>OZ005651.1:365994371-366294371 GCA_963930645.1 Salticus scenicus
TGTTGATTGAGTCGGGTGTAGAAGAAAGTAAAGTGCTTATAATCATTGTTTAAGGTGGAGGAAATGCCGCTCCTCTAAATCCTCCGTTTGAATATTGTAGTAACGTTCATAAAATATATAAATCTGTTGTTAAAATTTAAAGTTTATTTGAAGTTATTACCCACACCACTTTCTAAAACTAATTCGATATATGTAAATAGCCCTGTATATTATGCTTAAATTACATATTCACCAAACGGTCTACTTAAATTTGACTCAGAGAAAATGGAAGTAATGTATGTCTATTAAAAGCGGCACCCGTGCCTACTTTGTTCGCCTGACGAAGAGTCGGGGGTTCTTTCGATACAAAACAATTGTTGCTAGTTTATTGCATTTTATGGTGCTTATTTAATGTTTTGTATTTAATATTTCTGTTATTATTTATTTTTTTAATTTAATTAATTTTTATTTTTACTTTCTTTTATTATGTATAAGTAGAAAGTATTAGATTCATAATAACTTTCGATCTCCGGTTTTTGATGGGTTTACACGTTTTGAGATAACTTGAACACGATTTGGTCATATTTAAAAAATGTGTGCGTGAGTATCATAAATTTTATAGGCGCTGTATATCAAGAACAGATGGACAGAATTTTACCAAAATTGGAATTTGATTTAAACTGGTGCTGATTACATCTGAGGATCAATCGCTCCCTAGGTGGCTATTTTTTTCATAATTTTTAATGCGACCAAATTTCGTATAAATGTACATAATGAGAACTATTTTTAACGGAAAGGAGTATTTCTTTGCTTCGGTCATTCTCAGAGGAGTTATTTTGGATGGGACCCATTAGAATGGTTAGAAAGCATTTTTGTTAATTTATTCCCCTTTTTTTGGAATATCATCACTTCTTTTGCACTGCCTGATGTCCAGTTACAGAATTTTTTCTTTAAATCTACGAAAGCTATTTAGGCATTAGAAAACAATCTGCAGCATAATTTCATAATAAGTAACGGGAAGAAAACTTTGTGAGATTCAGTAAGCATATATTTATTACAAGTTTGCATTTATCTAATGTTAGTTAATCATTATAGTTAGTTCATAATGTTAGTTAATCAATTTTAGTTTAGTTTGTAATTTTCAATTATTTCAACCTCAACTGAACCTCTTTAATTTTCATTATTTTAAATTTTACATAAAATTTCAAACATACTTTTACATTACATTTGCATTGTGATGAATTTACTCGGCATTTGAATTTACATTGATAAAACAATTAAATCGTATTTAAAATATTTGATTAATTGACCTTGACATGCAAATAATAATAATAATAATAAAAAAAAAAAAAAAAAAAAAAAAGTAAATAAATAAATTTGCAGCACATATATAACTACTACTTTATCGTTGCTTACACATCTGTAAGTTTACGGACAAGATGTCAAAAATTTTGAAGAAAAAAAAATGCCCTAGAATTTGGCTATTCAATGAGAAAAAGAACCTATTCATCTGTTCAATCCCTCTAGCAACCAAAAATATTAAGTAATGTTATTCAGAACTTCGGTTGTTGCGATCTCTCTCACTCCATTCTTCCCTATCAAGTGCTTGGCTTCGAGGGGCTACTAAAGAGATAGAACATGTAAAGGTATAGAATCTTATTATTATGAAAATCGCAGAAATGGAATTACCATTTTTTTTTTTTTTTTTTTTTTTTTTTTTTGTAATTCTTTATAGCTCTCCTATAACGACTCAGCAGCTAATATTGCACAAAAATAATATTTATGAGAAAATCTTTTGACAATAATGTTTTAAAGAAAATTAGTGTTTAGCACTTGAAAGAGTTACCTTGTAAATAGTGATTTACATAGAATAAAGTAAACTATAACAACGAAAATGGCTCATACGGAATGACGAAACCATTTGAACCTTTACTGATTTTAAATTTGGTGTGGCTTATTTCATTTGTTCAGTTTGATGTTTCACACAAAAAAGTACCACTTAGTGGAGATTATTTGATTAAAAAGAAAATGTTTTTAATACAGAGAGCGCATCTTATGAATCATCCACATGCTAAATTTGGTGGTAAGACACCCGCCTGTTTTAGCACAGTTCCCAGTATATATTCCCAGTAATTAAAAATATATTTAAATAATTTATGTTTAAAATCCCTTTAGGTTCATGAAATGACAAGTTCTATTTTAGAAAGTCCATTGTATACTAATGAATTTATATGCATGCCGTATGAATAAAAAAGTTAAAATATTTTTTATTTATTATAATGATCATAAACTTATTAATAAAAACGTATCTGAAAACTTTCAGCATATGCGTTAAGTATTTTGAGCAATTACAACTTTTTTTTTTTTTTTTTTTCCCATTAGATAACTTTGAATGAACCTCAAATGCTTTCTAGAAATATCAGTTCTGCGAGAACTTGGAGAATAAAGAGGATGATATTTTTAAATACTAGTTATAAATAAATAAATAAATAAAAATAAAAATGTGCGTTTTCTCCGCAGAAGGATACTTTTACAGTCGGTAACAAAAGTGTCCGAACACTAGCAAAAATTCCTATGTAAAAAAAGTACACTTCATACGGTTTTGTGAAATAAATCCTTGTCGAATCCTGTTCTTAGTCAGTGTAAGAACATGATTCGATAAGGATTTCTTTAACAAAACCGTATAAAGTGTACTTTTTTTACATAGGAATTTTTGCTAGTGTTCGGACACTTTTGTTACCGACTGTACTTATTTTTTGCCTTGGAGCAATCTTTGTGTTCAAAACTAATTTTATTATAGCATATCATAATCGATTGTCCTCCATTTCTCATTTTTTAATTCTATAAAAGAATTTTAAACAGTTTGCAGTTAAACTGATAATAATAATAATAATAATAAGTATATTTGAAAAAACTACATTTTTAAAAATGTTGCTAAATAAACAAAATTAATATTAACAGCATTTTTAATAAATTTTTATTAGTGGAAGGTTTTACTTTAAATGAAAAAAAAATGTAGTTCTTCTCTATAAAATAAAATTTTTTTCCATAAAATCTGTAGTGAGAAAAATAGTCGGCAGCAAACGTATCCGAGCTCTAGCCAATAACTCCGATATCAAAAAGTACACTTAAAACTTTTTTGTTAAATAAATCCTTGTCGAATCATCTTCTTAGACTGACTAAGAACATAACTCGACAAGGATTTATTTAACAAAGCCGTGTTAAATGTACTTTTTTTAGACAGGGATTATTGCTAGTGCTCGTATACTTTTGCTTCCAACTGTATCTATAAAGTGGCATCAAAAGAGTTTTCAGCAAAAACACCAATATTGATACAGATTTCGAAATGAAAGTCTACAAAATATTTTTATGACATACGAGATTCCTTATGGGGGTTAAACAATTTATAAATAAGTTTCTTTGTTCATGTGATTAGATACAGTGCCTAATTGTTTGACGATTTTTTTTTTTAAATATTTAACACGTTAATAAGAGCACTGTTAAAACTGAAGGTGACAAATCGTTGACTTTTGGGACCCAGGGGGAGAAAAGACTGTACCATTAGGAGTCTTAAGGTGAAACAGTGGCTTGGAAATGTGGTTGTAGTGCTGATTGGCCATCACTGGGTGGTTGAACCTAATTAAGGTACAGTCGGTAACGAAAGAGTCCGAACACTAGCAAAAATTCCTATATAAAAAAAGTACACTTCATACGGTTTTGTTAACTAAATCCTTATCGAATCATGTTCTTACACTGACTAAGAACAGGATTCGACAAGGATTTATTTCACAAAACCTCATGAAGTGTACTTTTTTTACATAGGAATTTTTGCTAGTGTTCGGACACTTCTGTTACCGACTGTACCATGCACTACATATTCGGAGATATTTAGCATTCCACATTGAGATCAGTCAGATCGCTAAAATTTAATGGCGCCATACATGAAGATACAAGCTTTGAGGTTCACAAGACTTTTCTTCTTGCAATCTCTGAAAAACTTACGGTAAGTTCTCTAAGGATTATTGTTTATTTTGCTGATATAGACATTGTAATATTATGCTATTTTATTTTATGCACAAAATTTACCCAAAAATATTTATCAACATTTTTCCTATCCTAAAATTTTTAGGTCCGATTCAGAAATTAAACATTGTATGTGAAATACTTGATTATTTTAAAACTATTCATATTAATAAGGTAATGTCACTTATTAATATAATATATAACTATAAGATAATATAAAATATAAAATTTTAATTTCTAATAAGAAACAAGACTATATAAGTATAATAAATATAATAAATATAAGTATAACAATTTTAAATATAAATATAAGAATTAAATATACGAGTGTATCTGAAGTTCAGGTGACTCTTATTTTCATCACTAATTACCCAGCTGATCATTTTTATTTATTCCATATCATTTAAAATAATTATATAATAATTAACTCGCTATATAAATAAATATGTTTCTGAGGGAGGCATACATTATTTCCTTGTAACTCATAACCTTGTATTAACTCTTTATAACTCCTAAATACTTGTACCAAATTTCATGGCAAATGATTCCATAATAAATTAGAATCCTTTTGTGTTGTCCTGTAAACAAATTACCAATTCTATCTCTATTATCTTTTACAAAAACCATGATTTAAGCAGTTTAATAACAAGTTTATTTCTTTATGCTTAATGGAGTGTAGCCATGTTAGAATCCATTTATAAAAATGTAGACCGTAATGGTACGAAATTCTTTTATGTGTCCCTGTAATTCTATAACTAATAAAAACTATACAACTTATTCGTTGTAACTTATTGATATTTAAACCACATTTAACATGACAGAATGTCATTGAAATTCTTGTGTGTGTAGTCTGTACATACCTTTTGTCTTGAGAAGCATCTTAATAATGTATGATAATTGACTGTAAAAAACACCGTTATTTTTTTACAGTGTCACAACATTGAAATGCAGTGACAATTTCGTGTGTAGGAAGTAGTTGTTAATTAAACAGGCACATCCTAAAACAAGCTAACAAAAGTATTATTCGAACCATAAAACTTATAAATATTTTATTACAGAATCTTTGATTGGCAAATGCATAACACTGGAATTTATTTGACTGGAAGTGTCCTCCTTTTCTAAAATTTGTGCGGTTTTGCGAAAATTCATAGTCAGTAACGGTATTTTATATTTAAAAACTAAAATCATTAACTGCGTTAAAATTGAAATAGGGCTTACAAATTCTGGCAACCTGAACTACTAAAGGAGGATAAAAGAAGGTTAAAAAAGCACCTATTTAAACAAGTTTAAAAACTAGAAAATGGCTGTTTCTGAGCTTATAAATTTTCTTCATTGGTACTAGTGGAGAAATTTTTTTAACCATCGTATTACCATGGGTTCAAGTATGACGTTTGGCGTCTTAGTATTCTTAAAGTACTTAATATAAAATTCTGAAGAAGAAAAATAAAATAAAACGTTGTTCATTTAGTCATATTCTTTATGATACTTAGCAATAACATGAATATATAAGAAGCTTTTTAGTGTTTTTTCCCATTTATCCCACTGAATACCAATAGGGTCAAAAATGACCCTTTGGACATTTTGTAGGAAAAAAAAAAGAAATTCATATGGAAATATAGGTATATTTTTGAATAATTTTAAATTAATAATTATTGATCTCAGTTAAACCCACTTTTTGTAAATTAATATTAAAATATTATTAAACGATCCATTCTTACACTATTATTTCTTTTCAACAAAAGTTTAAAAAAGGCATAATTTACCTTATAAAATGTAACATATTTTTAAATACAACATTCAGCTATTTCTTCTATAAAAACAAACAATTTCTGTATTATTTGAGTAAAAATTGAAAATAATTTGAGCTTATTTTGTGTTTGTAGGTCGAAAGCAAAATAGTAATCATGCTATGACATTCTGCTAAGAAATATTTATGAAAAAATCCAGCCGAAGTTTGAGGTCGTTAGTAGCATGCCCTACAAGCAGTGTTGGGCATAACTGATTAAAAAGTAATTTAATTATAATTAAATTACAATTATAATTATCTTACTGTCAATCAATTAACAAGTAATTGATTACAAATAAATTGAATTACTTATTCAATTTATTTGTAATAATTCAATTTATTTGTAATCAGTTACTTGTTAATCGATTGACAGTAAAATAATTATAATTGTAATTTAATTGTAATTCAATTACTTTTTAATCAATTATGCCCAACACTGCCTACAAATTAATTTATGAGAAATGAAGATATTATATTATCAGCATTTAAATATTTTATAAAACCTAATATATTGCAAGTTATGATAAAATGGTTAAACAAACAAAACAAAAAATAAATTAAAACATTGAAAGAGATGAAAGGTTGTGTTTTATTAAGACTATTGATTCTTGCTGGAATCATGTAATGAGTAAATGTGTAGTTATGGAATTCTAATTTTGAACACATATACACTAGAAACAGATGCTCACGAATATTGCGTTGCATACGATTTGATGATACTGATTTTAAACGTCAAAACAGATTTGATCATTAAATTTCACTATCTAGACACACATTTTTGTCTTGGATTGGAAATTTACAAGGATGCGTGTATTTCTTTCCAAAATGTTACAATTGATGAACAGTTAGGGAGATTTAAAGAGAGGTGTTCATTTCATCAATATATTCACTCTAAACAAGAAAAGTGTGCTGCTTGTGCTATTCACGACGTAAAATAAAATCACTGAAAAATCATTACCAGTTATGATAAAAAATTACACCACCACAAATATGATAAGGAATATTCAGAAGATTTCCAATAATTTTTTTTAATAATATTCGGCATGAGAATGCCTTGAAAAATTTAGTTTTTGGGTATATCTGAATTTTAATTAAGAACAAAAATGTAATTAAAAAAGACGACTTTAAAAAAAAAATGGTTGGTAAATGTTTAGTTCTGAGAAATCATGAAAAACGTTCCCATGCATTAAATTCAGTGTCAGGCAGAGCATTCAAGTGGGTTTACTGAAAACAGAAAGTTGCGAAATGTATTCTTGTGTAAGATCATTAGATAGAAAATGCTGTGATAGTTGTTCGGAAATGCTCAGTTTTTGTTTGTAAAATTCATTCAAATATTTCTACACTTTGTTAGAAATGTATATAACGTCTAATTTATTATGACTCATGCAATATTTGTGTTACAAATTTGAGAATCTGAAACACTAATAAATGTATAATATGTGTAATTTATTCAATCACACATTTTTATTTAAATTTTTAATATTTACATTCCAATATGTTCAACGGAAGAAAACAAAAGTCATAAGTAATTACAATATAAATTTTAATCTAAATAATTATTCATGCAAATAAATCCCCATGTAGGTATTAAAGAAATGTGATTGGTATAACAAATTACATATTTGCATTTTTGGGCCTGATATTATAAACATAAATTAAGAAATATGATGGGACTATACAAAGTTACTAAACGCAAATTTCATGTAATTAATTTTCCGTATTTAAAAAACTCTTTAAAGGCATAAGTATATTATATTTCTTATTTACAATGATTGAATTAACCGTTTATAGTGTTTTTAACATAAGTGTGTAAAAATCGTATTAGGGTCCAAATTTGACCCCGATTGATATTCAATGTAACAAAAAATTCTGATAGCAGGAGGGTTAAATAAATATTAAATGATGATTTTCTCTTCCTTTTTCCTTTTTTTTTTTTTTTTTTTTTTTTAGAAGAATAAAAATTAGAGAGCGGAGCGAACACGAGAATAAAAATTAATTTAAGAACTTTTAGAGCGTCCAAAAGTGGGACAAGAAAGGCCTTATTTTTATGTTTATAAAAATAAAATTTAAGTAAAAAATCATTTTTTTAAAGTTAGAAGCTTTTTATTGTGAAACCCTAAAAAGCATGAAATAAAATTTATTCTGGCAAAGACATGCTACAAAGAAATGAAAGTTTCAATCAAAGTTTCAAATTTAGAGAAAAATGTAGGTACTTTCCTTTTGCAAGAGATGAAAATTTTTTAATGTTCAGAATATTTTAAAAAGCTTTCGAGACCGATATTCTTAGTTATTAGTTTTTCTATAATCATTCGTTAGGCCAGAAATTTCAGATGTCTCGAAAGCTTTTTAAAATATTTTGAACATTAAAAAATTTTCATCTCTTGCAAAAGGAAAGTACCTATATTTTTCTCTAAATTTTTCTTAGTGTTGAAACTTTCATTTCTTTGTAGCATGTCTTTGCCAGAATAAATTTTATTTTATGCTTTTTAGGGCTTCACAATAAAAAGCTTCTAACTTTAAAAAATGATTTTTTACTTAAATTTTATTTTGTGATTTTTAGTTACCCAAAAGGAAAAAGCTTCTCAAAAAAAAAAAAAAAAAAAAAAAAAAAAAAAAAACTAATTGAAATTTCTTAGGATATTTTGTAGACAACGGAAGATTTTCTTTTATCAATTGACATTTTTTTTCGATTATTTATCTGCAAAAAAAGTTATCGTCTTTCAAGGACCAAATCCAGGACCATCGCGTTATCAGCATGACGCTCTAACCAAAAGTCTAAGAACTGTCAAGAAAATCATAGAAAAATCTAAAAAATACTTATACAAAAGGTATATTGTTCTCGAATGCTTTTTAAAATATTTGGAATATTTTAAATTTTTCATGTTTTGCAAAAGTGAAATATCTATATTTTTCTTTAAAATTTTCTTGTAGTTGAAACTTTTATGATTTTATAGCATGTCTCTGCAAGAATAAATTTTTATTTTAGGCTCTTTAGGGCTCCACAGTAATAAAAAATTTTCAGTGTTATTTTTTTTTTAAATTTATTTTTATTTTTGTTTTTACTGAATTTTTTTATTTTGTGCGTCTAGTAACTAACAAAAAAGCTTCTTTAAAAAACTATCAAAATTCCTTATGACACTTTGTAGACAATGAAAGATTTTCTTTTATCAATTGGCATCGTTTCTATTAATTATCGGCAAAAAAGTAATACATCGGCTTGCGAGGATCGAACCCACGAGCATCGCGTTATCACCCTGACGCTCTAATCAAATGCGTTAACGAGCGACGAAAAAAGTTGTTTACATTTACATTAAAGTGGAGGCGCCTTCTTTTTCAGAATGACACAAGGACACGATGATAAAAATCCAATTTCAATAAAAAGCTTCTAAAAGAAGGCTTTAGCAAGAAGATAGAAGAAGATATATTTAGCTTTTTATTTTGTGCCTTTTAGTATCTAAAAAAAAGCTTCTTCAAAAACTCTCAGAATACTGTGTAGACAATGAAAAATTTCCTTTTACCAATTGACACATTTTCTATTAATTATCTGGAAAAATTAACACATCGATCCTTCGGGGATGGAACTCAGCACCATCGCATTAGCAACTTGACGCTCTAACCAACTGCGCCAACAAGCGACTATAAGGACTGCTGACATTTACTTTAAAGTTGAGGTGCCTTATTTATTAGCGTGACATGAAGACGCGATAGCGAAATCTAATTTCAATAAAAAGCTTCTAAAAAAATTATTTATTTATTTTTATTTAAATTTTTATTTTTTACTTTTTAGTAACTAGATAAAAAGCTATTTAAAAAAATCTTAAAAAATTATTAGGATACTGTGTACAGAACGTAATATATCCTTTTATCAACTGACACTTTTTCTATTAATTATTTGGCAAATTAACATGATGCTCTAACCAACTGAGCCATTAAGAGATAGAGATACAATGAATTGCTTACTTTTTTTTTTTTAAGTGGAAGTTTCTTACTTTTTAGCGTGACAGAAAACGCGATGACAAATTCAACTTCATGTAATAAAAATCAGTTAATATGGGTGAAAATATCTGACCTGAAAAATGGAGATTTAACAATTTCAGGTCTAAACTATTTAAACCGCATATCTCCTGCTGGACTGAGGTTTTCTTTTTCTTTTCTTTTTAATACTTTCTTTTACTAATTAACACCTTTTCTATTAAATATCTCCAAAAGTTACCATATCGGCCTTTCGAGGATCGAACTCATAACCGACCGTTATCAACATGATGCTCTAACCAACGGAGCTAACGAGGAATGCAATGCGTTGCTTATATTTACTTTAAAGGGGAGGCACCTTGTTTTTTAGCGTGTCACGAAGACACGATGAGAAATTCCAATTTCAATAAAAAGCTTCTAAAAAAATTATTTATTTATTTATTTTTGCTTACATTTTTATTTTTTGCTTTTTGTAACTAGATAAAAAGCCGTTTAAAAAACTCTTGAAAAATTATTAGGATACTGTGTACACAACAAAATATTTTCTTTTATCAATTGACACTTTTTCTATTAATTATTTGCAAAAAAATAACACCTCGGCCCGGCTAGGATCGAACGCACGACTCTCGCGTTACCAACATGACACTGTAACCAGCTGATCCATTAATAGATACAATGAGTTGCTTACTTTTTTTTTTTTTAAATATATATATATAATGGAAGCGTCTTGTTTTTTTAACGTGACAAAAAGCATCCAGTTTCATATAATAGTAATATATACATATATATAAAGCTTCTAAAAATATGTTTTTATGTATTTTTTACTTAAAACATTTTATTTTGTGCTTTTTTAATAACTAAAATGTTTTGTGTTTTCCAATATCTAAATTAAAAAAAAAATAAATGCTTCTTAAAAAAACTCCTCAAAATATTCTTAGTATAAGCAACGAAAAATTTTCTTGTATCAATTGACACCTTTTCTACTAATTATCTTCAAAAATTAACACGCTGAACCTTCCGAGGACCGAACTCACGACCACTGTGCTACTAACAGGACGCTCTTACCAACTGAGCCACAGAGCGACAAACGAAATTTATATTTACTTTAAAATGAAGGCGCGTTGTTTACTAGCGTGACACGAAGACACGATGACCAAGTCTATTTCAATTAAAAACCTTCTAATAAATTTTAAAATTTATTAAAAAAAAAAAAAAAATCCACTACCAACGATGAAGAAATTTTAGAAGTTTCAAAACAGAAGTTTACTAGTTTTTAAACTTCTTTAATTTGTGCTCCTTTTTAACGTTGTTTTACTTTCCTTTAATACAACCAGCACTAAGTATTTCCTCTTACCTTTAACTTAAAGTATTACTTTCCACCAAATTTGATCGTTAATCTCGTCAAGTCGCCACCAGCGTTCATTTCTGTGTTGGCAAAAAATCTGGCGACTTGACAACCAAATTCAACGAAAATGATATTTAAGTATTTTCCAAAGTTTCGAAGCTCTAATTTCAATAGGAACAGAGTTCTAAAATTTTCAGGAGTGATCCATTGGTTTCTAGTGCAGAACTACCTACCTTGAAAACTCTAAAAAAACATCTTCGTTTAACCTAAATAGGCTCCTCATTCCTTTCCTAAATTGACTGGACACCCCACTTACATATCGTTACACACACATATATATATATTTGGTGCCTCGGATTTTAGAACTATTTTTAGCGAAATTTGGACGCTGAATCTAAACTTTTTTAGATCAGCGTGGAAAACTGAAAATTTTCTTCCATGCTTCAGCTGGGCTTTTTACAACTACTCCGTCGCGGCGCTCAAAACGGTTTGAAAGGCGTCGAAATTTCAGATGACCAATGGACGTTGTGCAAATCACCGTGATGTGTTTTGCTACACATGTGGAGAATGCACGTTAAAAGGAAACAGAAAATCTGTTTGTAACTTTGTAAAATATGTTTGATACTTTGGTGTTAGGCTTAGTAATCAGGATAAAACCTGGGCACCGCATCAGGATTGTGAACATTTGCGACAGTGGACTAACGAGAAAGAAAAAAGTCTGAAATTTGGCGTATCTATGGTTTGGAGAGAACCTAAAAACCACTTCGATCTGCTTAGTAAATATGACTAGAATCAACCAAAAAAACCGTAGAAAGTGGACTTACCCTGATTTAGTGTCTGCAAGACGACCAGTATCTCACTCAGAGGAAGTGCCGATTCCAATGTTTCAGCAGCTACCAAAGCTCAGTGAGGGTGAGAATCACCTTTCTGATACTAATAAGGATGACAATTATTTTGAGGGAATGTCGTCAATTCCTCAACGGTTTAACCAGGATGAGTTAAATGATCTCACCAGAGACCTCATCCTATCAAAAGTAGCTTCTGAATTACTGGCTTCCAGGTTGAACGAAAAAAATTTACTGGAACAAGGAATCAAAATTACCATTTACCGTACAAGAGAAAATGGTCTACTACCCTTCTCCCAAGAAGGCAATATTGTATTTTGTCACGAAATTAGAAGATTCCTGGAAAAAATGGGCATTCCAGAATATTTTCTAGATGATTGGCGCTTGTTTATATACAGCTCAAAGCGAAGTATAAACAATGGGAACAAATATGGGTGAATACCAATTGCTCACTCAACGAAAATGAAAGAAAAACATAATATCATCGCTTTAGTCTTGGAGAAGGTAAAGTATCATGAACATCAGTTGGTGATTTGTTTAGACTTAAAAATAGTAATCTTTCTCCTTGGACAGCAAAGGGGCCACACCATACATCCTTGCTTCTTGTGTCTCTGGGATAGCAGAGACAAAACACACCACTGGGCTAGAAAAGAGTGGTCTAAGAGAGAAAACATGGTTGGTAGGGAAAAAATGTCATTAACAACCCCTTAGTTGAGCGAGAAAGTCATCTTTCCTCCACTGCACATCAAGCTTAGACTTATGAAGCAGTTTGTAAAAGCTCTTGATAAGAACGGATCTTGCTCTGCATATATAGGGGAGAAATTTCCTCAGTTGAGTACTGATAAATTAAAGCCGGGATATTTGATGGGTCACAAATTAGACAACTCATTAAGGATCCAGCCTTCATAAATTCGATGAATGAAGCTGAGCGAAAAGCCTGGACTTCATTTGCTACAGTTGTCGAATTTTTTCTGGACAAACGCAGAGCTGAAAACTTTGTTGAACTGGTAAACGAGATGCTTAAGTTTCAAATCCCTTTGGTATAACATGAACATTAAAGTGCACTATTTACACAGCAACTTAGACCGTTTTCCTGAAAATTTAGGAGACACTACTGAGGAACAGGGTGAAAGATTTCACCAGGATGTTAAAACTATGGAGGACCGCTATCAAGGAAGATGGGATACACATATGGAAGATTACTGTTGGTGTTTAAAAAAGGACTGGTCCAAAATACATTAAAGGTTGTCAGAGAAAAGAAACTTCGAGAAGTGTTCAGTAAGTAGTTGTTCTCTTTGATGACTTTTTCCTTTATCTTTGTATAATATAATTTGTATACTATAACAATAAAAGAATTTCATGTTTAGATTATTATTATTATTATTATTATTATTATTATTATTGATGAATTTACTTTAAAACAGTGTAACGCGTATTTCACTAAAATGTTGTTTCTCAGAAATTCGAGCTCCTAGGTAAAATCTAATGCCATATTTGAATTCAGGGCATCAGATTCATATGAAATCAAATTCAAATACCCAGGCACCAAAATGGTTGTTGTCCAATGTTATTAACTTCTGTTGTATAAATAACAGTTTTATTCTACTATTTTCAGAATGTTCGATAAACAAAATACATTTGTCCACTAGGGCATGCCAATTTTTTACAAACTAACTACTATCTATACACAATGAGGTTGATATAATTCGTATCACTATCATTACGGGTTTTATCATTAACTTGTGTCCAAATCTTTAGGACGTAGGCCATATAATGAAGACAAATTTTATATTTGGCCATTATTATTATATTTTCGTGGATGTTTCCAAAATGGGAAGTAACAGAAAAAAAGGGGGGGGGGTAGGGGTGCACAATTAGATATTAGATATTTTAACCCTCCTACTCACAGATTTGCAATGTTCTACTTTCAACTGTTTTTAGCTAATTGAGATACACACACAAACACGTACATACATGCAGACGCCACGAAAAATCGTTAAAATGTTAAAGTAGAAGATTATGTCAACACTAAAGTTTGAGATCTAGAACTAGATTGTATATCAGTCACAAATATAAATCAGACACGAATATAATTTGCAATATTCTACGATCAACCATTTTTTTTTTTTTTTTTTTTTTTTTTTAAGCATGATACATAATCCGATTCATAAATCGGTTTCACAATTGTTCTTGCTTAATAGAAATGTTGTATTTTACAATACTTTGAAATATTTCTCTAAACTTCCCTTATAGTTTGCATAAGGAAGTAATAAGAAAGCACTACAGAAATGGCGTTTTAAAGTATTATGCAAAGAGCATACGACCCTTAGTCAGGCGATACAAATAGGCAGGAGTGCTGCAGTCAAAGCGGCAACGCAGCCAATTTGATTGCAGCACTCCTGCTTACATTGCTCGCTTGATGAAGGATCATGTGCTCTTTCGACCCGAAACAATTGTTGCGAGATCATTACATTTTATGGTGTTTATTAAAAGTTTTGTACCTAATAATACTTATTATGCGATATCTAATTTTTAAAATATTGAAAAGAAAAAAAAAAAATAAATAAATAAAGTGTAATAAAAAAGCTACTCAATACTAAACTCAATGCATACTCAAAAAGTTACTTAGCATTATTAGAAATAAAAACATATACTGCATAATCTAGTCTTTGACATAACCAGAAAACAGAAATTAATAGCCGTATTTTATCTCTCTGCTACCTGTTAACGCTATTTTTTTTTCTTTCTCTCGCTTAAAAAATGATGTTTTTTTCATCTTAGATACTAGATACAGAATCTCAGAAACGGCTTGAAATTAATTATAAGACTATTACCAGAAAGTTTGGTTTGGAAAAAAGAAAATCAACTTCACCCTATTTTGAACAAGATATTGTTCCAAAAATATATATAAGACAAACTATTTTTGAAAGCTTCTTTTGTAACGAAAAGGAAAAATATTTAGATCCCTTATAATTTTTAATAAGAAAAATAAGTTATTATTTTCCCTATAAAAATTTCTTATAACAGAATTATTTTTTTAACTGTTTTATTTCGTTATGCGAAATATAAGTATGTATTGTAATACCGATTTGCGAAATTGGTTTTGTATCTTGAATAGCGCAAAAGTGAATGGTTGCAGAATTATTGCAAATTTCTATTTGCAACTGTTATGATGACTAGTTGTGCGTCTCTAAATTTGAGAGAAATACCTGAGGTTTCACAGAATTTTTTGTGACGCCTGTATGTGACTATATGTGTGTGTAGGTCTCAGATAACTCAAAAACAACTGGACGTAGAAATTTGCAAATTCGTATGTAGGTTTGTTATAATACCTAGTTGTGCACTTCCTTTTTGGTTTTTCGGTGACTTTTCGTTTTCGAGATACGTTATATACATTATGCACAAGCGTACAAAATATTTAGCCATTCTATATGATTTACCTTAATATAGAGATTTCAAAGGAAGTTATTGATAGATCCCGTAAGGTATTGTTATGATATTTCTTGACATTTCGCGCGTAGAAAGTAGTTCGTAAAGACACAAGCAGGTTCTGTTCGACGAAAGCACTTTATTTAATAAATATTCTGGAAACAGTTAAATAAAACTCCACAAAAGTTTCGAAATTGTCCAATAAAACAGTCATTCGTATCACAAAATTCAAATAAACAGACCACAGAGCGAGAATTCAAGATCAAACATCAACCTCTTAATACACTGTTTCTTAAGAAATGACATTTTAGCTCGAAGTGGGAACAAAAATTGTATTTTTCGAGAGCGTTGTTAGTATTTTATAATTTTTCGAGATACTTCTTCGCCTGCACTGCAAATAAAAGGGTCTTAAAGTAAGACATAAAAACAACTTAAACGGCATTTAAGACACGTAAATGTCTTAAAATGTACCTTAGACGTTATAGATATTTTAATTTAAGACAGAAATATGTCTGAAATGTCAATTCAGACACAAAAATGTCTGAAACACGTAAATACGCGAGTTTTAAGACAGCAAAACGCGTTTCAATTTTCAGACACTTGCATTACTTAGAAAATTTTTCATATGGAATCTATTTTAAGAAAATATGCTTATCCTACTTCTTCCCACATTCAATAAATATATTATTATTTTATATGGTATTTTGTTATGGTAGCTTTATGAAATTATATTTTTATGGAATAATACTCTAGGGATGTGCATGCATGCTGTGCATGCTATTTGCATGCTATTATCTTTAACACAATTCATAAACAACATATTTAGACACAAAGCTTAATTTGTTCCGAAAAAAAAAATTCTTTGTCTTTAAAGCTTTCTTATATTAAAAGAAAAACTGTGAAGACACATGTAGCAGGTAGTTTGTACAGAAGAAAGCGAATTTATAAGTGAACAGTCATGAATAATTTGTGCATATTTTTTTCTTTCTTTCTTCTTATTATTATTCATTTAAAAACTTTTTTCTTTCACAGATTCACCTCCTACATCTAAATGTAAAACTACAAATTTTCTTGTATTCATGATTACATTTCGTTTTTATTTAAATATCACTTTAAGGAAAGAAATCGTTATCATTGAGGGATGCAACCTTCACATACTTGTTATGCATTATTAAAAAAATCTGTTCTTCTAAATATGAAATTTAAGATAATAATATTTATTAAGCTTAAGATACCATACTATCAATAGTTTTACGGCAGAAAATTAGAAGTAAAACATAACACTGCGATTTGTTTCACGAATACTGCAGTATATTATATAATAAAAACACGTATTGCTGTGTTCGACGTTAGCGTGATTGGTAAATGCATAACCCCGACGATGTTTGGCTCGAGGTTTCGGTTTCCTTAAACTGTGTGAGTTCGAATACCAACGCCGGAAGATGAGACTTTTTCTTTTTTTTATATAAATATTTCATTAATGCTCTAAACAATTCTAAAATATATTTTTAACAGAAAAAAAATAATCGCTCGCCATATTTATTTATTTATTTATTTATTAAAAAGCCTTAAAAACTGTAGTATTTTTAAGCCTAACATGGCGGTGTTTTTAAGCCTAAAACATGGCGGCGTTTTAAGACGCTTGCAATATCTTAATTTCTGATGCAAAAAGGTGTCTTAAAAAGTAAGACATTTCTTTTTCACTTAAAAAAGGACCATCCATTTAAGACACTTTTTTAACTGAATTTAAGATATTTACGTTTACAGTGTGAAACCACTGAAACATTCCAGAAAATTTTAAAACTCGGCTCTTATTGAAATAAAAGCTAGAAATTTTAAACTACTATTTTTCACCAAATTTGTATGCCAAATCCCCTAATTTGACGCAAAATTGCGATGGTTGCCCTTAACACTTACTTACCTGGAATTGAAAAACTGCCATCTGTTTCCACTTTTGTTGTAATACCTTGTAGAATGTAGTACGTAAAGAAGTAGTCAAATTTTAGTAGAGAATTATAAAAATGACTCGCCTCTATTTCATCTCGTTGGTGATTTTAGACGAAGTTAGTTCAGCGCTCGATATCAATGACCATTCCTCAAATTTTAAGAACTCAGTTCCTATTAATGTTAGAGGTTCCAAACTTTGGTAAATTGAAACTACGCGATATTTGTCGCCAAATTCTATGACAGATCGTCAAGTTTGTCGCCAAAGCTAAAATCTGCGCTGACAACGAACTCGGCGACTTCGCAAGATTAGCGCAAATTTGGATTGCCAGATCCAGTAAGGTTTTCCTCAATTTTGAAAGAGTTATACACTTTTTGGTATAGTGTGTCGTTTTTCGCCATTATTTTTTGCCAAACAGTATAAAAGTAGGCCATCTACATTCGAGTGTAACCTTCTAAATGCTGTACATTTGCCAATGAAAGATTCTGTAATTAACTGTGGAATACTACCAATAAGCATTTGGGTACTTTCGAATTCAGACGTTTTGTCAAATATCTAGAAAAGTTCTTTAGAAATAATCTTGAAACTTTGGTAGTGTAAAGAATATATTATTCCTCATATATTTCAGAATAAATTATGTCATAAAAAGGAAAAGGGGACCAGTAAAAAATTAAACAAAAATTATAATGTTTTGGATCACCCTGTAAGAAATAAGGCTTGAAATACGTTTTGGCTGCAGCATGAGATTATATGGATTTTTCTCAATATCTGTATAAATTTTTATGAGGCTATCACATACATTCATGGAGATATAACGGTTTAAAAAAATTGCAAAATAAGTTTCCCCTTTTTAAACTATAATCCGTTAACCAGTGCAAAGCCATTTTTAGGAAACTCGGCACACTACATTAGACACAGCATTCTGCAATCAGAATGCAAAAATGTTAAATATCTTATAAAATATGAGCATTTTTACTTAATAATTTTTAACTACGAATGCGTTAGGTTAAAAAAAAATTATTTGCATAATTTAATAGCGAAAAGTATTGAGCAACTTAACGAATTCCCCAAACAAATATCAGGTAAATTCAAAAAGCTATGAAAGGTAGAATGAACAGAATTTCAGTTCTTCTCTTTTATATGAGTTTCTCAATACATTTAGTTACTAAATTATGCGAATGAAAATTTTAAAAGCTAGCGTATGCGTAGTTTAAAATTATTCAGTAAACATGCTCATATTTCATACGATATTTAGCATTTTTGCATTCAGAAGTGACCGAATATGTTGTGTCTAATGCCGTGTGCCTAATGTCCTAAAAATGCTTTTAGACTTGGTCTAATACCCTACTTGTTATAATTAAAAAAAGTGGATTTTTTTTTTCAAATTTTTAAAAAACCGTTCGAGGAATACATGTGTTAGCCTCATAAAAATTCATACAGATATTGAGAAAAATCCATATTATTACATGCTGCAGCCAATACACATTTCAAGCATTACTTTTTACAGGGTGATCCAAAACATTTTGTTTTTTATTTAATTTTTTACTGGTCCCTTTTTTCTCTTCAGGACACAACTTTTATTGAAATATATGAGGTATAATATGTTCTATACACTATCAAAATTTCAGGAGGATTCCTAAAGAACTTTTCTAGATATTTGACATATCATCTAAATGTGAAAGTGTCCGAATACTTATTGGTAGATAATGTATTTCTGAACAAGCGACAATTGTGCATACAATCCTGTTATCGTTTGTTTTGTGGCTCGAGTAACAGTTTTCTTTGCTTATTTTTGGGATTGTTCATGAACTGGAACATGCTTGTTTATTTACGAACCACTTACCACACTCAAAAATGTCAAAGTTTTCGTAACAATTTATAGTAAATCAATGGATGTAAAAGAAAGTCACATGGTGGCCACATCAGATTTGTTTAGTTCAATTAAGAGGATCTGGTAACAAGTATGATTCATGAAGCAGTTACAAGTATATCTTTTTACAATCAATGTGTGCATCTTTTAATAGGAAGATAATTATAGTTTGTGAGTCCCTTTTTTTAACTAGTTTTACTGACATCTGTAAACCAGAAAAAATACAAAAGTTTTAAAGATATCAAGCAAACATTTATAATTTAATGACTTATGACTTAATATAGAAGGCAGCTTCAGCAGGATACAGAGAGCTAGGCACTTCGACCAGAGGTCTATTGTACCCAAACCCAAACGCATCCTTAAGAGAAAAGTCTCGTGGCTGAGGCATGCCGCAGCTACTTATGGATTTCATGAGACAACAAGCCTTCTCCTCCTCCAATCAAGCCACCTATTCTAGAGCCAGTAGGTAAGCAGTACTTCTACGTCTCTTTGTCTCTTTCCTAGGTTTAACCAACAACTCTCAGTAAAAGTCTCTCTTTAAATGAAGAAAGCCTTCCTCCCCCCCCTCCCCCCATGATGCAGAATACTTCTCAAAATCGAAAGAAAAAACATCTTTCAATAACCTTAGTTTCCTGCAGATCAATTTCAACAATTGCAGGGCGGCTAACTCGGCGGCTCAGGAGTACATGGAGAAAAACTCCATAGACATTGGGCTGCTGCAGGATGCGTACTGCACTGTTGAGGGTGATCTGTACGGATTCCCGTCCTCTTCACCAAGTTTCAGCTCTAATCAACAGTCAGCCCACATTGTCATCAATACACGAAACCTTAACTTTACCCATTTACTCACAGGGGAGAATTGCGTCTTCCTCACGTTGACCACGAATGAAGGTGAGCTGAGGTTTGGCAGTGCTTACGCTGCCCCGTCTGCAGAGTTTGAGGACTGCATGCAACTGTGGCAGCACCTTGTTTCACAAAAAACACTCTTTCTATGTGGCTGCGACCTAAACGATAACTTCCCGCTTTGGTGTTCTCCAAACGAGGAAAAATAATGCGAGAGGCTGGCCAGATTTCACAATTGTAAATCCTAAGACCTTCGCCAAAATTAACGACTGGTCAGTCCTCGACATACATAACAATTCAAACCACAATTACATCACATATGCAATCACCACCATTTCTACGATTATACTATCCAAGAGATTCGCAACGAAAAATGGCAACTTTAATTAGTTTTGCAAAATTCTTCAAGAATCCACCTTACACGTAGAACAACATAAAACCAACACAAATCAACTAGAACAATTCCCAGTCAACATAATCAACACAATCCACTCAGCTGCCTCCTCGGCATTTAAACTCAAGAAATCGGGTTGGCGGCTCACCTACAACTTCTGGTCCCCCCAACTCAGATCCATGCGAAACAAGCTAAACAGCCCTCAGGAGACAACAAAAGTACGTTCCTCCAGAATCCATCCCCCTTCACAAACAGAAAATAAAACAACTTTCGGCTGAATTCAAAAAACAAATCAACACGGCTAAAACACTGCATGGAGAAAGTTCTGTATAACACAAACAAAAGTTTTCTGCACAGCTCAAAAATTTTACAGCAATAAGTTTTTTACACCCACTGAGCTAAAACTGGAATGTCTTCCAGCACAGTCCTCCAAACGTAACAACTTCGAGCACCTTACTGAAACTTTATTCCCAACAACTAAATACACAAACTTCAATGCACTAACCTTCTCGTCTCCCTTGGATGACCCCTTCACGGAGGCAGAAGTCAAAGCCATTCTGCATAGTTTTAATGTTTACAAAGCTCCTGGTCCAGATCATATAGTTTTCAAAATTCTTAAACATACCTATTACACAATCCCTCACGTTTTACACAGCTGGACCAACTCATGCCTTAACTTGAAGTACTTTCTGGAGATCTTAAGAAAGGGGGAAGTGGTGTATTTCCTAAAGCAAGGGAAGCTTCCCTCTGAACCATCCTCGTACAGACCGATCTGCCTCCTACCTACTCTTGGCAAATTATTAGAAAACTAATAGTAACTCGACTAAATTACCATCTCGAAACTAACAACCTTCTCCATCCTAATCAGTACGGGTTCAGAGAGGGCAGATCCTGCGAACATGCTTTGCAACATATTAAAAGCTCCTGCGCCGTAAACTCAGAGTTAAGCAAATACACCACTTTGATCTCCCTAGATATAAACGGAGCGTTCGACAACATTGAATGGCCACACATTCTACGCACATTACAAAAACTTAATTGCCCGAGAAATATCGCGGGGGTCATCAGCTCGTACCTCTCTAAGAGAAAGATTCAGGTCAACTGGGGTGATGGCTCCACAAAACTGCCTCAGACAAAGGGTTGCCCTCAGAGTTCCTGCCTGGGTCCGGTTCTGTGGAATCTTAACAAGAATGAATGCAGAAGGATATGACACATGTGCTTACGCTGATGACTTCTCGGTAATTCTCTCGGGAAGGGTGAGGACTGACCTGGAGAACCAAGCCAAGGGCACACTTTCCCTCTTCAGTAATATTCTCAACGAACTCGACCTAACTTTATCTACCTCAAAAACATAAGCTCTAACCTTCGCGTTCCCCAAAGCTCTCGAAAGGTCTCCTGTGATGAGGATCAACGGCGTCAGTGTTCACCACTTCCAAAACCTCAAAATCTTAGGCATAACCGTCGACAGGAACCTCAACTGGACGGCCCACATAAACGACCTAAAACTGAAAACTATGCCCCACTATCACAACGCCACAAAAATGGTAGGAAAAAGGTGAGGAATCTCTACCTCTTTCCTCAAAGTATGGTACTATTCCATCATAGACACGATCTTGACATATGGCGCGGGCGTCTGGGGAGGTCACCTGCTGGCGGCTAACAAAACCAAACTCGACTCAGTACAAAAACCTTTCATCCTTCAAATCACCCGAGGTTATAAAACTATCTCCACTGACGCCCTGATCGTTGTCACAGGAATTCCTCATGCCCACCTACAACTTCAATACTGCTATCAAAAAACTAATATTCTTCAATTAAATAATACTCAGCTTGCAAACTGTCTTTTTCCTAATCTAAATATACAATCCCTTACAAACAGCTGGAATATCCATCCGGCAAAGGATGTTGCATCTTCTCTCACCAACTGTAACATTAATACCTTTTCACCTCTAGCTCCTGTGGCGATCTTTACAGATGGCTCCAAGACTAAACTCGCAGTAGCGGCTGCACTCTGTGTCCTTAACAACATTGAAACCTCTTTCAGTGGTCTTGCAGGCTCGAAAACCACAATTCAGTCTTTCAGGCGGAATAATTTGCCATCCTTAATGCTGTCGAATGGGCTGAGGAAAATGCTTACTCTTACCCAAATATTAACATCTTTAGCAACAGCCTTTCGGGCCTGCAAGCCATTGCCTGCTACAGGAGCAGGCACCCCATAACATTGAAAATAAAACTTAAACTCTATAACCTAAAATCCATCATCTCGCTGGCATACGTTTCTGCTCACAGGGGTGTCGTCGGGAACGAAATGGCAGACCATTTAGCAAAAACTGCCAAAGAACATGCAACGATTGATTTTAACTTACCCCCTCCCCCTTCCTATGTAAAATCTAGACTCAAGAACAAATTAAAACAAAATTGGCAATCCTTATGGGATAACTATATCAAAGGCAGATATACTTATAACCTGATCCCAAATCCCACTTCAAACACTTGGACCCTTACTCCCCCTATCACGGCCATTCTCAAGGGTCATGGCCCATTTCAAGCATACCTTTATAGGTTCCACCGACGACGCTCACCCCTGTGCCCTTGTGGTGAGGAAGGCACTGCTTCCCATTACTACTTCAACTGTCCCCTTACCTCCAGTTTTCACCTACGAAACCCATCCCCAAGACCAGTAAACTGGTTAGATTATATCATCACTAGACCCTCCCTAATCCAAAAGCTAAATAAAATCTACGCACTTTTAAAAGATATTTCTAATTTAACAGATTAACCTCCAAGCTTCTTCCTACTGGCTCAAATTGCAACCTACAATAGTGATCACCCCAAGTCACTCAGTTCTGCAGCACTACTCCAAACTTGTACAGCGACGTTACCAAATTAACCACTGTTCTCTCTTGTCGCGTGGGGCGAAAGCCCGGCAACAACATGCAAATGTCAAAAAGACTTTTATCAATGCTCCTAAACCAACTCAAAGACTAAAACGAATGAACTGAAATACTTAATCATGGACTCAACCTATGAAATCATAGACTAAATGTCTCATTGAAAAGTCTTAACAAAGCTATTTATTCCTCCTTGTGCCCTCTGTCGCGTGGGGTTTAATCCCGGCACACCTGCAATAAAAAAAAATTATCGCCCTCTGTCGGTTGAGGCTCAATGCCTGGCGAATTTTGTAAACGCTTGTTGAATTCTCAATAAACGTACGGATCAGTTCCCTCTGTCTCGGACATTTGTTGCCCGAGACACTGAAGCGCTAAACATCTCTCGAAGAGCGATGAGCGGGGACTGTCCCCTGTTCAGACACCTGGTAAGAATATCCTGCAGCTCCCAAGGCTCAATGGGAAGCCAATCGAGCAAACGCAGTACAATGCGTACAAATGTAAAGCTTTAGATAAAGAATCATGAATAAAATATACCAAAATATAATAAGTGAAATGAAACACTTCATAGAAAACAGTCAGAAAAAAAAAAAAAAAAAAAAAATACTAGAAAGATGTGCATCCAATTCTGACTGAAAACTAGTTGAGTTAAGTGGACTCGGCTCAGTTTCTCATCATATATTTTTTCTCTTAAATTTCTACTGCAGAGCATATTATGTTCATGTTAAGAGAAATATGTTTCTTCAACGGTCGCACAGTAGAAGGCCGTAGCTTGTGGGTTATCCATCGTTCAACTCGATACAGTTATCTTATTCTATTTTCCTTACTAATTTTATTAGGGCCAGTGTCATACATACAATTCCATATTATTTACGATGCAGTGAACCTCATGATGCAAGTTTATGTAAGAATTTGTTCTTTTCTGCTATGTTATAAATATCTTAAATTTCAAGTAATTTATGAAGCTTTAATATTCATAATCAACAATTTCATAGTTAATGAAGCCAGTACCACAAATATTACACTCTATAACAAAAAAAGTGACTCACCAAGAAGGAGTAATGACAACTGGACACAAATTGCCATACATACAGGTTTTGATAGAATCAAGCACCAATTCATTATTATCGTCGATCCTACGTGCAACTGGTACTTCAGTGACTTCAAATACCCTTAATAGGCGGCTCAGTGAAATGGGGTTGACTCATTTTGGCCCAACGTCTTCCACTGAGGACGTTTGGAGCATCATAAAAAGGGTCCTACAACCAGCTCGGGATTTTACCTATCTAAATCAACAATTGGACAGAATTTGGCACGGTACTTCACAGGAGCACATCTGCCAACTCTATCAATTAATACGAAGCCGAATGACTGCGTACATAAGGGCCAGAAGTGGACCAACGCGTTATTGACTTGTTTACTTTGTGAGGCCCTTTCGCTTGATTAAATAATTCAAATTTTCTGAAACTGTAATCAATTGTTTTTCTCCACATGTACATCACATCTACCAATATTTGTCCCATTCGGACCACCCATTACACCCCATCTACCAATTTTTGTCCCCACTCCTTCTTCGTGCGTCACTTTTATTGTTAAAGAGTATATTTTAAAAGTTATCGGACATGTTTACGATGAAAGTATTCCACATAACGGATGTTGTGCGAAATTTTGACACATTCTGCCGTATATCATAAATGATAGTAATCGATTAACTTATGAATTTTTTCAGTTAGAAAATTAATAGTCAATGGTGTTCATCTTATAATCATAAAATATATTTTAAAGGGGTTTGACATCTGTTTGATGAAAGTATTCCTCATTGGGGGTGTTTATGCCAAATTTTACCTTATCCTACCATCTTAAGAAATTAGTAAATTTTAGGTAACTTAAAAAAAATTTTCAAAGTTTAATGTTTATATTCAATTTTTTCATGCAAACATCAAAAATGATATTTAAAAGTTGGTCTCACATATTTACGATAAAAATATTCCCTTTAACGCACGTTTAAACGGGAGATTTTTGGGAGATCCTTATTTGTACTCTAATATATGTTAAATTGGATTCTACTGGACGTATATCTGTTTTGAAAATTGAAACTTAACACTCTTTCAATTATTATTTTTTATGCAATTTTAGATCTAATTATATTTTAACTCCTTAACATACGTTGGAGTTCATTCGAGCGTGCTAAGCGGGGCTAAACTGTGCACACTCTAAATAATTTGAGCGGCGACATATTTTATGCTGCTATAACCTCAGCACGCGAGAATGATTTGGTGAGGTTTTCGAATTGGTGAATTTATACAAAAGTAACAGATATAGACATTTAAAAACAGTATTATATTTTTATAGACAGTTATTTTGTGTTTTCAGAAAGTAAAACTGCTTATATTGGATATTTACACAATTAGTATATTTTCTAATTTTCAATTTTTTTTAATACTAGCTGGCTTTGCCTGCTTCGCTAGTCACTATATTTAAAGGAATGTTCAAAAGCATTAATCTCATTGCGTCGGGTCCCAGCTGCTTTTGGCAGCGTCTCCCCTCCCGCATGCAGTATATTAGAAAGGGTCCCCCATGATTGTATATGCGCCTTAACAGAACATTCCAATTCAGAAGCTTAGCTGGAAGATAAGGGGAGCCACTATTACTCAGGAATAACATTTTTCGGACAAAGACTTCTTGGACAGTTTATCATCTTTACTCTGACATTAGGTGGCAGTACCAAACAATTTTCCCAGATGAAAGAATTTAATTGATAAAAAAAAACTAATAAAAAATTCCAAATTCGCAGTGCATGTGGAGAAGTCAAAACGGGCCTCCATGCAAAATTTTGTAGCTCTGCGATCAACAGTTTACTAAAATGCCACCAACACACCTCTAAATTTAACTTTGTTCTTTGCCACTTTTTCGTCTTCCTTACGGTTTAGGATTGATACTGTGAAGACAGTGAAAAATTTTCTTTTATCAGTTGGAATATTTTCTATTAATTATCTGCAAAAATGTAGCACATTGGCTCTTGGAGGATCGAACCCACCACCTTTGCGTTATTAGCACGACGCTCTTACTAAATGAGCCAGTGGGCCACGGAGAGTGATTTCACTCTTATGTTTCTATCTCTTGAGCCGATCTTTTCATAAAGATTTTAAGTAATTAAAAAAAAAAAAAAACTAATCAAAATTTCAGAAATAAAGCTTGAGGGTGCATCAGCAGGTGTCAAAACGGGCCTCTATGTAAAATTTTGTAGTGCTGCTATTAGCCGTTTGTATAAAAGCCAAGAACACAACTCAAAGTTTTACTTTTTTTTTGTCACTTTCTCGTTTTACTAAAGGTTTAATACTATGAAGACACTGAAAAATTGTCCTATATCAATTGGCAACTTTTCTATTAATTATTTGTAACACAATTAGCCCTTGGAGGATCGAAATCGCAACCTTTGCGTTACTAGCATGATTCGCTAACTAACTGAGCTAACGTACAACAGAAAGTCTTTCAATTTTACATTTCTATCTCTAGAGCTAGTCATTTCAGAAATTCATAATTTTTTATTAATTTTAAAAACTAATCAAATTTTTGGAAATCACGGTCCGAAGCACACCAGGAGGGGTTAGAATGAACCTCTATGCAAATTTGTGTAGCTCTGCAGTCAACTGTTTGCTTACAAAGGGACGGGCACACACGCACACATCTTTTATTATATGTAGACATTATATTCCAATAGAACATAAATCGAAAAATGAGTGATTCTGAATATGAATATGCAAAACTGTCAGAAAGTGGCTCGATCGAAATTGATAATTAAATTGGGGATTCTGAAGATATTTCAGAAGAAGATACAGCTGTTGATTGGAAACAGATAAGTAATATCAAATCAGAAGAAGCTCGCATAAGGTATTGCGCTATGTGGCTCTAAAAGTTTTAACAAAGGAAAAGAAGAGAATCGTTATATGTGTAGTAATCGCAATTTTGGTTATGTGCTGTACTTTGCTTTGAAATATATCACACAAAAGAAAATTTGAATAATTATATGTATATATATATAATAGGACAAAGCAAGGTTCTAATGTATTTTCGTAAATAAAAAAATTGATTTTTTTTTTTTACCATTTTTTTTTTTTTTTTTTTTTTTTTTTTTTTCAAATGTGCATTAAGCGGTTAAGCCCCACCCTCTGAAAAAAAGATTTGCACAACACAGAAAATATACTGATTTGCGTGATTAATAATTTCATTTTCTAATTATAATGTTGTAAATGGTAACAGAGAGTAAATAATCTAGTTTTAAAGTATGCCAGATCTACTTACTTTTACCGAATTCTTTACGGTAACTCTTGTGCTGTAACTATGTGCTGTACTTTGCTACAAACATTTGACATCATTTTTGTTTCTTTAAAACTTTTATTTCTATTTTTAATTTGAAAATAAATTTAACCTTATTTTATTGTATACTAGCTGTTACCCGCGACTTCGTTCACGTGGAAATTTTGATGTGTATGTGTGGGAACTGACGGTTTGATCATAATATGTAATGAAATGAAACCTTATCATTGTGGTGCTGTGCAAAACAGAGTCTGATAAAGTACACTCAAAAAAATTTGTAACTCATTGAAAGCCAAAATAAAATGCCAAAATAAATAAATAAAAAGTTATCGCCAACATGGCGATAAAAATTTAAAATTCGTCCATAGGGATTCTGCACTAAAACAGTACTGCGTTGTGGAAGTATAAAAACTGGGTCGTCAATTATGAATTTTATTTCGAAACCTTTCTTTGTATGATTTTAGTTCACTATTGCACAATATTAATCTGGTTCTAATAATAATTTGGTGACTGGTTAATTAAAATTTTAACTATGTGGTGAAATTCATATAATATTTATGAGTTTCAATTTTTTTTTCTTTTTTTTTACAAATAAATGATTTTTATTTTTTTTTTTTTTCATTTCCCGGCGAATTGTTGAATAATATTTTAGTTCTTAAACAATTTTGGACGGCTTTGCCCGCTTCGCTGGCAAACTCTTTTCTATATGCTATATGAAAAAAAAAAAAAAAAAACTGAAATCTGTCAAAAGCTTGCTTTGGGTTTCCGCTGCCTTAGGCAGCGCCTTGTTCGTCCTTGCAATCTCCGGTGCCTGTCCCTATTGCCTGCGACAATGGCTTACCCGTGGGCTTCCATTTGGTTGCTTATCATGCATAACAGTTTCGATACGGACAGTATCGAAAAATTTGAAGTAGCTCTTTTATATCTGAATCCCAGTTACATATGAACAACATTATATGTGATGTACATAATATTTGCTCTCAAGTTATTTCCTATATTTATTTGATTTAATCAATCAACCATAGAATGACAGCAATTTCAAGCCACATATAATATTACAATATGCTATGATCGGCAACTTCTAACACATGAGACAATTATTATTTTGTGGTTATATATACTTCATGCTTAGTTAATAGTAGTTGGTATATAGAAAAATAAATAAATTAGTATGTAAACTTGATCATGGTACAGCCTTAATGCCCTTGGCGACTTTTAAATTTTTTTTGCCGTTTTAGACCAAAATATAATTTATGCGATTATTGTTCCTATACGCAAGCGAAGTGTGACGTCACTGACCGTCCGAGGATGCAAGAAAATGATTTCCTATGTCAATCGCCCATTGGATTTTTTGTAAAAAATGATTAAAAATCGAAGAAAATTATTTCCCGATTTTAATCCCCATATTTGGGTACACATATGTATTAGTTATCATGTGCATGTGTTAGATTGAGTTATTTTGCTGTCAAATTGACAAAATTTTAATTTTAAATTTCAAAACTCTGTCGTTCTCTGCGCTTATTGTATTTGGTGATCAAAAACGTAATACGAAAATATACATGCCAGATGTATATTTTTGTAATATGCATTGTACGAAATATTGTTTTATATTATTCATTACTGTCTTAAAATAAGTTGTTAAAATAACCATGATTTTTGAAAGGAATTAAATTATGTTCGCCAAATAATTTGGCGATATTTTATTTTTCTACCAAGGATGACCGATATCAAATCTATTCCGCTACAACATATTTGTATCTTATATCAGATACTTTATTTAGACATTTGAAAACAAATTTGACTTCAAATTATAATAGAATATTTATCATTTCCCTTTTAATCAGTATATTAGTTGGATATTTATTGTGTTAATATCATCCTTTGAAATTAAATGTTTGTGTTTTCAATCGAATATGGAAGTTTGCCATTTTTTTTTTTTTTTCTAGAGTTTTGAAATTAAAAATTCAAATTTTGTCAATTTTACAACAAAAATAACTTAATCTAATGCATGGACATGATAACTAATACATATTTATACCTAAATATGCGGATTAAAATCGGGAAATATTTTACCTCGATTTTTAATAATTTTTTACAAAAAATCCAATGGGCGTTTAACATAGGAAATATTTTTCTTGCATCCACGAACGGCCAGCGACGTCATCACTTCGCTTGCGTATTTCTTTCTATCTTTTCCTTGGCGAAAAATGTCCGATCTACTTCAGCATCAAAATTATAAAAAATTGTCAAGAATTATCAATAAGAAAATACCTTTACCATAATGCTGAATTAACTTTTATGCCAAGCGTGTTTCATCCGCCATACTAAAAAAAAAAAAAAAAAAAAAAAATCTGAAGTTGAGGTATATAAAAAAAATGCTGTGAAATAAAATTCAGAAGAAATATGTTAGATTTGTAATATTACTATTTTATTTTAAAATTATAATGTGTCATTTTCTCATCGACCAATTTAACATTTAGTAATTTCTTATTTTTCGCATGAAAGCATATTTCATTTTATGCTGAAAACAATAAATAAATATATCTCGTAAACTTTTTTTGGCAACAATTAAAAATTTAAATGGCTTATATTAAGTCAATATAAGTCAATAAGTTTATTATTTTCATATTTTAATTAATTTTAAAGATTTTTTCAATTTTTTTTTTTTCTAAACCATCCCTGACCTATAAGGAAAAAAAACAAAAAAAGAATGATCGAAATCGGTCAAGCCGTTTACGATTTTATAAATAACATACAGACAAACATTCATTTTTATATATATAGAAGTGTTTTCTTTTCGATTTCACTCTAATCTACAACTTTTTATCTGTTCCAAAAAAAAATTAGAATTTTCTAGTTAGTAGACAATATCTTTATTATCAGATTCCTTTTCGTTATAGCCTCAAATAAAATAAGGAAGTCGAATGGTATCGATTTCAGATTTTTCTCTTGAAACCTCATCTCAGTGGGTGAGGAATAATTGGTAGTTAAGACTAAAGTGGAAGCTCTGTGTTTCGAAGTTGATTGATTTATTGTTATTTGATGAGTAGTCTTCATTTATTGAGAAGTAATAGTCTGGTTTTAATTACTTATCTCTTGCGAAAAGTCAATGGAAACAGTCATTCTAAAGAACTCGGTTTTTGAAGAATAAAAAAAAACAGAGAAAGAATCTGAGAATACTGACTATTTTTTTCTTCAGAAATAAATATTTTTATTGAGAATTAAAACTTTTCATCCAGAATTAACTTCTTATTCAAAACTAATATACTCCAACAATATTTATTTTTCTTATAAATACATAGCTAAAATTATAAGAATGTATTAGTAACTAATGTTATGGCGTGTGGTTTGGTTTTAGGTCTAAAAATAGTTTGCGCTTAATTCTGTTGCTGTAAAATTAAAATGGGTAGATGGAAGTAGGCATGCGTATCGCGCGTGAATATGGCGCTATTACACGCAATGGAAACTCGGTACCCATATAGTGCAGGTGGTAAAGACGTTACCGAAATCATTGGGGATCCCAACCGAGATTTGTGTGTGAATGCCCCTTTTTCTGCGCGTGCTTTCAAGTAAGACGCTGCTGTAGGCAGTGGGAACCAAAAAGAAAATGTTGATAGTTTTCAATGATTTTTTTTAAATTATTGCTTTTTTGCGATTTTATGATTATAAGTTATATAATATTGGTGTAATTTATTTAAATGTAGTGGCCAACGATACGAATGAAGCACGCTAGTAAAAAAAATAACAGATAAACTGAGTAAGTGCAACATGTTATTAAGTTCAGAAAAGTTATAAGGATCAGAATACATTAACTTCATAATACAAATTACTTTCACTGTAAAAAAGAAAATAGTAGGGAGACCGAGGCTAGTTGACATAGATTTTGGCTTTTGATTTTTCCAATTTTTTGCACACTACTTAGAAAAATTCTGATAAATGAATCGGAAAGTATAATCCTTAAACTACAAAATAATGTCTAACCCATCAATTAAACACGCGTTTAAATAACCCTCAAAACACTTTTCCTAAACCTCACAGCTATGCTAACCAACCACGACTGCGGGGCAAGTTGGTATATCCGTAGAGGCGAATTGGCATAATGTGATATAGATAGGGATACTTAGACAGAACACACGAATTTTCGATGAAAAATATTTCATTTTTTTTCTTTTTTAATATCCTAATAATGTTTGGCCAAAACTTCTGCTTAAATGTAACAATGAATTCTCCAAGAAAAAAAATTCTGATCAATATTGCTACCGATAGTTTTTCAAATGAAACTATCTGAATGTTTGAAATCAACCACGGGTGTAGGAGTTTATTTGAACAGATGGAATCCATTTTTACAAAATATTTCTTTGGTATTAGAAAACTGAATAATTCTAATCTAGTCCTCTCCATTTTTTCCCCTTTTAGTCTATGGTGGACATGGGAATCTCACTGCCATTGGTTTCGTTAATTTTCCTAAATTACTAACGGGATTAATATTTCAAAGTAGTCACATATTTAATTGAGGATAATCAGACGACCCTTGATTTTGTGGAAGAATCGTATTGATATCGTTTTCTGTGAAATTTCGGTCCCTTTTTTAGGTTCTCCGGGATTTGTAGAAAGGTCGAATGAAAATTCTCAACGTCTTGGCAGGAGACTGAGACTGTTAATTTCGAGAGGTTCTTTAGACTTTGAATTCTCATCAAGCCCTTAGCTGTCGAGAAAACTTAGGAGATTTGCTTTCCAGTACCATCATAAGTTAATCTCTCGTAAACATCGTCAAGATTATTTTCAAGATTGTTTTATTGTATTGTCACCCCGTGTCAGCAGTTTAACTGGTAGCAGTAAAATACAAAGTACTGTACTTCGGAAAAACGTATATCTATGACCTGGATTGAGACAAGTTATTCTGTACTATAGCTGTATTTTAGCTATACGAACTAGCCTCATAGCCTATCCAACATAAAATGGATTGTACAGAATCCCAAAAAGACTATGATACATGAATGGAAAACCAGTTAACCACTTTTTCGAAAACCACCATTAGCAGGGTTTCAATTTGATTTACAGCTTTATCAAACCATGAAAAAGATATATACAATGAAAAAATGTACTCGAAAGAAAAAAAAATGGTGAAATAGATTTTTTTCTTTTAGGATGCTTCCAAGCAGACTGAATTTACGTGGATGGTGCACCTATAGATACACTCTCCACAAGTAAAATGGCAGTACTCTACCTCCATCGTGGCAAGAAATAAAAGCTGAGAGTCAACTAGAGCAATATGCCAACTCACTTCGGTTTCTCCTAAGTTTATAGTGAAAAGCACTGGCAGTTTGGGTTCCAAAACTTTTTACAGAAACTTACAGTAATTTTGTAAATTGTTCGCGCGTGCATTTATGAGATTAATGGAAACTTTCTGCGACTAAAAAACGAAAACCGATGTACTTGTACCGGTGGTCGAATTCATTCCACTAGTGTGAAAGCATCCTGCTTTCCGACTGCATCACGACCTAATACTGGGTGCGTTGTTAGATGCAATATAGACTGGTAGTGATATTTTTTTTATAGGAGCCCAACTTACCATATTAAAAATGTTTAAAATATTTTAAAATTATGAACAATATTAGAAAGCAGATTACTGTGATAAGCAGAAATAGAATGTACATACAAGAACATACTTTACAATTAAATTATACACAAGTATATGTTTCGAAAAATAATTAAAATTTTACACCAAACCTCTTGAATTAAATTTCTTGAATAATTTCCAGTTGAAAAAATATTATATAGATCTTTTGTTTAGTTCTATAAAACTTTTTTTTTTTTCAAGTCAATTATTAATAATATATTATTGCTTAAAAACTTATAAACTATTACAGGTAAAACATAATATTTATTGCTTTCCGTGTGTTCACACAATAAATAGCTACATTATAAATGCTTCTTAAAGTATTTCTTTCAATTACTTTTTTAAATACTAATTGCATATATCGATGCATATATTGATATTTTGTGCTACAAAAATTAATATTCTTGAAACAGTCCCATGAAATAGTCATTTTTACTGCTGAAATCAAATAAACATTGTTAAATACACTACAGAACATAAATTTCGCTAAAAATGAAACAACCTAATATTTCGAAGTTTGAATGAAATTTTAATTCTTTGTCAGTGGTCTATAGAATTTTCAAGGTAATTCTGCGCAGAAACCAACACATATCATTGCAAAATTTTCAGAATTAGACTCCTATTAAGGTAAGAATTTCCAAATTTTTGAATCCCTTACTACCATTTTTCGACTTCTTTGAATGTCTAATTTGATGCTAAATCAAAGCCCATCTTCGTGTAAATGAAAAATCTTTCATCTGTCTCCACTTTTACTATAATACTGTACAGAAAGTAGCACGTAAAGATATAGGCAAGTTCTAGTCTACATTCATCAACAATCACTCTTCTTTTTTGTAATCTTGTGAGTCATTTATAGAGCTTTCGAAGAATTTAGTTCTGCGCTATAAACCAGTGAATTTTCCCCGAATATTCCAGAACTTTGTTCTAATTGAAGTTAGAGCTTCCACGCTTTGGCAACCCTAAACTACAATTTTTTACCAGATTCAATCGCCAAGTCGCCAAATTTCATGCCAAGGCCATAAACCTACGCATGCAGCTTGGCGTTAAAATTCTGCGGCAAATATTGTTTCAGGATAGCCAGAAACCCTTTCTCAATTTTAACTGAGTTAATCATTTTAGTAAAATTTATCGTTTCTCGCCACTAATTTTTGCCAAAGAGAACAAAACTGGGCCATCAATACTCGAATAATTTTCATTATGCTCTTAAACTGTGCATTTGCCATTGAGAGATTCTGTAATAAGCCTATTCCTGAAAAACTACTCTGAAAATAAAGGCGTCTTAAAGTAAGACAAAAAAAATCTTAAAATGGACGTAAATGTCTTAAAGACACGTAAATGTCAGACAGGTAAATGTCTTAAAATGAAACTAAGACATAATAGATATCTTAATTTAAGACACTTTTGTGTCTTAATAAACTGGTGATGCAAATGAACTAATGTAAAGTATCTTAAAAAAGGAAGATGTCTTAAAGTAAGACATTTTCACATTTCATCGTTGACTATTAGTAGTGGCGCCATCTGTATATGGAAATCAAAATCTTCATTGTCTCGTTTTTTTTTTTTTTTTTTTTTTTTTTTTCATATCAAGATACAATTTTAATAAAATAATTACTTTTAAGAATTTTTTAGCGAAAAAAAATATTTTTTAAAATTGAAATCATGATAAAATATCAAAAATTTAAATCTCTTTTATCTGAAAAACAAAATAAATTTTTTTTTTCTGAAAATCATTTAGAGTGAGTAAGGCTAGCCACTCTTCTTTTACTCCTAGTTTGATACTTTTTCAATTCTATTATTAAAATAGTTACTTTTTATATAAAACTCGCTCATTTAATTAAATGAAATAACATTAAGATGAACTTGCAGCAACGAATATTTTATCGCTATGAAAGCGAATTTCTAACTAAACTTACACAAAACTTTTAAATAGCTGCTTTCTTTCTTTCTTTTTTTTTTTTTTTTTTTAAATCTATTTCGATATAAAACTTTTTTCTTTAACTTTTTTACCTGGACGTAAAACAGAACTTTTCTAGTTTTCATATTCATATATATATATATATATATATATATATATATTGTTGTTGTTGTTCGTTTTAACTAACAGTTTATAGAAAGAAATCGTTTTCAAAACATTACAATGTTAGATTTTGATATATTTTTTTATATTTTACAAAATTAATACTTCTACAATTGAAATTTAATAGAATTAATATTTATTGAGCTTTAGATTTAATCTCGAAAGTTTTAAAGGAAAAAATAAAAGTTATATTATAACACTACAATCCATTTCGCGAATATTACAGTATATATTATCGTAAATTTCTGTGTGAAGTTGTGGCGGAATTGGCAACAGCGTCCGTCTGCGGTAGCGAAGATAGTGAGTTCGATTCCAGGGGCTAGTGTATATATATATATTTATTTTTTTATTATATTTTATCAATGCTCTAGAATATTATAATTATGTTTTAAACAGAAAATCCGTATCACCACTTTATTTATTTATTTATTTATTTATTAAAAAGCCTTAAGATTGGCAGATCTTTTAAGCCTAACATTGGTGTTTCAAAACATAAAAAAGATGGCGGAGTTTTAAGACATCTGTAATGTCTCACTTTCAGATGCGAAAAGTTGTCTAAAAAAGTAAGACACTTTTTTTCGCTTAGAAAAATGACCATCCGTTTAAGACACATTTTTAACTGAATTTAAGACGTTTTCGTTTACAGTGTATTATTTGTCTCGGCGGTATATATGATCGTATTATCGTGACTTTTTTGGTTGAAGTAGCAGGTTTTTATTTTATTTTATTTTTTAATGTTCGTGGACTGGAACCTGCCTGTTTATTTACAAATCGGTTATCTCATACACAACTGTCAATGTTTTCATTATTTCCATGGTTGTATAAAGAACTCATGTGTAACCACATCGTATTTTTTACTGCATTTTCATCCGATTTTTACAGTGCATTTTCTTTATGTTGAAATACGGATTAATGAAAATTATTATTGTTGAAATACGGAGAATGTTAAATACGGATTTTCTTACGATACTAGCGTGCTTCGCCCGCTAGCGGGTCAGTATTTTCAAATGAATCACTAAAATTAATGAATCACTAACAGTAACTTTTAGTGTTAAGAAAAGAAATTTAAAAAAATAATAAATCATTTCTGATTGGTTAAAAAGTCGCCCCGGGTCCCCACTGCAGACCCGTGCAGACACTGCAGCGCAGACCCGTGTGCGCTGCGCGTGCACAACTTAAGGGATGCACGCGCTGCTCGCTCGTTACTCCTTCCCTGAACCTTGGTGCCCCCTAAAAAAGAGAAATCATTTCTGATCGGTTAAAAACAAATCGAATTATTATTCTTAAGAAAAGAAAATAAAAAAAATCGTTTTTCATCGGTTAAAAAGTCGGACCGAGTCCCCACTGCCTTCAGCAGCGCAGTTCCGTGCGCGCTAAGCGAGCACAAGTTAGGGGATACGCGCGTGGTGCACGCCTATTTCTTCCTCACATATTCAGCCCCTCCTAATTAACCTCTATATACCAATTTTGAACGGTCGAACTCAATTAGCTGAAATGCAAAAGAAAATCTAATCAGGACACCTCAAAACGTGTACATCTGGTGAAAACTTTCGATAATATAAAAGAACTTTAAAATGTCTTTCGAATGATGTAATAAAAATAATCTAATCATAATTAGAAATTGAAATATTGAAATTTGAAAATATTACAGCGCCATCTGGCGGTAGAAATTTCTGTAATCTACTGTTTGATTCCAAATCAACAAAGCTTTGTAATGATGTATTATTTATGAAATTATTTTAAATAGTAGCTGAGATACAAAAGAAAACTGATTCAGGACACCTCAAAACGTGTAAATCTGGTGAAAACTTTCGATAATATAAAAGAACTTTAAAATATCTTTCGAATGATATATTAAAAATAATTTAATCATTGCCGTTTACAGTTTTTAGAAATTCTGAAAATTACTGAATATAAAAAAACAAATTGAATAATTCGTATTCGACACTGTTTTTCAAGATTTTGTATGAACTTCAGAAACACACTTTTCTAAAACCGATTAACCGGGGAAGTCCTAGCGGTACCGTTTGGTACCAGCAGTCACTATTTCAAAAATACCCATTTTGTGTGTGTGGGGGGGGGGGGAGGGAGGGTAACCTGATGTTCTGAAGGCAATAAACATATACTAACTACAGTATCTGAATAAAGGCAATATCTGAAGAGAAGGCAATAAACAGAATTTGCAAAATAATACAAAATTTGAAATGTACTATTAATTTCTAATTTAAAGGTTGCAGATGCATGGTAATTTCATTTTATATCAATATTATATGTAAGAAATAAGTCTATACAAGTTATGGAGGATTTTTTTTTTTCTCTAGAGTAGCTTTTATTGTTATATTCATGCCTGATCCCTACTGTTAAATTTAAGAAAGAAAGAAAGAAACAATTATTATTTTTTAAGTATAGATTTGATTTAAAAGAGAAAAATAAATAAAAATAAAAAAATCTTTAAAATGTGAACATTTATACTGGTAAATATAAGTAGTATAGTTTTTTACTAGAAATTTACTGAACAAAATAATTTATAAAATAATAGACTATATAATTCTTAATTATTTTACCATTATTGCTTTGCAGAAATGTATTATTTCGTAAAATTAAGTATTATAATGCGAAAAAAAATAATTATATTTTTAAAGATATATTACGGGTTTAAAATTAAAGTCAAATAAAGATGTATTTCTCTTTATTTTATTTTATTACTTATTTTACTAATTTTATTTCTGTTTTCAGAGTTTTTCCAATGCATTTAAGTGTTTGGTAACAGAGGGTTTTTTTTTTTTTTTTTTTAATTACAATATTATTTTATAAAAGTAAAAAAAAAAAAAAAATAACAGAAAACATGAAATTTTAGATTTGGATTTGATATAATTATTATAATCTTTGTAAAATATTTCATTTACATACTATGTTATAGAAATTTAATGAGCAAATTAATCAATTATTTTTTTTTTCAGGATTTTTTCTATCCATAGTTTAAGTGATTTATCAATTAGTTAAAAAAAAATAATAAATAAAAAATAAATAAATGCAAATATTTGCATATGTTATGATATTATCTATCATTTTTATGAAAGTAAAGAAAAAAGTTTTTGTTGTTGCAATCACTTTTTAAAATAAAACCAATTTTGAAAGTTAACAACGTATCAACTTGAAAACAATGTGAATTGAATGAATATTTTTGATTAAAAAAAAAAAAAAAAAAAAAAAAAAAAAAAATATATATAAAATACAAACACTTAAGTAAATAACTCATTTAATATATATATTAAAGGAAGAAAAATATTTTATTTTTGTAAGTTTATTTTTGACACTAATTGCCGATAAATGGAGCCAAATTACCTATCTGAGATTGGATATTTCAAATGGAAGCGAAGTCTGTATGCGTTCGCGAACATTCCAAACCGGATTACATTCTTTTCTTTTGAGGGATGCGAAAGAAAAAAGTGTAATCCGCTAGGTAATATAGTTCCATTTTTAAAGTGAAATATATAAAAAACAAGAGGTTTTTGGGAAAAACAGGGCACGTCATGTTTCTCAGACGAAATAAATTAATATCATATATCAATTTCATAAAATTTGTCCGAGCCGTTATCGAGAAAAAAAAGTTACACCATTAAAATTTTTCCTTTGAAGTCTTCAATTGCAATTCCAGATCTCAAAATATATAGAATGTTGAAGTGTGAAACTTTCAGGATAGCATCAGGCCGAAAATAAAAGATTATTCTGAAAACATCAGATCAAAATATCTCCTATTGACTGAGATATTAAATGTCGGCGTTTCCAAATTCCTTTGTTGTTAAATTAGTGTCGCAGGTAAGTTTCGTTTGAGCTTTGCAGCGTCACGGAGACACGGACGCGTCTCGTGATTTATTGTGGCCTCGGCTTCTAACTCAATTGATAAGCTTAATTTGAATCTAATAGTCATTCTATCTGTTTAAACCTTTCTTTTTATATTTAACTTTCGGAAACCAAATCAAATATAAACTAATGATAGTTTTAGAGCTTGCTTACATTTCACCTCTCCGACAGTGTCCCTCTGAAAATTCGAAATTTTGCCATTCCTGTACTTGTGAAGTAAACTACCACAGTTTTTGGTAAGGACACAATGTTTTGGATCTAGATTTTTAAGATAACTTCAGAATTTTTAAAAATATTTCTTAAGCCTTTTGTTTTGTCACCCATGTGTACACTTATCCCTAGGTATTTTATATGTACACTGAAAAAAAATTCTGTAACTGACATCTAGAATCTGCATTGTGGCTCTAAAAAAAAAAAAAGTTTCATGTCATCCTTATAAATTCTAGTCCCCTTTGGTAGCAAGTTCTAGAAACCCCTATTAGAATTCTAGAGCGTTTACCTATATTATCGAGGGCAAAGTTATTTAAAAATCTCTGCAAATAAATGAGAATACAAGAGGCGGGTTTCAGCAACTATATTCTTGGTTTATTACACAATTATAGAAAGTCAAGCGAGAATTTCTTGCAATACAAAAGATTCGGAATATTCATGATAATCCGAATATTGTTTCACCATCTAGAAATGTGTAGACTAGAAATTCTCGATCATTTCGTCTGTTCGGTTTATTGGCGTGCCATACGCGCTTAGCTCGGAAATCTATATTTCTAGTTAAGGGATTTAGAAAATGGCCACTTATTATTCATTCGAGATGAAAGCGGTACATTTTTTTTTCTCAGTGTATACCTAGTGTAACCAACCTAGCCGTTTACACTTGTTCCGAGCCCCACCACTACATCATTTGTAATTTAATTTTCTACTTTGCTTCTTTTAGTTCTGTCTTTTAATTTTCGGTGAAACTACAATATCCTGATCCTTTTCTAGATTTATTTGGAGCGTTAAAATTTTAAAATGTGAATTGCTAGTTAGAAGAGTACAGTACAGTAAAGTTTCCAAATTTGTAACGATTTGTGATGTTTAAAAATTTAAGTTCAGATTAATGAAGATTTTACCTATCTAAAAACTCATGATACATATTTTTTAACGTACTGCATGTTAGGCTGAGATTACACTTGTTTTAAACCATGTGGCAATTGGAACCCCAAAGAACAAAATTTTTATTATTTTTTTCTTTTAAGTGGTACATAGTTAAATTTCAGAAAGCTCAGAATTCTTTGAAGCCAATTAGATGCAGTTTATGCATTTTTCACAAGAGTAAATATGATAGAAACAGAGCAAAACAATAAGGTGAAAGTCGCACTACGCCAAACCGCTTCACCCTATATATATATATATGGAACGGTGCTGAATATTTAATAGTTGGGTAAAATGGAATACTGTTATATCTCACCTGTACGGAGCTGCAACATATCGGAAGCACGTTAAACGTCTTTACTGGACCTAAAACAAAAACGGTACTTCACATTGTGTAAGGAAGAAGAGCACAACTTCTTTAATTTCTCAATATTCAGACGTTTTTTGGAGGGAATCCAATAATCTATTTACGAAGCAGTAAAGTGAGTTCCGGTGGGGGAGTTGAATTAGTTAGTAGTCTTATTCCTATGAACTCATTTCTACCAGCAGGTGGTATTCAGATAGTATGGGATACAATGGATTCCAAATTATTTGCAATTTTTGTAAAACCTGAAAGCTGATGTTTTTTTAATGCTGTATACAAATTTAAAATAAAATGTTGATATAACTATTATTCATGATTTTCTGTAAAAATACTACACTATTTCACATTATATAGCTTTAATATATTTAAGAGAATATTTGTTGAACACTAAATTCCATGCTTATAGCGTACTTCTAAGAGTGCATGACTCTTTTCAAATTTATTTAAATGAAATTTCCATTTTACAAAGCTCATGATTTGAAGCGTTTGCATCTTAGGAGCTTTTCATGTATCACTAAAAATTAGTAAAACCTAGTATAATAGTCTTCTATGTAATAACAGGAGACTTGGCGTTAGAATATTAAAACCCGAATAAACTACTACGTCAGAAACGCCAAAAGAAAAATATTTGCGATGCATACAGCTGTTTCGGTAGCCTTAAGCGTACCGTCTTCAGTGCAAAACGAATTCAGAATCTGGAGAAGTGCTCGTATATATAGGAGAGGGACCGAATTTAGTTCAACCAATAGGATTACGGGAAAGGTGCGGAGTGTATGGCCAATAGGAATTTAGGAATGTTAGCTGTGTAAACAGTAGAAAAATTAAGAAAATGTGGACTGAATGTAAAATTTCCAACAATCAGACAAATAGGGAACAGCGAAATCACAATTTACAAGGTTTTTAAATTTTTTATAAATATGAAAAGCTTCAAAGAAATCGAGTTCATGGATGGATTTAGGTCTGCAAATTATTTTAGCTGAATTAAATTTAAAATTATGATTTTCCTCCCAGCAATGTTTAGAAATAGCCGATTTATTGGTTTCTTGTTTGCGGACGTAATTCATATGTTCTTTTAGACGAAATTTAAGCCTGCGTTTTGTTTGGCCAATATATGATAAACCACACTGACAGGAAATACTATAAATGCCCCAAGAATTATGCATATCAATGGGATCTTTTAACTGAGAAAAGGTGAGTTTATTGGAAGGCGAAAATATTATTTTAAAATCATATTGTTTGAGAATTTTAGCTATGGTTTGACTGGATTTAGGAAAATAGGGCAAAACAATACTGTTATTAGGAGAGACTGATTTAGTAGTCGAAATACGAGGGAGTTGTAATTTTTGGATAGCTTTGTCTAGAATGGAAGGGTCATAACCTCTGTCAATTGCAAATTGACCATGTCTTAGAAACTTTAAATTCAATTGACAGTAATATCCAGTTTACATATGAAATAGAAAATAATGGCTCACTTCCATTTTCTCTCCCATCTCTTGTCTCTCGCACTGTAAATGGATTTTCAACCACCGTCTATCGTAAAAATTTTGCAGTCTCATTTCCTGCCCATGCACGTTCATTTCACCCACCTAACCAAAAAAATGGCTGCTTTCTATACCTTTGTAAACCGTGCCCTTAATTTTTGTTCAAATCCTATTTTATTAAAATTTGAAATTAAATACCTGAAAACTATTGCAATTGACAGAGGTTATGACCGTTCCATTATAGACAAAGCTATCCAAAAATTACAACTCCCTCGTATTTCGTCTACTAAATCAGTCTCTCCTAATAACAGTATTGTTTTGCCCTATTTTCCTAAATCCAGTCCAACCATAGCTAAAATTCTCAAACTATATGATTTTAAAATAATATTTTCGCCTTCCAATAAACTCACCTTTTCTCATTTAAAAGTTCCCATTGATATGCATAATTCTTGGCGCATTTATAGTATTTCCTGTCAGTGTGGTTTATCTTATATTGGTCAAACTAAACGCAGTCTTAAATTTCGTCTAAAAGAACATATGAATTACGTCCGCAAACAAGAAACCAATAAATCGGCTATTTCTAAACATTGCTGGGAGGAAAATCATAATTTTAAATTTAATTCAGCTAAAATAATTTGCAGACCTAAATCCATTCATGAACTCGATTTCTTTGAAGCTTTTCATATTTATAAAAAATTTAAAAACCTTGTAAATTGTGATTTCACTGTTCCCTATTTGTCTGATTGTTGGAAATTTTACATTCAGTCCACATTTTCTTAATTTTCTACTGTTTAAACAGTTAACATTACTAAATTCCTATTGGCTACACTCCGCACCTTTCCCGTAATCCTATTGATTGATCTAAATTCGGTCCCTCTCCTATATATACGAGCACTTCTGCAGATTCTGAATTCTTTTTGCACTGAAGACGGTACGCTTAACCCTTTGCGGCGCAAGACAATTCGCATCATTTAAATTATACTGTCACCGGTATTCATGAACTAAATTAAACTAAAAGAAATTTTAAATTTTAAGGTTAAAAAAACCAGCCTTTTCTGATATGTTATAAACGTAAATTTTTGATAGAAAATTTCCGGGATGAATTTTTGCAGCTGGATCTTAAATTTTGCGTCCTCGCAGCGAGGACGCCGCGCGTTAAAGGGTTATGGCTACCGAAACAGCTGTATGCATAGCAAATATTTTTCTTTTGGCGTTTCTGACGTAGTAGAGTATTTTATTCGGGTTTTAATAAGTCTTCTATATATCATAAACTACAACAGTATTTTTTATAATATTTAAAAAAATAAATTTTTACATATAAAAAATAAATAAATGCAAGATAACATTTATGATGTATTTTTGTGCAATATGAAATTACATTTAACTCCTCTAAATAAATTTTAATAATTGTATTTCTATATATTTTTTAATTTAACAGTATTATTGAATATTTCCTAAAATCTAAATATTTTTACTTCTAGAAAATGCAAATAGTTAATACATTTACTTTCTAAAGTATCTTTACTAATATATACTTCTAGTAGTTCTACTTAAAGCACCACTATGTTTTACTCATTTTAACATGATGAATACCGCATGTGGCATTTGAGCACATTATTAAGCTTCTGTTACGAAGTAAATTAATAGAGAACTAAATCTTCTCTCCCAACTCGCTGTCTAAATATTGCAATTAACATAGACTTTAATGTTTCTCGTAAGCCTTACCGTAAAAGAGATCTTCCCATTTCCTTAAATGCTTACTGTTCAAATAGTAACCTAGTTAAGTAGATTTTGTATGTCATTTTGGCTTCGTTAGAAACGTTTCAAATAATACTATAAATATTTTTTTTCACATATTAATGAGAAATATAATTTTGTAAAAAGAATATAAATAAATAATAACTAACTTATCTGGTTAAATAATATTGAATCTCACAAACATTTAGTACTGAGAAACTATTTTGTGCAGATAAAATATTACATCTTTTCTTAAAAATTAACTTTATATTTTTAAGATATGCTTTGTGAGTTTACTATTGATCTGATAGGAAAAATCATTCCATTACTAAACTTCCACATACTCAAATTTCTTTTTAACTTCTGGTTCTTCTTGTATAAATTTTTTAACCAAACTTTTTTTACGATCTTAAAAAATGGAATCTATGAAATATACATTATCTGAAACAAAATTTCTTGATCATCAAAATATTTCTTTGATCTCAAAAGTAATTTTAAACATGTATACTCTTCTTTAACCCTTACACCAATAAGACATCTATAAAAGTTTAAAAAAGATCCATTGAACTTCGAGAAATATCCTAAAGCACGATAAATGACACATCCATTATATGTCTGTTAAATATCCAAAAAAATCCAATAATTGGATTTGTTATATCTAATAGATAATAAAAATATCTAAACCTTGTTTTGATCTAACATGTTACATCTATTATATTAGACGTTAAAAAAGGCACGTCTGAATTTCGTCTACATTTAAACATCTAACAGATAGAAAAGGCTATGTGGGAAACCATTATTTCACATGCTCAAAATAGAAATGAAATAAGAAAATCAGACTGACTATCTGATTGTTTTAGAAAAGAATAATGTATAAATATAACAAAGTCTTATTATCACATGTTAGATTTTTCCTTATATATTTAACAGTATACTTATGAGCACTATTGGTATAATAATAAAGGTATATTTATAAGTATACGCAGTTAATTTAACGGTACATTTATAAATAAAAATAACACGAGAATGAAATATGTATATGCACTTAAAGTATGCACATGTATGTGCACAGTATATGTATATGCACAGTCAGGTTAATCCATCCTACTGACATTTCAGTGTACACAGCAATTACCCAAAGACATTCAATAGAAAGAAAATAGAAGTGGAATAATTAATAGAAAAAAAACATGCACAACTGTTAAAACATTTAATATTTTTACTATTTTATGACGTTTGCCATAACCTGGTAAAATAATTAAATAAATTGAAATCATCTTATATATTAAATCACTAAACTGTTTCTTTAAGACCAAAACGAGAGCATTTGAACAAGCGAAAAATCTTCCATCCAATCAAATACTATTGCAATCCTTGGGCAGTACGGAGAATCGGCAAATCAACTTCTACATAGAAAACAAGCAAAAGAAGGCTGAGGTTGAGTAGATTTAATGTTGCACTAGAGCTGCAAAGTGGGCATTTGGCAACGGTTTGGGTTTTTGATTGATTGATTAATTGGGTTTAACGTTGCACTATTACTGAGCTATGGGTAATTTGTGACGGTCTGGGACTAGGGATGGTCCGGAGACATGCCATCAGAATTTCGATCCTCCACCAAGGGAATGACAACAGTTTGAGATTCAAGCCTAGGGATTGTCCGGAGTCATGCCATCACAGCTTTTAACCACTGCAGACAAGAACGAGAAAAATATGAAAGGGGTAACATTTTAGGTTTTACAAAATGTTGTATTTAAAGTTCTTTTGATAATTACATCCTCATTTAGATCGTGCATTCTAATGGTGACCTTATTTTTTAGATATGTCTTTTTTAAGCAATAGAGAAAGTTAAAAGTCGGAATTTAAATTTAACCATATTTTCACCATATTTAAAACAATCTTTTTCGGTTTTTTCAACCTTTTCAACTCCACTGGGACATATGTGTCCCGCAGATATCTTTTCCCGCAATTTCAATCCTCCCCAAATGCAGATGGGCTACATCCCATATAGCACAGTTTGAGCACAGTTTGACAGCTGTGACAGCTGACCAGGTGCAAAAAAATATCATTAAGGACTTCCTTTTCTTAAACAGCTTTACCCAATAAAAGCCGAAAAATAATTTGCTATACGTCCCCCGAAACGTTTGCTTCTTACCCCGCATTCTTTAAAGAGGATCGTTTCCTGTATTGGTAAATGTTAGTCGATGCATTTAAGAAATATTATGTTTACTAATATATATCTTTCATTTGCTGAGTGTTACAAAGGAATTAAATTATTCAATATACAATATATATATGTATAAGTATTTTACCGTATGTTATATATTTCAATATGATGTATTTATTAAGTTCGATTAGCTAAGCGCATTTACACTAAATAATGACAAATATTCTCTTTCTTTCTTTTCTTTTTTTCTTCTCAAATGAATAAGACGTACATGACTAATTATTGTGTATTAATAACTGAACTGTAAGTTGATATCTCTTTATAAATTCTTTCAAGATATTTAAACTTCTATAAATCTAAAGTTTTGTTGATTAACTATAACACACGCCTCCCTATATATATATAAACAGATTTACAGAAATTCGTCTAATTTTGCATACAATAATCAACCGATGCCCATGGAGACGTATTAGGTATATTATATGCTTATATTATTTGAATTCTAATTATTTCTTTTTCTTTTTATTTAAATTTTCACTTTTCTAATGAGATATATTTCAGCACTTATATTTCCTTTTGTACAATGTTTCAAAAGGTTTAATATTATAGATATATATAGATACACACGCACACAAAAGAAAAAAAAAAGAAAGAAAGAAAAGAATTTGCCCGTGCTTTAATGAATTGTATTTGTACATTTGCAATTCTTAATAAATTGATTTTTTATTTTGCTTTCGATAATCTTAATATAAATAAAAGTCATTGTTTGTTTGTATGTAAGGGAAAGAGGTTAAAATTATACCAAACAAATTTCTGCTTAATATGATAAAATCTTTTAATAGGTGTTTTGAAATCTCTCAACCTCTTGAAAACAAAACCCGACACGCAGAAAAAAATTTAGTCAACTTGACCTAAACCCGAATCGCAAGAAAAAATAGTATGTTGTGGTCACCACAAGACTTTCTTCTATATTTTACTGTACAAATTCACTAAGTGCGAATAATTTATTAAATCTATTATTTATTAAAATTATTTAACATGATAAATGCAAATCCTTTTCATCTTAAGGAAATCTAACACTAAGTAGCCAAAGGAATACAGTTTTATCGCCTATAAATATGTATTGATAAGTATAAAGGATTTAAGTCCAAAAATGTCGATTTTGAGTTAAGTACATAGTCAGACCCAGAAAAAAATTTTCTATCGATTGGTATAAAGGATTTAAGATTCATTTAGTCTTTGAGAAAATCCATTGGTAAAAAAAAGACTCAAGTCAGAAATTTAGCATTAATCTTTGTATAAAACACTTAATTCAATTTTTCCCTTTATTAAATGAAGATTGACAATCACTGAATGGTATAAAGCGTATAAACCAACATAATCCCTTTTTCCTAATCGATTCTTCTTATTTGTTTTTAGCTAGTTTAACTTTATTTTTCGTCTCCTGAAAAATCAAGAATATGGACTTAAATCCTTTATACTTATCAGTACAGAAATAACATCTTAAAAAATGCGTTTTTATAATGATTATCTCATATATCAAGTTTCGTACAGTTACATGCCACAAACGTTGAGATATAGCCATCACTTATTGATGAAATTAGCAGCATAGGAGCGCCACCTATTGACCGATAAGCATCCAAGTTGAGTCAACATAATGTCTCATAGTGGCCTTCTTACATATCAAGTTATGTTTGATGATACGCAATAGAATCCGAGACATAGCCTTCCATTAAATTGTGGAAATCGCTGTGTAGCAGCACCACCTGTTAATCGGTTTACTCCAAAAGTTGAGGGCACTAATTTTTGTTAAGATGCATCTATCTACATACAAATTTATGTGTAATTCTGTGCAGTAGTTTCTGAGATATAGCCATTCCTTAAATTGCGGAAATCGCTGTATAGTACAAAATATGTTGGTCGATAAGCATTCAAATTGAATAAGCATAATATCTTATAATGGTTTTCTCACTTACTAAGTTTTCTTTGACAAAACGCAATAGAACCTGAGATATAGCCTCCCTCGTAATTGTAGAAAACACTGTGTAGCAGCGCCACCTGCTGAGCGGTTCACACCAAAAGTTGACAGGCACTAATTTTTGTTAAGGTGCACCTACATACAAGTTTATATGTAATTCTGTACAGCAGTTCCTGAGATATACAAACTTTGTTTAAATTTTATTCATTGGTCCTTGAGATACAACATCCACAAAATTTGTGATACAGACAAACATTTTCTAAAAACAGTCAAATCGTCTTCAGGACATCCCAAAACATGAAAATACATCAAAAAGTTTCACGAATCCAATACTTTTTCTATATATACATACAGAAGAAAGTGATAATAGCTTAAAAAGAAAGAAAGAAATTGTTTTTAAACCTCGATTCTGATAACCGCTAATTTTTTCAGCGTCTTCGTCGCTTATGTCATGTCGGATCTCGGTCACCACTGCCTGCTGAAGCGCCTTACCTGGGCAATCAATGTTGAACTTCATTGGATGCTAATTGCTGCTATTATTCCGTGGTTTTCTATGAAACTCGCTCATAATACGGCTTAAGTTCCTCTAGATTTCCGTGAGAGCATCACAAACAGGCGTGGGACATAAGTGTTCTCAATCGGTATTAATTCGAAAATTTAGAAAGCGTAATTTAAAAGTCTATTGTACAATGCCTTGTTAAACATGTTTAGATTAATAGCTACATAAGAATGAAAATTGTTCTTAAATATGTAGTTTTTAGTCTAAATTATACACAAAATCTTGAAAATTCGAACACGGAAAAAAAGAGAAAATCCCAGAATTCTGATATTTCAACATTTATCTAAAAAATTACCCTAAAATAATACTATTAGATAAGATTTATAAATACTGATTTTCAGCAAAATGACGCTTATCTATATAAATAAAGAGTGTGTCTGTCTCCGCTCTGGTGCTAACACTACCGATCACAGAGCTATAAAACTTGTCATATCGGTACCTGGGACCCTATAGGTGTGCACCTCATCGAGATTTTTTCGAATTTGAACTTTTTTTTTCTTTTTTCAATTTTAAATATTGGCTTTTATGTTTCATCTTTCATGAATTTATTCTTCCATTGTAATCGTCTGCATTCTTAGCAACGGCTATTGCACAATTTATTACTTTCTCTTACCCATAGGGTCGAGAAAGCACTGTTTTAGGGTCAAATTTTCGAACATGAGTTTTTGTTATACTTACAAGTTCTGAGGTCCCCTGAATACAAAAATCATGTTTTTAGCGAATGGTCTGTGTGTCTGTCTGTTATCAGCATATCTCAAGAACAAATAGTAGCAGAAATTCCAAACTCGGTATTCCAAATGTGTATCATATAGGGATTTTACACTAAGCTTTTCGTTGAGATGAAGCCAATGGTTCGTGTACAGGAACACTCAAAAGTATTCAAATACATTACGTCTATAGGGGAAATTGCAGGTAAGTACAATTTAACATCTATAGACTGCACTAAACAAAATGAAACGAATATATATTTTTTGTAATAGAGATAGTCAACTAGGGGAAAAAAAAATGTGTATGTAGGAGCCTCGCCTCCCCCCCCCCCCTGGGGGAAAGACCCTCCTCGATGGATATTCATGATGGATTTCATGATGGATATCTTTCAAAAGAGCTCGCCAATTCTTTTAAAACGAATGGTTGAACCATCGATCTGCGATAATTCAAAATAAAGTTATCGATTTTTTTCATTTTTAACATTTTTTTTTTTTTTTTTTTTTTTAATGTAATATTGAGAATAAATAAATAAATTTAACTTTTTTTGCATATTTAGTGTTATATTACTTCTCTAATATGGAAATCGTCTGCATTATCATGGAAGATAATTTTTTTAAATAATAATTTTAATAAATTATTTTTACGAATTTGTATAAAAAAATATAGAAGAAAGTCGTGTGGTGGCCACAGCACATTAGTTATTTCTTGTTAGTAGATGTGCTTTACTAATAATATTTTACCATTTCCAAGAAAGCTGTTCGGGAATTGAAATAAATTCCTCATAGAGATATGGTAAATAATATACGTTTTAAGCTAAATATTCATCGCTTGTTTTTTGTATATTTATACATTTTGAGGGTTCCTGATTACCGTAGTCAAGTTTTTTAACGTTTGATCTTAGTCTGTGTCTCTTAGAGTAACTTAAAAACGAATAATTTTAGGAGATCCAAATGTCGTATTTTGAAGTTAATATAAGTTTGTTGCCGGAAAAGTTTGATCAAGATTGATAAGGTTGTGTGTGAAAATTGTCTGTATAATTTTAAGTAAACTTTTAATTTTATTAACAGAATTAAATTCTATATAAATGTAGGTGCATAGCCACTCTCACACAGAACTAATTATCATATAAAACTCTTCCGAAGCCTAATTTGAATTGTTTTACATAGGTTTACATAATAGTACTCACTATCTTACCCCTTAATCTCCAACCTGTATTTATAGTATTAAATTTCAGGGTAAGAGAAAGTCGTGTGAGTGACACACCAGATTGTTTTAATTTATTATATATATTGAAAATAAAATGGCAATATAGTAGAAGAAAAAATTTATTATATTAAATTTTAAATTTAAAAACTTATTTATAACAGTTTATGCATAATTTTTATAGTATAAGAACTTTTTATTTTTCACTTTTAAATATTATTCCTTTAAAAAATATATATATATATTTTTCTTTCTCTGTCTTTTTTCTTTTTTCATTCATTCATTCATTCTTTTTTTTTTTTTTTTTTTTTTTTTTTTAATTTATAGTATTTATCGGAAAAAATCGTAGCATATCATAGAAACCATTAAACTGACTTTTTATGAATTTAATTCCTTTTAAAAGAAAGTATACTTTTTATTTCATTTATTATATTGCTCGGAATGATATGATACTATAGTGGAAATAGACGGAACTATAAAATACACGGTTCAAAAACTAAAATATTTAATAGTTGTTGAGATACAGTCACCTTTAAAATCGTAGTTTTTCTTTTTTTTCTTTCTTTTTTTTTTTTTTTTTTTTTTTAATAATAGCAGATCTACCTGTCGTCGATAAATATCCAAAATGAAATATCCTGGAAAGATATTTCTGCAGGCAGTGGAAACCCGGACCCGCTGTAGTGCGGGTAGAGAAAAAAAGGCCGTAGGCAGCAGGTACCCGAAGCGAGGTTTAGAGCGATTTCAATATATATTTTTTAATTTTCATTTATGATGGGATGAAAAAAATGAATACCAATCCAACTCCTTTGAAAATTCATTTAAATATAGTGAGCAGCGAAGCGGGCGGAGCCTGAAAGTTTTATATAAAAAGGAGAAATAACGTACATATAAAATAAGAGACTAAAATTTTAATGCCTGTGTTCGCCTTAATTTAACACCTACAGTGCGATTATAGTAGATCTATATTTCATTTCTTAAAAATAAATAAATAAATAGCATTATATATGTTTATGTATTCTCTCTGTCTCTGTCTCTCTTTTAATACTTCCTAACAAGTTTGAAAAGTGTCAATGACTTCGGTTTGTCTCTCTTTGTCCGCGTTCTAACTTTCAAAAATATTCATGAAATTTCTTGAACTGACATATATTAATTTATTTTACTATTGGATATTTCTCATTTAAAATGGTGTGAATACCTCTACTGGTTTGTCTACAGGGACACCTAAAAACATTCCAAAGCATTGTGTTCTATGAGAGGTATTTCTAAAAACCATATAATAATAATTTTACTTCTCACAAATCTGAATGAAACTGAAATATGTTATTCAAGTTTACCATCGGATGTTTCTTAAAAAAAAAAAAAAAAAAAAAAAAAAAAATGGAGTACATACCACCGCTGATTTGTATACAAGAATTCCCGAAAGTATTCCAAAGCATTCCGTTCTATGAAAGGCATTTCTATACACCAAATTTTAATAACTTGACTTTTCACATATCGTAGTAAAATTGAAGTGTATTATTCATATGTACACAAAAATATTTTCTATAGAGTATAGTATGATCCGTATTAGATTTGTAGGGCCACACAAAAATATTCAGTTACATTATGGGCTATTATTGAAAAGTGACTGGAATTGCATTTCCGATAAACATTAAGCGTGCTTAACCCTTTCTAACAATTCTTAAGTGTGAATATGATTGCAATTTGTATATCTATCTATCTGACTGTCCATCTGTCCGTTCCGATATTCTATAAATATTTTGGAAAATTTTAAATAACGATACTCTGTTCACTATGGAATGTTCCCTATTTAATGTTAATAGGGCCTATACATAGGTACAAAAACATCCCGCTCGCCCCCCCCCCCTTAAAAAAAAAAATGTATTGCGTTTTAAAACAGATTTTTATAAACCCCATTTAAATAACTTACTACCGTAAAAATCATAAAGAAATCAACATTTAATGCTAGTAATACTAACATAATGCTTTGTATACAATATGGTATGGTTAACCTCGAGATTGTCAGGGCTGCATAAAAATGTTCAGATCTATTAAAGATGGCAGTTAAAATCTGAAGACTGCATTTTCATTCGTGTTAAGGACTTTAAACCTTTTCAACAATATTTAAGAGTGACTATGAATTCAGTCTTAATATGTATGCCTTTTAGTCCTGTCTGTCTTGAAAGGAAACAAACAAACAACAACAAAAAAAAAAAAAAGATTACTGCGTATATTTATACGCAGTTAAATACCGTTTCTACATTTTTCATTTATTAGTATTTTACGTTTTATATATCTATTTTGTACAGTATAGTTAAAATTCTTTCCTATTGATTATAATACAAAATTGTTTGGTTTATACGATTCGAATATCGACTATAAATCTTTTTTTTTTTCTCTCTTTTCTAGTATTAGCAAACTTTCTTCTTAAGTCCTTATTTCTTATTTCTTCAGATATTAATTATCTTAAATTTTGTGAGAAATTCCATGATTATGTTTATTATTATTATTCTTTTTACGTCGCTCTAAGGAGAAAAAAAGCAAAAACTTTATTCGTAATGCTAAATTTAATACCGATAGAAAATCAGTGATTCAGATATTTGTTTATTAAAGTTATTTTGCAATTAATGCCTATCTTTAATGTTTAATATTTATTAATAATATATTTTTATTCGTGTTCAAGTTAAGCAATCATAATTAGTACTTTTATTTTAAAATTTATTTACTATCTTTAATATAAATAAATAAATAAAATAATTAATTAAAATAAACATAAACATAAACACGAATATTTTGATTTTAAGTCTTTTTTAAATATCGTTTTATGTCATTTCCTTGAAAAATGTATATGGTCTCAAACTAGAAATAACTCGTGTCTTTTATCCTTCTCTTATCTGTTGTCCTTTTTCTAAGAACGCACTACGCACCTGAAAATCATGTTTAAGGGGTTTTCTGTAGTTTTAAAAGAAGAAAATAAAGGGACAATTTCTTCTCCGTTAAAAATCCTTTATCTCTTTACGGAGGAGGGCAAAAAAACTATTAATCTTCATCGATCACTTGAGCTTGTGAAATTTGGGAATACACGATGCAGATGACATACATTCTTAACACAGATATGGAAAATCTTATCAGTTTTTTACCCATCCGTCGAAATGAAAGGCAGCGCCTCACGCTGAGAGAAACCTCCTCAAACCATCGAGTTCCAATGAGCAGCTCAGATTTGATTTAATTGAAGTTTATTTTTGTGTAAAATTGTATTATATTTGAGTGAAACTGTCTGATACAGAAAAAAGCACATTCCTTCCACCAGAATCTAACTATGGTCCCCTCCCGTGACAGATGAACTTGTTATCACTATGCTGCGATTTTGTGCTTAAAGTGATTGTATAGCCGTTCTCAATAATTCTCAAACTAAGAAAATAGTATTTATCAATTTTTACTATTCTTATACTTAAAATAAAATTATTAGAGATCCAATAAACCTTAAATTATCATTATTGATTTAAAATGAAGAAAAATTTTTGAAAACAAAGCCTTTGTGACAGACAGAGATTTTAGGTAGCTTGGAAATGAATTCTACACAAGTTTAGAAAACTAAATTCTTCCATGCAGATTTGCAGAATCTCTTGAATAACTCAGTTGAAGAAACAGTATGGAACTTGTTTGCCTAAGCATATTATTCCTCGTGTTCACTAGAAATAAAACATTTCAACTAACTTTTTGAACGTTTTACATGCATTTTAATATTTCAATGAATAGAATAAAAATGTAAAATGGCTTTAGACATAAGTAAATTTCTACATTAAATAAATACAATTTTCTTTTTCTTTAAACTTCATATATATAATTAAAAACTATTTCTAAAAAGTCTTTCCCTGCTTACTTTTAATTCTCCATGATTAGAGAACTCTGCTATTTCGTCAGTTGTTTCTAAAACATTTATTAAAATAATATTTAACTTTGATATTTTACCTCTCTAATCATCAAAATTCCTCAATATATCTTAAAACAATATATAAAATAAGGAATTATGTACATGAAGAAATTTGTCCATGTGACATTCAAAATACGACCAACAGATGGTGTCAAAATTACGCATTTTTGGTTGCAGTAAATGGAAAGGAATCAAAATTTGTTCAAAACCTAGTTCATACTAGAACATTTATCTAGACTGAAAGTAGAAATGACTAATTTTACTCTTTCTGTGCGTGTGTGTGTGTAAGCAGTTCCGGCCACACATTTTAAGACAGTACCTGCTTCTTTTACTCCTAGAGAAAATATTTTTTCGGAACGTAGCCATGACAGATTTTACGTGCACCAGCTGCCATTAATTTATAGATAGTCTGTCTTCGATTATTGATGTCGCAATTCCCTAATTATGAGTCTCTCGAAGACTTCCAAAACATATTGTTCGCACTGGGTGGGCTGCTATTATTAAACATAATTGGAGATTATTATTTCACTTATTCTGAATTCACTGTCATTCTACATAGATATATTATTTATTATTTCAATTTTTGATAAAAGCGAAAGAAATTTTTTTTAATCCTATATGAAAATCATATTTGCACTATATCTTCTACATATATTTTTCAGTAAATAATTTTCTTCCTAAATTTTTCTATTAAAGCTTTTTTATTTCGATTTAGAAAAAAGTCGTATGTAAGTTGCTTGAAATATAAACTAGTTGAACCGTTTCGCTTAGTTTCAATATGATTTTGCTGTTGCTATTAAAAAGAATAAATCAATTATAAATTTTTATTATCTATGTTTTAAGTAGAATTGTACATTTCATATTATCAAATAAATCTCAATACGCAAGATTCTCATACAGCTGGCCAGGTTAGAAAGGTGTGTTGGTGTTTGGGAATAAGGCCGACTGACTGAACTAGGGTCCTAGGCATAAGGAGGAGTGCCTTCCGCGGAGGTCTCCAGGATAGAAAAGGATTTTTTTAATTGAATTTTTATGTTGGTTTATCTGGAGCACCCGAAATAACATCCTATTAGACAGGTCATAAAACATCAACTTAGCTGGTTTTACTGTTTAGAATTTAAGCAGAAATTGATTTTTAACAAATTTACTTTTAAACATTTTACATTGTAGAAAATTGCCGTTATCTTATTTATCCAGCATATAGTGTAAAAGCATTAATAGAATTTAAAACTTTCTAATTCTTGCATAGATTCGAGCATCCTTCAAAGTTGGTGTCACGACCCTATACTGGAAATATCTTCAGCTACAACTTTTTCAATAAGATTAGTTTAACTGGAATAAAAGAACTTTCTGCCATTTTGCCGGGTTTTGTAGGAAATAAAAATTTAAGGGATTTTAGTTCCTAGTTAAGAGTTTTGGAGAAAGCACAACTTACGTTCAAGCCCGGTACACCATCTGTTTACAAGCTTAGAGAACAATTTTTTCCAGCTAATTTTAAAAGAGATTATATCTATTACCAGCATAAAAATGCATTAACATTAAAATAATAATAATAAAAATAAACATAACCTTTTTGAAATCAAAATGTACGCGTAAAATTTTAGTTAAATTACAAAAACGGATACTTTTTTACTATTTTTTGAAATACTTCGATAATAGAATAAACAGTCGTGTATTAATCTCGCTTCTCCTTAAATAAATAAATAATTAAATAAATCAGCACTCTTCATTTAAAAGAAAATTAGATATAATCATACAAGTACAGGTCATAACATGGAAAATTCAGACGAAGTTACGAAGATATGTGGTATAATACTATTAAGGTAACAACATACTAAAGCAGTAGCAACACAATCTAGAGAAAAAAAAAATCCTTTGAACTTTCAGTAATTACATAGTTACAAGGTTTTTTTTTTTTTTTTTTTTTTTTTTTTCCGAAACGAGTCAATAATCCAGTGACCCCGATTGCAGTCTGGAGGTCTTCATTTCTATGCTACCTAAGGGTAATTTTTTTAATTCATTATTTATCTAAACATTTAATTTCATTTAATTTTAAAATAAAGCTATTTTTTTTTAATTTATGTAAAACTATAAATATTACAAATAGAATAACATAACAATAGTACCTTCATATACATACACTAACCAAAAAAAAAAAAAAAAAAAAAAAAAAAACGCACTGCAGAAAAATTGACTTATACCTTTTTTATTTGTAATAACTTCAAAACTAATGGTTGAAACAAATAAAACTGTCAAGTTTGCATAATATCAAAGAGATAAAATGATACCTATGCACATTTTTGATTTAATAATTCAATTTATTACACTCTACGAAGTTATATTTTAATACATGAAATAAAACTATTGGATCTGCAGATCAGGAGCCTCAACGTCCTATTTGCATCAGACATTATTCAATAGGTCATTTTTATTTATTCCTTATTATATAATAGTATATATTGATTCGATAGACTTGTTACCATAATGAGATACATTCCTGAGGGGGGCGGCAGCCCCCCTCAACCTCCTGCACTATCTGTCTTTGTATACTTATCTGTATATCATATAAAGTGATACGGAATTGTGAATAATTGTATTTACTTTTACATAAATTCTTTCAACGAGGCTTAGTAAGTTGATAAAATGCTAATTTTCTGCATTTCTAGTCATTTTAGTGTTAAAATAGCCTAATTTTCCCTTAAAAACGCATTAAAAAGCTCCAAGAAGGGAAGAAATGGATTTGTCGCCAAATTTGGCGACTGCGATTTTTTTGGCGACCTTGGCGAGAAAATCCTTATTAGGGATATACCAAATATGGACGCTCTAATCTCATTGGCTGATGAGATACGAGAATTTTCCAGGACAGCGTTCGATAGAAAAGTATATAAAAGAGCATTTTTTTCGCCGAGGTGGTCAGTCTCAGATCTGTGTCAGTTTCGTCAAATGTTTGCTTTGCTTTGAGTCTTTTTGAATGAGATTTGCTTTATGTGTTATTGTTAAACAGTTTGTGCTGTTCTTGTGCTGTTAACGGCTGTTCTGTTGTTTAAGCTTTGTTTTATACTGGTTGAATTGAAGCTTATACTTGGTTTATAGACCTGCATTTTTCTAGAACTTTCTTTGAATAAATCACTGAATTATTACAAGTTTCGCCTTTCATTCTCGGACAACTTACGAACCCCAAGTACGCAACAATATGTATTCTTAATAAACGACGGTCTTGTATTATTTCCCTGAAATTCATAAATACCAAATTTCATAACTACCAAATTTCCTACAAAAAAAAAAAAAAAAAAATAAATAAATAAATAAAATAAAAAAAAAAAATACATAGCATATGGGAAATATTTTGCGTAACCTTTAAATTAATTACTAATTCTATACGCACAATTTTCAACTGGAAAAAATGCTTTTAAAATTCTAATAAAATTTCATTATATTTGATGTGGTGTAACCTTGTTGAAATACACTTTTAAGAAATACCGACTATAGACCGTAATAGTACGAAATTCCTTTATGTATCCCGGAAAAGTAGCCACAGTCATTATAAACGCCAATAATAGGAATAAACCTAATTAATTATAACTCATTAATTTTTCAAACTAATTTGACATTATTTCGATGATTACAGTACATACTCGTAATTATTTTGTGTGGTCCCATTAATTATTTAGCCGATACACACGCTTTTTTAAGAGTAAACATGATTTTAAGCATCTTTATAATGTATGTTAATTTTATTAATTTCAATTCAGCATAAACGTATTAAAGTGCGCGCTCCAATGTTACGAAATTTTTTTGTGTGTCTCTGTAAACGAACCATAAACATTGTATACACCAGTAAAAACTATTCAGCTTATTTTGCATTTAAAATTAATAATTGTTCCAAATTTAACATCGTTTGGATGACTACGTGACATTGTCAGAACACTTTTGTATGATCCTGTACATTAATTGGAAAGCTTAAGAGCACATATTTTCTTCAAACAACATAAGTTTAAGCATCTTACTCACGTACGCTAGTTTCTTTTTCTTGATTGCAAAGTAATGATATTAAAATACGTTTAAACGAAATTCACCCCATACGCCGTAATGTTAAGAATTTTGGCGTGTCCCTGTACACAGTTTATAAACAGTATAGCAATAAAAATTATACAGCTACTTATATGCAAAGCTGGAAAGTGTGCGCCAATTCGCAAGTCAATCGAAGGATTTTTGCGGCCGCTATTGGGGTACATACAAATTCTTCCCATAGACCGTAATGATAAGAAACACTTTGGCGTGTCCCTGTACACGAACGACAAATGGAATACACGCCTAACACTGTACAGTTATTTCTGTTGAGCTCATGAACATGTGTACCAAATTTGCAGTGAATAGTGTGATTTTTGGGGCCGCCATCGCGGCACATACAAATTCTTCTCATAGGCCGTAATAATAAGAAAAACTTTGGCGTGTCTCTGTACACGAACTACAAATGGAATGCATACTCAAAACTATACAGCTAATTTCGTGGGTATCATGAACATGTGTACCAAATTTCAAGTCAATAGCGTGATTTTTGCGGCCGCTATCACACGACAGACAGACGGACAGACGGCACCCAAAATAATTTTGATTCTCAACAGAGGGCCTCCACTGACGTTTCAGCAAAAATTGGAAGTCAATAGCTTGATTTTTGTGGCCGCTATCGCGGTACATACAGATTCTTCCCATAAGCCGTAATGATAAACACTTTGGCGTGTCCCTGTACACGAACTACAAATGGAATACACACCTAAAACTATACAGCTGATTCTGTTGGGCTCATGAGCATGTGTACCAAATTGCATGTCAATAGCGTGATTTTTGTGGCCGCTATCGCGGTACATACAAATTCCTCCCATAGGCCGTAATGGTAAGAAAAACTTTGGCGTGTCCCTGTACACGAATTACAAAAGGAATACACACCCGAAACCATACAGCTGATTTCGTGGGGCTCATGAACACGTGTACCAAATTGCAAGTCAATAGCGTGATTTTTGTGGCCGCTATCGCGATACATACAAATTCCTCCCATAGGCCGTAATGATAAAAAAAAACTTTGGCGTGTCCCTGTATACGAACTACAAATGGAATACATACCAAAAACTATACAGCTTATTTCGTGGGGCTCATGAACATGTGTACCAAATTTCAAGTCAATAACGTTTTTTTTGCGGCCGCTATCGCTCGACAGACACACAGACACAGTCCAAAACCGTTTTGAGGCCTTCAGAGACAGAGGGCCTTCAGGCCTGACAGAGGGCCTTCACTGACGTTTCGGCAACTATTTATTTTTTAGATCTAAGTAATTTCTTTAATAAAAATATGTATTCTGCATTGAATTATTCCACCTTTATATGGAATTACTGCTTTAATGCGCAGTGACATAGTATTATGCAGTGTTTTAATATAAATATTAGAAATTTCTCTATGCCAAATATCATAAATAATTTTTTCTAGTCTTTGCAGAGTTGCAGGTTGCAATTTTTTAATCCTTGCCCCTTTACCGCGCTTTTTTATAGATTAAACATTTGCGAGCGTATTGAGATTAGGGCTATTTTAAAGTCTGATTAAAAAGGAATTCTACGATATTTTTTGTGGGATTTAACTTAAAGTTTAAAGAGGTATGGTTGCTTACAGAATTATAGGTGTTCATGGGATAGAATAGGTAGTTTTAACAATTGAATCGAATAAACGCACCACAGATGCCCTTTAGTATGGTGCAATATCATCTTAAAATTCTGTTTGCGGGAAAGTCTGGGATACCTTCAAAATAGTCGGTCAGGCGCCGTTTTTTAATGGCCGCGTTTTATTTCGAGTTAGTTGATCCCTTGAGCATAAAAATTTACCCGACTCATTGAAGATTTATGCACCTCCGTACCATAATGTACGGAGAAGGTGTCACTGTTTTATGAATGCAATTTTCAATAATTCGGTCCCATTTTTATCATCTTACTAGATTTTTTTTTTTTTTTTTTTGTTTATCAGCCCGAAATAAAATAAACTTGACTCATCAGAGAAAACCAGTTCAGCCTAATAATTAACTGATAATTTTTTTAAATTTTTGCTTAACTGAAGTCTTGTTTTTTTTAATTCTTTTCCTTAGAAAGGCTTTTTTTTTTCTTTTTTTTTCCAGATCTTCTGGTTTTTAACATACTTTGTTTAATTGTTCCCGCACTGTTTTTGAAGAAATTATTTTGCTTTGCACTTAAAAAAAAATATTTTCTGAGTTAGGAGCATGTAATAAATCGATTTTTTTTAAACTTTTGTTTCTTAACTTGCCATCATCTCGCTTGGATGGGCAACATGGCCGCCTAAAGAAGCATTTTCCGTTTAAACAGCCAAAAGTTTTATATCTTCACAAAAAATCATCTGAGGAATATTTCGTTAACATTTAATTAATTTGCCATCGCACGTATTAAAATATTTTTTGATTTTCATTCTAAAATTAATACTTTTTGTGGCATCGTTAAATCCCTTATACTTGCCATTTTTTCAATACTTTCCAAAATTATAATTTTCCTGACAGTTGCATTTTATTTTTAACACTGGGCTCAATCCTAAAGTGTACGTGGACGGCGACGTAACAAAATCTGTCCGAAAATTTGCTTTTTAAATCATAAATTTCGCGGTTATAGAAAGGAAAATAAAAAATATCAAGTGCGGCTTTTTTTTTTTCTTTTTTGTCGCTTAGTGTATATATTTTTATTTACAAAAACTAAATAATTATCATTTATTAAATTTTACAATCATCCACCCCTGCAATCATTCATCCACAGCATTAATAGCAAAATAAATAAATAATATAAAAAAGGTGTAAATAAGAAAATAAAATTAAAATTAAAAACCCCGAACGGCAGATATATAAATAAAGAAAAACAGATTAAAAAAATTAAAATAGCTAAAAAAAAAAAAAAAAAAAAAAAAAAAAAAAATAGACTGAAGAAAGAAAGGTAGCAGATGTAATATTTAAATCTTAGTTTAAGCCTTCTGTTGCGGTTTTAATGTTTATTTTACATACACGCTTTTGGCTTGAAAATATTAGACAGCAGTTGAAATTTAATTTGTGCGCAGAAAAAAACTAGTATGTTGTGGCCACCACAAGACTTTCTTCTATATTTACCTATACATATTCAATCAGTAACAATATTAAAAAAAAAAAAAAAAAAAAAAAAAAAGTACGATTTTTTTTTTCTAAGTTTTTTTTTTTTTTTTTTTTTGTTAAAAGTGAAAAAAATCAATAACTTTGTTTTAAATTATCACAGATTTATAGTTCAACCATTCGTTTTAAAGGTATTGACGAGACCTTTCGAAAGATACCCATCTTGAAAATTTATCCCCCCCGGGGGGGTACTTCCCCCCCAGGGGGGGAAGCGATGGCCCCCCATGAAGAATTTTTTTTTCCTAGTTACATACTACTATTATCAATAATTCATATTAATTTTACAATCACAAGTTAAAAACAACTCTAATTATGCACATTTGTACGAATTTTTGTCCTATGCTGCCAGTTAAAAATTTAGATAAAATGCTATCACAGCGCCACCTGTTGAGCTATTGATCCCCAAACATAATCAGCACCAGTTTATGTCGGGGACCGACTAAATACCAAGTTTGGTTAAATTTCGTTAAAAAAAAAAAAAAAAAAAAAAAAAAATTGCGATATTTTTCTGTTTTTTTTTGTTAAAAGTAAAAAAAATCGATAACTTTGGTTTAAATTATCACAGATTTATCGTTCAACCATTCGTTTTAAAGGTATTGACGAGATCTTTCGAAAGATACCCATCTTGAAATTTTGCCCCCCCGGGTGGGAACTTCCCCCCCCGGTGGGGGGGGAACCGATGCCCCCCCATGCACAAAATTTTTTTCCTAGCTAACTACTACTATTATCAATAACTCATATTAATTTTACAATCGCAAGTGTAAAATAACTCTCTTTATGCCCATTTATACGGAAATTTGTCCTATGCTGCCATGTTAAAAATTTGCATAAAATGCGATCACAACGCCACCTATTGAGCGATTGATCCCAAAATCTAATCAGCACCAGTTTATGTCAGGGTCCAACTATACACCAAGTTTGGTTCAATTTCATTCATCGGTTCGTGAGATACGGTGTGACATACGAAATTTTGCGATCACAGCGCCACCTGCTGGACGATTGATCCCCAAATCTAATCAGCACCATGCCCTGTCAGGTTCCAACTATATACCAAGTTTGGTTGAATTTCATTCATTAGTTCGTGAGATACGGTGAAAAATACGAAAATTTGTCCTATACTGCCATGTTAAAAATTTACATAAAATGCGATCACAGCGCCACCTGATGGGCTATTGATCCCAAAATCTAATCAGCACAATGCCCCGCCAGGGTCCAACTATATATCAAGTTTGGTTGAATTTCATTCATTGGTTCGTGAGATACGGTGAAAACACTAAACCACAGACAGACAGACAGACAGACAGACAGACAGACATTTTTTAAAAACTATCAATTCGTGTTCAGGACACCCCAAAACGTGTAGATCCGTCAAAAAACGGAGGTCGAAAATTTTCGCGAATCCAATACTTTCTCTATATTACATATAGAAGAAAGTAAAAAACGAAGAGAAAAATTCTGTTGGTTAATATTTAGAAAAATATGTTCTGCGCTGTTATATAACCCCTACTCACATAATTCCGTAACTATTTATTCTGTGAAACTAGAAAATCTGTCTTTAAAATATCAGTTAATTTTTAAAATTTGCAGTTAAAAGATACATTGTTATTATTATAAAATGTTTTATGGAAATGTTATCAACTGATAAATGTCGGTTTTAAGGAAGATATTTTTAGTGTATGAGAAATTTCCATCCCAAAATATAAAATAAAAACGCCAAACCCAAGCGTAAGCCCCAGCAGCACGTCACAGGGGCTCCCATAATCCAAACTTTAAGTAAGAAGGTTCAACCTTCCCAATCTTTTGCGGGAATTAATATTGGCCGTAGCGAACCCGAAACTCCTCCCCTTCTAAAACTCATTTCCTTGTATAAATATCTCTGTCCCAGACAACGCCAGTGCAGGCACAGAGTTTCTAAATTATGTCATGGCCCTGGAAAAGAATCATGAGAAAAAAAATATAGTTAAAACCTGGAAAATGGCACTACCACAAATTTGTGAGACGTCCACGAGCTTAGATCGGACTTTCATTTTGTACGAGAGTTTAATATCTCTCGAATAATTCTGTTAGGGATTTTCCACCCTTTATTTAGGCCTAATTTTGACATTCGATCCCAGTAGAACGTTGAATTCTTTCTCTGTTGGTATATGGAACGCCAATGGCTTCCATGATTAGACGGCTGAGTTCCGTCATTGGGTTTCTAGTAATAATTTTGATATTATATTTGTCTCTGAGACCAAACTCTCCCAGGGTTCTACTGTTAAGGTGGCCATGTTGTTCAATGTTGACAGGCAATACACTGGCACATCTTCTGGCGGCATTGCTATTTATTCAAAATACGGCTTCAATGTTGCTTTCATTAAAGTCCAAAATCTAAATTCCATTGAAGTCATGCCAATTATTTTGGAATTCCCCACTATTCAAAAATTACTTGTTGCGGCAGTTTATATCCCTCCTCATCGCGAAAGGAATAACCTGCTCATGCGAGATTTATCCCGGCTCACTAATATTTATTCAAATTTTATTACTGCGGGTGATTTTAATGCAAATAAGCATCTTTCATGGAACTGTCCCCCTCTAATGATGTTAGAGGGAATATCATCGGCAGAATCATGCAAAAATTCTTGCTCCCCCTGAACCCACCTTCACTAGAGGTAATAATATTTTAGATTTCGCAATCACCCGCAATTTTCTTTATAGTTACAGCATTCAAACACTGAATGATTTGAGCTCTGATCATCTACCTGTGGAAATCTGTTTTCGGACGTATGACTATAAATTAGATTTACCTGCGGCACCCACCACCAGGAGGAGCCAGTATACGGAGATCTTGGCCGACTCTGAGCCACCCTCACTTCTTCCATCTAATAAAATCGAAGCTGAGAGAGCAATTAACATGCTTGAAAATTCTATTCAAGATGCCTTTAAGCAAAGCTCAGTTCCGTGAAAGAGGGCTGGTCAGTTCATCCGACTACCAGATGAAATCAGACAGATGATCAGAGAAAGAAATCATGCTCGCAGGAATTGGCAGGTTTATAGGCTCCTCCACTTACTCTAAAACGCATTTCAACAATTTTGTCGAGAGTTTATAGACCCAAGACAACACCATTTGGAAGGCAACTTCACGTATTCGTAGGTCAAAAACAAACATTCCGGTTATTATCAGCCCTTCTGGGATGGCAGTTTCTAACTCTGAAAAGGCTGAGGCTATCGCCGCCAGTCTTAGAAGTCGGTTTTCACCTCATTCTGATGTATTGAATCCAAAAACTAATTCTATTGTTAATACTAGTGTTCAAAATTTATTAAACAAAAATACTCTTAATACTTTAAATTGTGCCACGCCCACTGAGGTTGTGGAATACATCTCTAAACTTAAAAAAAAATAAATCTCCAGGCGAGGACCGAATAACCACTAATATGTTAATTAATCTCCCTATACTAACTTTATTTTTATATTACTTTAATAATTAACCGCATGCTTATTTTAAATATCTTTCCAGACTGTTGGAAAAAGAATTTAATCGTGCCACAGCCAAAAGGTGGCGCCACTGATCCGCACTTTCCTCAATTCTTATTAAACGTCTGAACGATTTTACAAACTCTCATGATGTGATTATGCCTGAACAGTTCGGGTTTCGTCCACGTCATTCAGCACAATAACAGTTGTGGAGAGTTTGTGAATTCATTCATGATGGCCTCCAATCTGGAGGTGTAGCGGGTATAATATTCTTAGATGTTCAAAAAGCTTTTGATAAGGTCTGGCATGCTGGCCTTATCCATAAACTAATCTCTATAGGTCTACCTGACCAACTAATTAATATAATTTATGATTACTTAAGCAATAGACCTTTTTCTGTTAAAGTTGGGAATGCTATCTCTAACCCTTTACCTATCTTAAGTTCAGTTCCTCAAGTTTCTCTGCTGGGCCCTTTCTCTTCAACATCTACGCTAATGATCCCACATGATGTTGACGTCTCTTTAGCGATTTTAGTTGACGACACTGCCATCTGTTGTAGACCCGTTGCGTTTCAAGTACTTCAAAATTACCTGAATAAATATTCGATCTAGTTACGGAAATGGCGTATTAAAGTATACAGTGCCAAAAGTGGCGCCATATTTTTCACCAATAAGAACTATGACACCTCCACTAACTTCCTCTTAAATAATGAACCGATACCCTGAGAGCAATATTACAAATACTTAAGAGTTTATATTGATTCTAAATTAACATGGTCTCGTCACATCTCAGAATCTCTGATTAAAGCTGATCGAGCCACGCATTCCCTTCATTCTCTCTTAGCTTTTAATAGCCGCCTATCCATCAAAAATAAATTATTACTACGTGTTATAATTTAAAAAACTAGCTTTGTTCTGTTAAGCAATAAAAAAAGAAAAAGAAAAAGAAAGTTTTATCTCTATGAATTATATGTAGTAGCCTCATAAAAATTTGTACAGATGTTGAGAAAAATCGTCATAATTACATGTTACAGCCAAAACGCATTTAAAACGTTACTTTTTACAGGGTTGTCTAAAACATTTTGTTTTTTGTTTAATTTTTTGCTGGTCCCCTTTTCTCTTCAGGACACAACGCTTTCTAAAATATGAGAGGTATAACATGTTCTTTAACTACCAAAGTTTCAAGATGATTTCTAAAGCCTTTTTTAGATATTTGACAAAAAGTCTAAATTCGAAAGTGTCCAAGTACTTATTGGTAGATAGTGTAATAAAGAAAATAAAAATCTACAAGTCCCCCTTTATCTCGCGTTACATTTATTAGCCATACAAGAAATGTATAAAACTTGATTAAATAACTATGGTCATTCCAATTGATTTTATTTAGAATGGCTGAAGAGATATTTAGACAGGTTTTAATCCTTTTAGAAATTCTGCGCCAAATAGATGGTATCAAACAGAAAACAGCCTATTGAATGATTTAGGTTTTCTTTAGAAATCAACCTATTGCAATCACTTCGTTTATCTATCTATATATATAATGAAAATTTGTCATCACGATAACTCCCGAAATAATACTCCAAACTGAACCAAATTTGAACTGCGAACTAATTTTATTAATATCTTGGATAAGTTCGTTGGTAGTGTTTTGCTTTCAAGTGGCAGCTACTTAAAAATTTCAAATCCACATTGTAAAAAATATACTTAAAGATGGATTTGCTTGAATTTTGATGTAAATATAAACCACATAATGGTCGCAACCAAATTTATTAATGATCTTTATCTTTCATTTTTAACAAAATGGCGGATATCTTAAATTAGGTTTGGCCACTTGAAATCAGGCAACCACTTGAAAATTTAACATCACCAAAATAACGCTCCATATCGAACCAAGTTAGGACAGTAAAATTATCTTATAAATATCTTGGATGAGTTTGTTAACCAAGTTGCTCCGCCATATTGTTTTCAAGTTGAGACCACTTGAAATTTTCAAATGCACATTGTATAAAGCGTATTCTGAATTTGTTTGATCTTTAGTGTAGATTCTTCCATATAAGGGTTCCAACGAAATTTATTAATGAAGTTTATCTGCATTTTTAAAAAGTGCCGAATATCTTAAACTAAACAGAATGACTTGTAATCAGGCTACCAAATGAAAATTTATAATCTCCAGATAACATCCGAGATACTTTAAATCGAACCAAATTTGGACGACAAATTTATCTTATAAAATCTTGAATGAGTTTAACAAATTGCTCTGCATTTTGTCTTCAAATGGAGGAAACTGCAAAATTTCGAATTCACATTGTAAAATGTATTTAAAACCGGATTTACTTGACTTTTTATGTATACATAAACCATATAAGTGTCTCATCCAAGCTGATTAATGAACTTTATCCGCCAATTTTAATAAAGTGCGGATGTTATAAACTAAGCAGGACAACTTAAAATCAGGTTACCACTTGAAAATTTTTAATTATAACTTTTTAAATTCTGATTAAATTCGAAACAATGTTGGACAGGGAATCTATCATATATAAACAAACTCCAATTAAGAGTTGAATTAAAAACACGTGTCATATTGTACTAAATTAATTAAAAACACTTTAAAAACACGTTAAAAATACATTTATTAAAAATATAAAAAACTTCCAAAGCTTTTCGCCTACATAAAAGAAGGCATCATCAGGAAATTTGGTTTTACACATACTTCAGAGCAGTTATATGTACTTTTGAATCACGTGGTTAACAGTTAAGTCCTTACATAAAATATATTCAACTGGAAGTCAAATAGAGGCTGGAACTATTACATGGTACTGAGGTGGTACACTTGGACGCTGGAGCTATTTCAGGAAGAGGAGGTGCTACACTTGGACGATGGAGCTATTTCAGGAAGAGGAAGTGCTACACTTGGCGGTTGGAACTATTGCAGGAAAAGAAAGTGCTACACTGGAGGTTGGAACTATTGCAGGAAGAGAAGCTGCTACACTTGGAGGTTGGAACTATTGCAGGGTGACGAAGTGCTACACTTGGATGGTGGAACTATTGCAGGGTGACGAAGTGCTACACTTGGAGGTTGAGGAGACTGTAGAAACATCAGAGTGCAAATGCAGGAAATGAAAATTTATTACATGTGTTTTGAAGAGTCGCCTGAGGCTATTGAAGAGTAAAACTATCCTGAACTGGAAAAAACAAGCTATTAGTTATTTTATACTAGTGGATCTGCAGATCAGGAGCCTCAACGTCCTATTTGCATCAGACATTATTCAATACGTCATTTTTATTTATTCCTTATTATATAATAGTTAATATTGATTTGACCGACTTATTACCATAATAAGAAACATTCCTGAGGGGGCTGCCGCCCCCTCAACCCCTGCTCTATGTCTCTTTATATACCTATTTGTATATTATATAAAGTGTTACAGAATTGTAAATAATTGCATTTATTTTTGTGTAAATTCTTTCAAAGAGGCTTAGAAAGTCGATAAAATGCTAATTTTGTGCATATCTAGTCGTTTTAGCGTTAAAATAGCCTAATTTTCTTTTAAAAAAGCATTAAAAAGCTCCAATAAGTAAAGAAATGCATTTGGCGCCAAATTTGGCGATTGTTTCGATCCTTGGCGATTTTTTTTGGCGACCTTGGTGAGAAAATCCTTATTAGGGATATACCAAATATGGAAGCTCTAATCTTATTGGCTGATGAGATACGAGAATTTTCCAGAACAGTCTGTGTTCGATAGAATTGTATAAAAGGAGCATTTTTTTAGCCAAGGCGGCCAATCTCAGATCTGTGTCAGTTTCGTCAAAGGCTTGCTTTGCTTTGAGCCTCTTTGAATGAGACTTGCTTTATCTGTTATTGATAAATAGTTTGTACTGTTGTTTTGCTGTTAACAGCTGTTGTTTAAGCTATGTTTACTGGTTGAATTGAAGCTGAGACTTGGTTTATAGACCTGTATTTTTCTGGAACTTTCTGTGAATAAATCACTGAATTTTTGCAAGTTTCGCCTTTCATTCTCGGACAACTTACGAACCCCAAGTACGCAACAATATGTATTCTTAATAAACGACGGTCTTGTATTATTTCCCTGAAATTCATAAATACCAAATTTCATACAAAAAAAAAATTACATAGCATATCGGAAATATTTTGCGTAACCTTTAAACTAATTATCAATTCTATGCCCACAATTTCCAACAGGAAAACATACTTTTAAAATTCTAATAAAATAAAATTATATTTGATGGGGTGTAACCTTGTTGAAATACACTTTTAAGAAATACCGACTCTAGACCGTAATAGTACGAAATTCCTTTATGTATCCCGGAAAAGTAGCCACAGTCATTATAAACGCCAATAATAGGAATAAACCTAATTAATTATAACTCATTAATTTTTCAAACTAATTTGACATCATTTGGATGATTACAGTACATACTCGAAATTATTTTGTGTAGTCCCATAAATTATTTTGTCTATACATAACCTTTATTAAGAGTAAACATGATTTTAAGCATCTTTATAACGTATGTTAGCTTTATTAAGTTCAATTCAGCATAAACGCATTAAAGTGCGCGCTTAAATTAAAAATTTGCCCATAGGCTCTAATGTGACGAAATTCTTTCGTGTGTCTTTGTAAACGAACCATAAACCTTGTATACACCAGTAAAAACTATCCAGCTTATTTTGCGTTTAAAATTAATAATTGTTCCAAATTTAACATCGTTTGGATGACTACGTGACATTGTCAGAACACTTTTGTAAGATCCTTTACATTAATTAGAAAGCTTAAGAGCACATATTTTCTTCAAACAACATAAGCTTAAGCATCTTACTCACGTACGCTAGTTTCATTTTCTTCATTGCAAAGTGATGATATTAAAATGTGTTTAAACGAAATTCACCCCATACGCCGTAATGTTAAGAATTTTGGCGTGTCCCTGTACACAGTTTATAAAAAATATAGCAATAAAAATTATACAGCTACTTATATGCAAAGCCGGAACGTGTGCGCCAATTTGCAAGTCAATCGAAGGATTTTTGCGGCCGCTGTTGCGGTACATACCATTTCTTCCCACAGCCCGTAAAAATAAGAAACACTTTGGTGTGTCCCTGTACACGAACGACAAATGGAATACACACCTAACACTGTATAGCTAATTCCGTTGGGCTCATGAATATGTGTACCAAATTGCAAGTCAATAGCGTTATTTTGGGGGCCGGTATCGCAGTACAGACAAATTCTTGCCATAGACCGTAATGATAAAAAATCTTTGGCGTGTCCCTGTACACGAACTACAAATGGAATGCACACCCAAAACTATACAACTAATGTCGTGGGGATCATGAACATGTGTACAAAATTTTAAGTCAATAGCGTGATTTTTGCGGCCGCTATTGGACGACAGACAGACATACAGACGGACAGACGGAACCCAAAATCTTTTTGAGTCTCAACAGTGGACCTCCATTGACGTTTCGGCAAAAATTGGAAGTCAATAGCTTGATTTTTGCGGTGGCTATCACCGTACATACAGATTCTTCCCATAGGCCGTAATGATAGAAAATCTTTGGTGTGTCCCTGTACACGAACTACAAATGGAATACACACCTAAAACTATACAGCTGATTCCGTCGGGCTCATGAACATATGTACCAAATTGCAAGTCAATAGCGTGATTTTTGTGGCCGCTATCGCGGTACATACAAATTCCTCCCATAGGCCGTAATGATAAGAAAAACTTTGGCGTGTCCCTGTATACGAACAACAAATGGAATACATACCAAAAACTATACAGCTGACTTCGTGGGGATCATGAACATGTGTACCAAATTTCAAGTCAATAGCGCCGTTTTTGCGGCCGCTATCGCGCGACAGACAGACACAGCCCAAAACCGTTTTGAGTCTCAACAGAGGGCCTCCACTGACGTTTCGGCAAATATGGTGCCAAATTATTGGCAAAATTGCAGCATCTTTTGAATTTATTGAATTTTTATGTTTAATTATATTTATAGCTTCACAAAGATACAGTTCTTGGATCGTAGGAGGGGCTGAAATAATTTTGGCGTTATCCCACATAGGAGTAGCGTTAGGGTTATCATAAATAAAATCAACTAAAGTAGAACTTCTTCCTTCCTTTATATTACGCTTATGTTCTTGAATTCGTTGTGTTAAAGTTCGCTTAGTTTGTCCAGTGTATCAGAAAAGTTCTTTGATATTTTTAATGGTTATTTTATATACTCCTCCAGTAGGTCCAGTTTCGTCACGATCACAAAGAGTTAATTGTTTAATAGTTAGGGGGGAACTGAAAGGAATTAATATATTAAATTTACTTTGAATATAATTTTGAAAACTATAGAACTCTTTACTGTAGGGAAGACTATTGGTATAATGTAATTTACAAGTTGAATTCAAAGTATGATTAATAGGATTAATTGGCATGCTGATTTTTATTTTATTAACAATTTTTATAATATAAGATTTACTATACCTTGCAGCATTACCGATTTTAATAATTTTGTTAATTTGTTGTTTTTCATTAAATTCAAAAGTTGTATAATTTAAGGCACGGGTAATATAGGAATTGAAAAAAGCATTTTTATATTTAGTAGAGTGAGCTGAATCAGCCGGGATAGTTAAGGGAATAAATGAATTTTTGAAAAAAACGTCAAGCCATAGTTGAATTATCAGTATTACGATGGATCTTAAGGTCGAGAAACGCTAGAGTACGATTAGTTTCAGTTTCGTAAGTAAAATTTATAGATGGAAATTGGTTATTAAAACTATCAATTAAATTAAGAAGCGAATTTTTTGAATAAGGCCAGGAGATAAAAATGTCGTCCACATAACGCAGATATATAGTAGGACCCGAAAGTTGGACAGTGAACTATCTTGGAGGATTTCGTCGGGCAATTTGCTCCGCCATTTTGTTTCCAAGTTAAAGCCATTTAGACAGTCACTTAAAAATTGGTCATAATAATAACTTTTGTAATACTGCACTGATTCGATTGAAAGTTGAACAAAGAACTTATGCTTCAAATATTTTGGATGAGTTTTCTGGGCAACTTGCTCGGTCATATTGTTTTCAAGTGGTGGCCACTCCGAAATTTGTTATCACGTTAACTTTTGAAATACTTAATTCGAACTGAAGTTGAAAAATGAATTTATCTTTCAAATATCTGTGATTTCGGTGGGTATGTTTCTCCACAATTTTTTTCCAAACTGCAGCCACTTGAACGCTGCCACGTGAGAATTTGCTTTTCCGATAATTTTTGAAAGGCTAAATTTATTCGAGCCAAAGTTGGACAGTGGACTTACCTTACAAATATCTTGGATTAGTTTACTTAGCAACTTGCGCCGCCATTTTTATCCAAGTGACGGCCATTAATTTGTCAACATGATAAATTTTGAAATTCCGAATTAATTCGAACTAAATTTGTACAGTATACTTATCTCACAAATGCATTTGCTATATTTCCTTGTGAACTTTGCCCGCCATCTTGTTTCCAAGTGACAGCCACTTGAAAATTTCAAAGTTACATAAAAAGGTATTTGTGAACCGATTTGCTTAAAGCTCAATATCTACAAAGACCACATCAGTATTTCTGCCGAGTACATTAATAATTTGTAGCTGCCATTTTGTTTCAAAATGGTAGATACTTCATAAGAAAAAATAAATCAACCTACCCTTCCGAATGACTTGTTTTAGATTCTCTCCAATTCATGCTTATTGCAAAGAGCATTGAATCACCATTAATCCAAGTACGCAAATTACTGGCATGAACGTTGCACAGAATACAGTCGGCAGCAAAATTAAAGCAATAATTCCTATATAAAAATGTACACTTAATACTGTTTTGTTAAATAAATCCTTGTCGAATCATGGTTTTAGTCAGTCTAACAACATGATTCGACAAGGATTTATTTAACAAAACGGAATTAAGTGTACTTTTTTTATATAGGAATTTGCTAACACTCGAATAATTTTGCTGCCGACTGTATAAGGTGCTTAATACTTATCTTGATCTCCATATCGGCAACCCAAAATAAAGATTTTACGTTTCAATCAGATGCATAATAGCTTAGGCTAAATAATTACATCCCCACACACTTGTCAAGCGAGTTCATAAAAATTCAATGTATTCTAAAGCAAGAAATAAATCTCACAAAGCTAACAAATGATAACTTTAGATTAAAATTTAATATTTTTGATAAAATCGAATTAAGCAAGGACTTTTTTTTTAAATTATTTTTTCAATCTGTTACTTTTGTGAAATGATTTTTCATTTCGCAGCATATATTGCAGTAGAATTCTCTTTAAAGAATGCTTGTAAAAAAAAATCAGCTTGATTTCAACTTTTTTACCATGTGTTTATTAACTTCGATTCTTGTTTGTTTGTTTGTTTGTCCAGTACAGATCTTGCAATCGATTTTTAACTAACTTCCCGACCATTTGAAACTTTCAGAATAGTTCAGAACACTGTGACAATGAATTTTTTGAATACTTTTATTTAACTGGTGCGGATCTCCGCTGCCCTTGGCAGCGTTTATATGATTCAACAGAAAATTTATTTAACTAACTTTCCGACTAGCTACACATTTGAAACTTTCAGAATAGCTCAGAACATGATACCAAATGCATTTTTTTAATACTTTTAGCCAACTGCTTCGGGTCCCCGCTGCCTTCGGTATTGTTTATTATGGGGTTCAACAATGATGTAACTTTCCGACTAGCTAGACATTTGAAACTTTCAGAATATCTCAGAACACGGTGGCAATGCATTTTTTAAATATTTTTAGCCAACTGTCTCGGGTCCTCCGCTGCCTACGGCAGCATTTATTATATAGTGCAACAATCATGTAACTTCCCGACTAGCTAAACGTTTGAAACCTTCAGAATAGCTGAGAACAAGGCGACAATGCATATTTAAAATACTTTTAACCAACTATTTCGGGTCCCCGCTGCCTTCGGCAGCGTTTATCATATTTTTCGAAATTCCTGTAACTTCCCGAATAGCTAGATATTTGAAATTTTCAGAACAGCTTCGAACTCGGTGACAATGCATTTTTTAAAATACTTTTAGCCAACTGTTTCGGGTCCCCGCGGCCATCGGCAGCGTTTAGCATATGTTTCAACAGTCATGTAACTTCCCGACTAGCTAGACATTTGAAACTTTCAGAATATCTCAGAACAAGGTGACAATGTATTTTTTAAATACTTTTAGCCAACTGTTTCGGGTCCTCGCTTCCTTCGGCAGCGTTTATTATATAATTCAGCAATCATGTAACTTCCCGAGTAGCTAGACACTTGAAACTTTAAGAATAGCTCAGAACAAGGTGACAATGCATTTTACCATGTTTTTATTAACTTCTATTCTTGTTTGTTTGTTTGTTTGTGTGTTCGTCAGGGACAAATCTTGCAATCGATTTTTAACTAACTTCCCGACTAGCTAGCTATTTGAAATTTTCAGGACAGCTCACAACACGGTGATAATACATTTTTCTAATAATTTTAGTCAACTATTTCATGTGCCGCTGCTTTCGGCAGCGCCTATATGAATCGACAGAAAATTTATTTAACTAACTTCCCGACTAGCTAGACATTTGAAACTTTCAGAATAGTTCAGAAAACGGTGAAAATGCATTTTTTTAATACCTTTAGCCAGCTGTTTCGGGTTCCTGCTGTCTTTGGCAGCCTTATCAGTACATATCAGTACAATGCTTGCAATCGATTTTTCACTAACTTTCCCACTATCTGGACATTTGAAACTTTCAGAACAGCTCATAACACGGTGACAATACATTTTTCTAATAATTTTAGTCAACTATTTCATGTCCCACTGCCTTCGGCAGTGCTTATATTATTCGACATAAAATTTATTTAACTAACTTCTCGCCTAGCTAGACATTTGAAACCCTCAGGCTAGCTCAAAACACTGTGAAAATGCATTTTTTTTAAATACCTTTAGCCAACTGTTTCGGGTTCCTGCTGCCTTCGGCAACATTATCAGTACAGAGCTTGCAATCGATTTTTCACTAACTTCTCGCCTAGCTAGACATTTGAAACTCTCAGGCTAGCTCAAAACACGGTGACAATACATTTTTTAAATACTTTTAGTGAACTGTTTCAGGATCCTACTGTATTCGGCAGCGTTCATATGATTCAACAGAAAATTTATTTAACTAACTTCCCGAGTAGCTAGACATTTGAAACTTTCGGAATAGTTCAGAATATGGTGAAAATGCTTTTTAAAAATATTCTTATCCAATTGCTTCGGGACCCTGCTGCCTTCGGCAGCGTTTCCAGTACAAAGCTTGCAATCAACTTTTAACTAACTTCTCGGCTAGATAGCCATTTGAAACTTTTATAATAGCTCAAAAGACGATAGAAAGGAATTTAATACTTTTATCCAATTGCTGGGGTCCCGGCTGCCTTCAGTAGCGTTTATATGATTCAACAGAAAATTTAAAAACATGGTTTATAATTTTTTTTCTTATAATTATTTAAAATACTTTTAGCCAACTGTTTCGGGTCCCCGCTGCCGTCGACAGCGTTTATTATATGGTTCAACAATCATGTAACGTCTCGACTAACTAGACATTTGAAAATTTGAGAATAGCTCAAAACACAGTGACAATGCATTTTTTTAATACTTTTTGCCAATTGTTTCGGGTCTCCGCTGCCTTCGGTAGCATTTATAGGATTCAAAAGAATATTTAAAAACATGGTATATAAAAAGTTCTTTTTTTCTTGTAATTATTTTAAATCATTTTCGTATTCAGTATCATATTCAGTATCAATGAATCGATACATTTATTCAGTTTACAATTTTGCTATTGAACAGTCTTATTTACAGTTTGTAATAAGTTGCCACCTGTGTAATTAAAGTAGTAATAAATTACTGCACCTTACTGAGTTTTGATAAATAAAAGAGTTGACATCATACATTTGGAAAGATATTCATCGCTCTACAAAAAGAAAATATTGTATTTTACTATATGTGTAAGATCATTAAATGATTATTTTTAAAAATATGAAATAAATTTAATCGTCATCCTAAAACTTTCTATCAAAAAATGCTCGTAAGGATTTATTACAATATAAACTGGTCTCCAAAAGTTCTAACCAATCTTTTAAAACTTCACCTTAGGAGATATAATAATCTTGAGATTGAAAGATTTTGTGTGTTTATTAATGGAAAAGATGAGTTAATTTAATTATCTCGAAGTTGATTTTCGGTCACCTAATGAAACACAACTTCTATCAAAATGCTCTTTTCAAAGGAAAAGACTAAGAATTCAAAAGCTCGGATTTGAACAAGACAAATCCATTTACTTTTTGTTATTGGGTGGACTGAATGAAATATTTGTATTTGTAGCATCCAAGCGATGTTTTTGCGAGAAAAAAGTATTTGCGTTAAAAATCTTAAAAGAAAGAGCATATGATATTTTAAAAGTAAATAAAAAGTACCCTTTTCCATTTATATTCATACCACTAAATTTAAACATTAATAAAAACATAAGATATTCAACTAAATTCTACATTCAATATTAATGTTGAAGGTACTGAAACAATTCTAATTAATCAAAAATTAAGTTTTTTTAAGGTTTGACATAAAAGAAGTGAGTTATTCATAGCTGAAAACTCTATTTTGGAGCTTTTATAGGCAGTTTCTATTTTTTACTACTGAGTGTTATAATAATTTTTGTTAGAATGTGTGCTACTCATAATAAAAAATTGACACGAAAAGTAAATATATTTTAGTGAAAATATAATTTTAGATTTTTTTTTTTTTTTTTACTTTCATTTAAAATATCTATCATAAAAACACACTTTGAAACTAACCAATGCCTAAATAATTAATTTAGTTCGGAAAGATATATTCCAAATGGAAATTTGAACATTTATTCAAAATTTGAACATATATTCAGTACAAATAATTTTACCAAATCTTTTAATAATGTGTCGATAGTAGGATAATAACAATCTATGTTTTGTAATTTAAATGTATATCCTTAATAAAAATTGCAAACACATTATCTATAAACCAATATAGAGCTGACAATTTAAATTACGTACATAAAAAGAAAAGTAAAAATTCTTACTATTTTTTTTTTTTTTTAATTAATCATGTAAAAATGCACAATGCTTTCGGACACACCTGTCTATCGGTATATATTTTTCACTGCTTTCTATTGCCACTTTGGGATTCTTGTATCAGTAGTGGACACTTTAAGAACATTTTCTGCATATTTTTGTGTTCTCAATTTTAAGAAATGTAAAAACAATCAGTGTTTCATACCGCAAGATTTTCCTTTACACGACTTCAATGTAGCATTTTTATATGGAAAAAAAAAAAAAAAAAAAAAAAAATGAAGAGCTTAAAATGCGCCGCCTGTCGTCGACACGCTAAACCCAATATCTCATAATGGCCTTCTCAAATATCAAGTTTTGTTTAATTATACGCAGTAGAACCTGAGATATAGCCTACCATTAAATTACAGAAATCGCTGTATTTTTTTGCAGCAATAAAATTTTTGCAGAAAAGGCAAAATAAAAGTCGAATTCATTGAAAAGTATATATTTTACTAAAGAAAAATATTTCTGTAGCGTAAATTTGTTCTTGATTTTAATTTTGATTTTTTCTTTCTTTTCTTTACTACTCCTTGGTACTCATTTTTTACTTTTTAACACTTTCCAACAAGGTTGAAAAGTGTTTATGACTTCGGTTTGTCTGTCTGTCTGTCTGTCCGCGCTCTAACTCCCGTAAATATTTATGGAATTTCTTGAAACTGATATATGTTATTCAAGTTCACTATCGGACGGTCCCTATTAAAAATGGAGTTTATACCTCTACTGGTTTGTGTACAGGGACACCCGAAAATATTTCAAAGCATTGTGTTCTATGAGAGGTATTTCTATAAACCATATTTTCATACCTTTACACTAGACATATCTTAGTGAAATTGAAATATGTTATTCAAGTTCACAATCGGACGTTCCCTATTGAAAATGTAGTTTGTACCTCTACTGGTTTGTGTACAGGGACACCCGAAATTATTTCAAAGCATTGTGTTCTATGAGAGGTATTTCCATAAACCATATTTTCATACCTTTATTCTAGACATATCTTAATAAAATTGAAATATGTTATTCAAGTTCACTATCGGACGTTCCCTATTGAAAATGGAGTTTGTACCTCTACTGGTTTGTGTACAGGGACACCCGAAAGTATTTCAAAGCATTGTGTTCTACGGGAGGTATTTCTATAAACCATATTTTCATACCTTTACTCTAGACATATCTTAATGAAATTGAAATATGTTATTCAAGTTCACTATTGTATGTTTCCTGTATAAAACGGAGGGAATACCACCATCGGGTTATACACAGGGACACTCAAAAGTATTCGAAAGCATTGCGTTCTATGAGAGATATTTCTATAAATAAAATTTTAATAACTTTAATTTCCACAAATTTTAAGGAATTGAAATGTGTTATTTATATACACAAAAGAATGCTTTGCGTACAATATAGCATGTTTAGCATTATATTTACAGGGTGGCACAAAAATATCCAGATAAATTCTGTACTGATAAGTATAAAGGATTTAAGTCCAAAAATGTCGATTTTGAGTTAAGTACATAGTCAGACTCAGAAGAAAATTCTCTATCGATTGGTATAAAGGATTTAAATCCATGTAATTTAGTCTTTGAGAAAATCCATTGGTAAAAAAAGATTCAAGTCAGAAATTTAGCATTAATCTTTGGTATAAAATATTTAATTCAATTTTTCCCTTTATTAAATGAAGATTGACAATCACTGAATGATATAAAGCGTATAAACCAACATAATCCCTTTTCCCTAATCGATTCTGCTCATTAGTTTTTAGTTAGTTTAACTTTATTTTTCGTCTCCTGAAAAATCAAGAATATGGACTTAAATCCTTTATACTTATCAGTACAGAATTAAGAGCTATTAATAAAAAAATTGCTAGATATGTACTTTCGTTTACGTTAAGCGTTTTTAACACTTTCTAATATTTTTAACACTTTCCAACAAGGTTGAAAAGTATTTATGACTTCGGTTTGTCTGTCTGTCTGTCTGTCCGTCTGCCTGTCCGCGCTCTAACTCCCGTAAATATTTATGGAATTTCTTGAAACTGATATATGTCACTATCGGACGTTCCCTATTGAAAATGGAGTTTATGCCTCTACTAGTTTGTGTACAGGGACACCCGAAAGTATTTCAAAGCATTGTGTTCTGTGAGAGGTATTTCTATAAACCATATTTTCATACCTTTAGTGTAGACATATCTGAATGAAATTGAAATATGTTATTCAAGTTTACTATTGGATGTTTCCTGTTTAAAATGGAGGAATTACCACCATCGGTTTATGTACAGGGATACTCAAAATTATTCCAAAGCATTGCGTTCTATGAGAGATATTTCTATAAATCAAATATTAATAACTTTACTTTCCACGAAGTTTTTGGAAATTGAAGTATGTTATTTATATGCACAAAAGAATGCTTTGCACTGAATATAGCACGATTAGCATTAGATTTACAGGGTGGCACAAAAATATCCAGTTACATTAAGAGCTATTAATAAACAACTGCTAGAATTGTACTTTCGTTTACGTTAAGCGTTTTTAACACTTTCTAACATTTTTTAAGTGTGAATATGATTTCAGTTTTGTGTATCTGCCTATCTGTCTGTCCGAGCTCTAACACCCGTAAATATTTATGGAATTTCTTGAAACTGATATATGTTATTCAAGTTTACGATCTGATGTTCCCTATTGAAAATGGAGTTTGTACCTCAGCTGGTTTGTGTACAGGTACACCCGAAAGTATTTCAAAGCATTATGTCCTATGAGAGGTATTTCGATAAACCATATTTTCTTACCTTTACTGTAGACATATCTCAATTAAATTGAAATACGTTATTCAGATTCCCTATTGGATGTTTCCTGTATAAAATGGAGGAAATACCACTATTGATTTATGTACTGGGACACTTCCAAAGCATTGCGTTCTATGAGAGTTATTTCTATAAATCAAATTTTAATATCTTTACTTTCTACGAAGTTTTAGGAAATTGAAATATGTCATTTATATGCACAAAAGAATGCTTTGCATAGAATATAGCATGGTTATCATTAGATTTACAGGGTGATACAAAAATATTCAGTTATATTAAGAGCTATTAATAAAACATTGCTAGAATTGTACTCTCGTTTACTTTACGCGTTTTTGAAACTTTCTATCATTTTTTTAGTGTGAATATAATTTCAATATCTGTATCTGTCTGACTGTTCTTCTTTCCGTCTGTCTGTCTCTCTGTCTGTTTTACTGCGCTCTAATTCCCGTAAATATTCATGGAATTTCTTTAAACCGATATATTTTATTCAAATTGACTATCGGATGTTCCCTATTGAAAATGGAATGAATACCTGTTGTGGTTTGTGTACAGGGACACTTAAACCATATTTTAATACCTTTAATGTATAGAAACTTCAATGAAATTTTAACATGTTATTCAATTCCCTATCGGATGTTTCCTATGTAAAGTGGAGTACATTTCTAACTGGTTTGTGTACAGGGGCACTTGAAAATATTCCAAAGCATTGTGTTTTATGAGAGTTATTTTTATAAACCAAATTTTAATAATTTTATTCTCCACAAAGCTTAATGCGATTGAAATACATTATTCGTATGCACAAAAGAGTGCCTTCTATGTAATATAGTATGGTTAGCATTAGATTTACAGGCCCACACAAAAATAATCAGTTACATTAAGAGCTATAAATAAAAATTTGCTGGAATTGCACTTTTGTTTACATGAGCGTTTTAAAACTTTCTTATAATTTTAGTGGGAATATGATTTCAATTTGTGCATCCGTCTGTCCGATTGTCTACCTTTCTATCTGTTTGTCTCCGGCTCCTATCATCCGTGAATATTTTGAGAATTTTTAAAAAATGATGCACCCAAGTTCTCTATTGAATGTTCCCTATTTAATATGCCATTAATTGGTCCTGTACAACTAGTTTGTTTACAGGGACAACAACAACAACAATAAAAAAAACAATGTATTACGTTTTAGGACAGAAGTTTTTAAAAGTTATATTTAAAAATCTTTCTGCTATAAAAATCATAGAAACATTGACATGCATTATTAATATTCTAAAATAATGTTGTGTATAGAACATGATATGTTTAACTTTCAGATTTACAGGTCTACACTAAAATATTCAGAGAGATTAAAAGCTGTAATTATAATCTGACGGCTGCGTTATCTTTTGCGTTAAGCCTTTTTAACACTTTCCAAAATGCCTAAGAGTAATTTTAAAATCAATTAGTCTATCTGCATGTTTTTCAGTTGTTCTGTCTGTTGTGTGATAAAGTAGGCAAAGAATATTAAAAGTTATTCGATACAATTGCGTACAGTTGGAAAGTGTTACTAATCAATGCGTACTGCATGATTTTTCTTTCTTGTTTCTGTATTCAATAGAAGAAAGTATTGGATTTTTAAAAATTTTTCACTTCCGGTTTTCGACGGATTTACATGTTTTTAGAGGTCTAGAACACGATTTGACCATTTTTAGAAAAAGTCTGTGTGTATGTGTGTGACAAAAATTGTGTGGCGACTGTGTCTCCAGAACTGCTGCTCAGAATTGAATATAAATTTATATGTAGATGCGTCTTGAATTAAATTATGGCCTGCCAGCTTTTGGTGTGAACTGCACAACAGGTGGCGCTGCTATACAGCGATTTCTGTAATTTAATGGTAGGCTATATCTCAGGTTCTACTGCGTATAATTAAACAAAACTTGATATTTGAGAAGGTCATTATGAGATAGTATGCTAATACGATTTGAATACTTATCGGCCGACAGATGGCACTGCTATACAACGATTTTTGCAGTTTAAGGGAAGGCTATACCTCAGAAACTACTGCTACAGAATTGCATGCAAATTTATATGTAGATGCACCTTGACATAAATTAGTACCTACCATATTTTGGTATCAACTACTCAACAAGTGACGCTGCTACATAGTGATTTAATTGAAGGTTTGTCTCAGGAACGACTGCACAGAACTGCATATAAACTTAAATGTAGATGCACCTTGACATAAATTAGTGCCTATCAACTTTTGGTGTCGACTACTCAACAGATGGCGCTGCTACAATTTCCGCAATTTAAGGGAAGACTATATTTCAGATTCTATTGCGTATCATCAAACAAAAGTTTATACGTAATTAGGTCATTATGTTGATTCAATTTGGATGCTTACCGACCAATAAATGGCGCTGTTATACTACAAATTTCCTCGATAACGGGAAGGCTATATCTCAACTTCTGTGGCATATAACTGTACGAAACTTGATAACGGGTGATGCAACAAAATCTGAAATGTGTGTTGCGCTCTGGGACATTTAATGCTAAGTATTTAGGACAAAATTATTATACGTAATATGTAGAGCGTTCCAACTACTGGTGATATATTTTTGTTTGTGTCTTCAACAGGAACCAATAACTAGAACAATGGCCTCAAGCGAAGACACCCTCCGTTCCTAAGTGTACAAGTTTCACTTCGCCAACATCCAGTCCAGGAAATGGTCCACTGTACGGGACTTTATGGCTGAAGGAGAGTGCCCAGAAGTACTATTTATGATATTTTGAAACGTTTTCACAACAAAGCACCAGCGTCTTGTCAACTTTGGTCATGTGGATCCAACACCAAATTCACTAGAAGAAAATTGACCACCCTCAAGTGTCACAAGGACGAGATTTCGAAGCGACAAGCAGTTCAGCTGCTTCATTGCCATCAAATCACGGTCTGTCGGAATCTACAGAAGGTCAATGTGAAGGTATAGAAGAAAAAGTTTATCCCATAACGTACTGACAGGCTGAAGTCTGAGGCTAAGAGGCTGTGTGGTTGACTGTATCGAACGTGTGCAAAGGCTTCCTGGATCGTCGATGACGAATCATAATTCATGCTATCCCTCTCCACCATTAAGACCAACAACTTCTTCTACACCTCGAATATAGACGATACGCCTAGGGAGAAATTCTATCCCAAAACTAATTTTGAGAAGAAGGTTCTGCTCTGGCTTGCCATTTGACCAAACGGATGGTCAGAACCGCTTATCAAGGAGTCCAATGTCGCAATCAATGGCAGGGTTTACCTGGAGGAATGCATTCAGAAACGTCTGATTCCATACATTACAGCACACTACGATGACAACTACGTGTTCTGGCCTCACAAAGCTAATGCGCATTACGCTGAAGTGGTAGGGGAGCACTTGGAACAAGAAGACAACCATTTCGTTGCCTAGGAAGACAATCCTGCGAACCTTCCGGAGGCCAGATGTCTTGAGAACTTTTGAGCTCTGTTGAAATCCTGAGTCAGGAGAGGCGAAAATACTCCCCTCAGCTCACGAATCGCAACAATTTATGCCTGCGACAAACGGACGACGGACTTGTACATCGCCTGGTGGAGAGCACTAGGAAGAGCATCGATCAGATTAGACGCAATGATGTAGCTGAGAGTTGAATAAATGTGTGTTTCGTAGAACTTGTGTTTCCTTTTCTATTGCTCCCTTCCTTTTTGTTCTATGTTAACAACTTGCTACTGATATGTTTAGTTGCAGGCAGTCTAGATTTTGTTGCATCACCCGTTATGTGAGATATCTATTAAAAATCTCTTTTTTTAATATGTTATTTATAGACATTAAAACTGTCTTTCTTTAGATGTTTAGTGTTAGTTTTCTCTAAGATGAAAATCATTTGAATTCATCTGATTATTTAATTTTAATAAATAATAGTTTGAATGAATTATTTGCACTTATTGAATTTGTATAGGAAAATATAGAAGAAAGTATTCCGGTGGCCACAACATACTAGTTTTTCTTTACTTCTCTCTCTTGTAATAATTTATAGTGCCTTACACTGTTTCTTCAGTCTAGTCTCTTTCTCTCAAACGTACTTGTGCTCTTACTTTTCCTCATATTTTCCATGGCGAGTTTCTTATTTGTTTCTTTATGCTAATTTTTCCACTCTTCTGAACTCATGACTCTTGAAATAACAGCGTTTGGATAAGGTTCCAGTCGTCTTAGAATTTTCTTAAATACATAGGGAGGTCATGCGACTCAATTGTCTGATTTTTAAAGGTGTGGAGATATCACTCTAAGTTCAATTTTGCACATTAAAACACAAAACTGAGACCGAACCACTAGGAGCAGTTATGCCTGAATAGGGATTTGATCCCGACACTATTCAATTTTTCCTTTTGAAATCTTATTCTTTGTGACGTGAGTATCGCAATATTTTTCGGGTTTTCTTTCGGTATTAATTTAATAAATGATATCCACTTTCATCTTGCGTCGAGTATTCATTTGGTTGTTCTTATACTTGTACTGAAGTATTTTTTTCAATCAAGTCACTTTGAACATTTCTGGATGTACCTTGAAATTTTTTGGTAATTGCGATGTCGTCGTTATTTTGAGTAGCAATCTTCATTTTACACTACATTTAAGAATGGTAACATCGCAATAGCCAGGTTTGTAGAGCATACAACATGTAATCAAAAGATTGGAGGTTTGATAGTGGCGCCAGACGAAGAACATTGTGTACATTACTGGTGGCTGATATACGAAAAATCCGTTTTGATTAAAATAACTATCAAGTTTCATAAAACTAGTAGGGCCGCGGCAGCCGTGCTCGTAATTGGAAGATTGCAGGTTCGGTACTCGAGCTTGGACAAAGACCGTCTTGTAGACTAATGGTTGGTGGTGCACGTGAAATCTGTCGTGGCCACAATGTTCTCCATGTTCCCATCAAAAATTATACCTCTGAGGCTCACCGAAGCAGGAGAGCCATTCCTTCCGTGGAGGATCAAAACTGTGATGGCATGTCTCCGGACAACCTCTAGGGGTGAATCCTAGATCATCGCATATTCCCCATTGCGCAGCACTAGTGTGACGTAAAACCCATTCAACAACAACATAAAAATAGCATTCATAAATATAAGAATAGAAAAATAGAAAAAAATACAGAATAAAGATTAAGAATCTCGATTATATACTTTTAAATAAGAATGATTGTACAGTCAGCTAAAAAAAAAAAAACGCCATCCCCCCACCTAATTTCGCCGTAAATTGTCGTAGAAATATGCGACTGGTACCGATCAGTTTGTAATAACGTCTAGTTTATAATGTTATAGTTAGATTTTACTTAGGGGGTCGTCTACAGATTAAAACTGACATCGACTTCATTTTTTTCAATGGTAACCCCCCTTTTTTATAATTTATTTGAATTCTTTGGATCAAATCATCACGGAAAATGGTATAGTTTATATATTTCGCTTAATTTTTCATAGTTATAAGCTGTCAAAGTTTGGGGATGCTAATGTTAAATGAATGTGACAAACATTAAATCATATCTTCCGAAATAATTATGATATTTAAATTCTGTTTTTTTATTCGTTAGAATGAAGTGACCCAAACATATTCCATGCAAATTTTTGCTAAAAAAACATTTTTTGAATTATGAAAATTATTAATAAATTCATATTTGAAAAAATTATGAATTATGACCTATGTTAATTTTTGCACGAATAGAACGGGCATCTTCAAAAACATGGGTTTCCAAATTTACAGCTCGTTCCTAACATTATTTCTTGAGTTACAGTGATATTTCACTTTTTATTCCTGTTAGGGGGCCGTCACTTGTTACAATCTGTATCCTCTATAAGTAAATGTTTGTATATAATTTGACGGAAAACTATTTTAATTTACCTTTATGTTATTTTTATTGTTTCCTAAGCAATATTTCGATGTTTATTATACAAATTGCCATATTTTTGTAAAGTTATCTCAATGTAGGCGAGGGATTGTGAAAGAATTTCAAAAGAAAAGGAGCCCCGCCTCTGATTCGCTGAAACATTATTTAAAAAAAAAGACTAATTTGCATATTCCTATTTGACTCTATATGTGACGCTGGTATGCATAAATCACAATGGTATTTACTACATCAATTATTGAAGACAAAACTTAAATGATTTAATTACAAATATGCAAAATTATTTTGTTTTATATTATAAGTTTTAGAAAATTTGTGAAAAGGCGTGGCTTACGGTACAAGAAAGGAATATATATGATCCTAATATGTTAAGTCTTTCTTCATAAGTATTATATATCGTTTTCTAGTTTTTTTCGCTGCTAAAATTCTATTTTAACCCTGTTACACTTTTTTTCGCATTTCAATATTCAAGAGTACGTACAACTCTAGTTAAATATCATGTTTTAGAAAACACGGTACAGCGAAACTGATTGCATGAAACAGCAATTATGCATTCGACAATCGTTTTATTGTTATTATGAATATTTAATAATTTAAAAAAGATTTTTTACCATGAATTTTCTGTTTAAATTTTGTTGTGACATATTTGCATTTGGTTACTGTACCGTTTGTAAGCTTTGTGTTATTTAAAATTTATCCCATAATGTAACATAATAAAATATCAAATTTCTATTAAAAGTTTTTTAATACAGAATCAAATAGTGAAAAATTGCTTTTTTTTTTTTTTTTTTTTTTTTTTTAAGTTTATGAGATATATTATTGGAACATAGCTCAATAGTATTTATTTTCAATTTCCTAATCACGAAATCAAAGTCACAGTTATTATGGAATAAAAATTTAAAACAAACGAATAGTCTTATTACTTTCAAATATATAGATATTGATCTTACAGAATCCTGAAATTTCATTTAAATGACTTTAATCGTCTAAATTTAAAAATTCAAAATAAAATAAATTAATCTAAATGCTTTTAAAGTTGAAACGGGAAGATTTCAAAATATATGAAAATTGACATTTGTGTTTTGAACATTTTGGTGCGGCAGATATTAAAAACAATATTTTAATGATGAGCTGAACCTGAGCTTAAGAGAGGGTGGATCCAGCTACTTAGCACATGTGATATCAACTGACTAAAACCAGAATAAACGACATTTTAATATATTCAGGGGTATTTTTAGCCTACTGTTATTCTTTTTTTTTTTTTTTTTTTTTTTTCAAATTTCAACACTAGCTACAGTACGCTTACGTCCTATTTACATTAAGCTTTGATATGGAAGCTAGGTTGCTGTTTTTTGATGCTGCGAAATTTACAAAATATATTTGTGTTAATATACAGGTAGAAAAATAATTATATAATAGCAACAAAACTTCTTTAATAAATATGTTTATATACATTACCGTATGAAATGTTTTTATATATGAATATTGTATTTATTTTATATAAACACAAAATACTAAAAAAAAAAAAAAAAAGTAGAAAATGTGTTATAATTTTTTATAAATCAAGCGAAATATATATGCATACTTGCCAACCAAACCCGTAACATTGTTAGTTCCCGCCCCTTTGTGTACACAATTGAATTTTTAGAGTAATTAACTTCAAATACATTTACGATTAACTCACTGAGCGCCACGCGAATTATTATGGAAATTCCATTCAGGCCACACGCACTGCTTAGAAGCGTGTTATGTTTATCGAGTTTCGATAAACCCCATTAGGCCTTAACGATATAGTAATCCTATAAAAATTCTATAATAATAATAATAATAATAATAATAATAATAATAAAAGGAAATAAATTTTAAATAAATTGTCAGTAATTACTTAAAATTATGTAAATTCTGTAGTTTTATATCATACTTTACACTGCAGGCTGACTTGGCCTAAATGGAAAGATCAGTGTCAGCCACCGATGGCTGACATGGCGCTGAACCTGTTAAATAAAGAAAAGATATTCTGCAAAGACTGATGTGAAAAAAATGTACGGAAAGGGCGGGATCAGTAATCCTCCGAGTTAGGTTGATAAGAATGTATACATAGAGCAATGCCAGAAAATGTTCTTTATTTTTCATGAACCGGATGAATTGAACTTTTTTTCTGAATAGTCTATGTATAAAATATAATGCTTCTTTAAATACCCTTTAAATGAAAAGTTTTATTACATAAAGTAATTTTCTGGCACTCTACAACTCCCAAATGATACACAATACGAAACCCCGCCCTTTTCCAGTGTTTAAAGGGTATTAACGTTTAATATGCTTTCTATTCGTTTTGATCTTTCGTCCTCTTCCTCCTTATCTTCTTCTTTTTTCCTTAAAAAAAAAAACTGCAATCTGACACAATTTTGTTAACTTAGACTGATAATTATACAGAGAATTTCAACAGGAACAGAGAGGAGAGAACATTTTAAAAGTATGATTTGTAATGAAGTTCTATTTTTATGTATTTATTTTATTTGTGTTCATGCGATTAATTGTTTTCTTGTGTTTACGTGGAAATCTTATCATTTTCACATTGCTTATTTATAAAATATCGTTTTTTGTTATTAATATATTGAGAAATAAATAAATATATATATATCTGCGAGAATATCAAACATTTCTCTTAATATTAATTAAGTCAAGGCACATTTTTAAAATCCTCGATAATGAAATTATAAAATTCTGCATTTGAAAAGCTTCATGTATGTGTAAATCACAAAATATTAATATTTAAACGAGTGGCTAATCTGACGCAAAAAAATTAACTTTTATTTAATTTTTAACTATTTAAATTTTGAATACATAAATTAACATTACAATCTGTATTGTTTTTATAAAAAGTTTATAAAATAAAGACTTAACTTATAAATTGTATTAAGAGAAAAAAAAAAAAAAAAAAAAAAAAAAAAAAAAAAAAAAACGAATATATATATATATATATATATGTGTGTGTGTTAGGCAAATTTTATGCATATTTTGTAAAATCATAGAATTTAGGAAACTTAAATATTTGATATTTTTCCCATAATCGATGCGTACAGATCATATTCATTATGACATCTTAGATATTTTAATATCTATTCAAGCTATTTAATTTTCTTCGTATGAAGTGAACTATTTGATGTTTAATCAATAGAAACCAATAATAATCTTTTAATTCATAAACTAACTTAGATTTTTTATTAACTAACATTTCTGAAATTTTTTTCCGGTGTAAAACTTCATAAATAATGTATACTGGATGGTAGATCATGATTTATATTTTCTAAATGTATAGACGGACCCCTAATACATTTTCACGTGTAACTCTATTTAGAATTGATTTAAAGTATATAAATAGGTAAGTTATCCGAACCGCCTTGATCTGAGAAATCTGAATATGAAGTCAAAAATAGGGGTTGCCATTGAAGAAAATGAAGTTAATGCCAGTTTTAATATGTAGACGACCCCCTGGGCAAAATGTAACTATACCGTTATAAACTAGACGTTATTACAAATCGATCGGTACCAGTCAAATGTTTCTACGATAATTTACGGCGAAATTAGGTGGGGGGGGGGGGGGGGCGTTTTTCTTTTCTTTTTTTTTTTTTTTTTTTTTTTTTTTTTTTGGCTGACTGTACATTTAGAGATTCTAGATAAAGATTCTAGTAATTTTACATATTTATTTTATTTTATTTTATTTACATATTTACATTGATGTCCCAATGTTCCATTTTCCAGGGCACATTGTAACAAATTTCACGTTTAATTTGACACTGTGAAAATTATTTTTAAATATAAGAGTGTTATATATATAAATATTTCATTAAGATATTTTCTACGCGTATTACGTAATAAACATTTTAATGAAAATTAATGCAGCTGGTTATAATAATAATAATAATAATAATAATAAATGTATATATAATGTCACTAATAGACCCAATCTTCCCTATTTTGACAAAAAATTACGGAAAACAAGTTTCTAGAATAGAAAAGAAAAATGCTTTGTTTTGCAGGAAATATATTAATTTTATTTCTGAATGTAACACGAGGAACTTGCAAAATCGATTTGTTTTCATTTCAAATTGAAAAATAAAAAGGAAGTAGATATTGAACCAATTTATTATCTGCACCAAGATTCTAAGAATTAATCATTTTAAACTATATAATTCTAAAAGAATTAATTAAAAAATTCCAATTAAATATATATATATATATATATATATATATATATATATGTATTTTAATTTTTAAATTAGTTGCTATAAAAATAAATGTACTTCATCAGGAGAATGCGCTGGCCGGAGCAGTAGTCGAACACATTCTGTATCAAAGAAGGTCCGAACAATACAAACAACTTGCGGTCGTGAATTATCTTTCTTAAATTTTGCGTTACGGAGGCCTCAAATACAGGGCAGAGGGGCGGTCCTTAACTTATCAGAAATTTAATGGCCGCTGTTGAGAGTGCCAGGAATACGAACATGAAGTAATCGAGACGTGTATCGAATGGGAACCCATAACATCATTACAAATGATAGACAGTATGATGATGTCGAATCCCAGCTGGCAATGTGCATTATTCATAATGCCGTTAAATACGGATAAGTCAATCTTGATGCTGTAAACATAATTGTGATTTGTCTGAAAAGTGACTTCACGCCATTCCTGCGTCCAGGTTCATCGTTGATCATACATTAATGGCGCCCATATCAGTAGTGCAGTTTTGAGGGTAATCAGGATTTTGGTAGCTGCATACTGAGTCACCACCTGGATTGATGGTATGTTGTACCATTGGATACACGTCCCGTTCCCCTCTTGTTTTCATTCCCGCCACTCTGAATACCAGCCATTACATTTTTGACGAGTTAAGGCCCATAGCTCTGCCCTATGTTCAAGGTCTCCGAAGCGTAACATTTAAGGAGGACAATGCCCGACCGCAAGTTGTCCATATTGTCTGGACCTTCATTGATACCGAATGTGTTCGTTTGTTGCTCTGGCCAGCGCCATCTCCTGATTTCGCACCAATGAACATGACTGTTTAATCGTTGAAAAGCGACTGGCCCCCCACCACTCACCAGTAACTTCGATCGATGAATTGTGGCATCGTGTTAAAACTTCATGAAGTGCTCTACCCGTACATGTCATCCAATCGCTGTTCGATTCAATGCCTAGGCAAATATGTGCTGTTATTGCTCACAGAGGTCGCTGCTTTATGTACTGTTTTCTTAGTATATCTTAGTTTTCTTAGTCTCCGAATTTCCTGAAATTTTAATCAATTGTTCTTCCTACTACAATGTATGTGTCCAACAAATTTCATTCCGTTATTATTATTCTTTCTTGGAGTTGCATTTTCAGTGTCGAGCAGTGTACATTCATTAATGCGTTACGTTTATAATTTTTTATTTTCATCTATAGATATTGAAACTAAATTTGTGCATTATAAATTATGTTTGTTTATTTCTAAGTGTGGTTTGGATTTTGATACTTTTGCGTTGAATATTTCAGTTTATTAAACATGTTTAATCTTTAAATAGAAATTTACGTAAGTGTAACATAACATTCATGCTGAAATAAGTACTAAACGGATATTTCACTACCTGTTACGAGAAACCCTTTTATTTCAGTATACTAAATTATTTTTATTAAATTACTTCAATGATACATATAAAGATACATACTTCAATGATACATTAATAAATAAAACCTTTGACTCGATACAGTAAGTAATACATTTCATTTTTTAAAAACATTTAATTAAAAAATGGCGCATTTGATCTAATATATTAAGATAATTCGTTTTATTTATTAATAAACCTTCTAACCATTAAATGGTACGTTTTATAGGACACATTAAAATTATACATCAAAATGATATAAATGAAAAGTTAAAATATTTGTACAGTTCATCTCCAAATTTACTGAATATTTATTTACTTTTTTTCTTTAATGAAATTGTTGGAATATATAACAAGTCAATCAAAAAATTCCAAAATTTTGTTAAGAGCATTCTATAATCAGGTCTTTAAAATCAGGTCTCTGTTTTTAAAAGCTATTAAACTATAGTTTGTATTAACAAAATAGTGGAAAAATTGTGTGTTTTTCAGCAAAGATATACAAGTGAATTCTAAAGTGAACATGTTTAAGAAAAATCTAATTAGGTCCATACACATGCATACATCATGTGCACAAATACATGAATGATTTCAAACATGTTTATTTTAAAAAGATTTTTTAGGAAAATTCAACCTATGAGGTCCATTGTAAACCAAAAATGCCAAAATATCACTTAATAATACTTTTAAAAGTTATAAAATTTTGTTATCTTGCAGAAAATAGCAATTATTTATTTTAAACATACTAGATAGAAAACAGCTCATGTGAAATTTATTTTTTCAATCTTTTAACTTAATGGAACTGTTAAAAATTATCAAAAGCCTCACCTGTTAATATAAACTATGACATGGACTTTTAAATGGAAAAAAGTAATTCAATTCTTACATAAGGATTTCATATACATAAAGAAAATATAAGTGAGGAAAGAAATTTAGAAAGCTATTTTCTTTAACTACTTTTAAGATTTTTTTTTTTTTTTTTCAAGACGTAATTCATATTTTATATACCAGAATTTGTTTAAGACATTAAGTATAGTGCGACCACATTTCCTACGACTAGCGGTGAGAACGAGTCTAAAAGTTTAGAGGGATGCAAAATTTGCCGAGAGATAGTTATTTGGCAAACATCCAGTTATTTGGTGTTCCCTTATCGCTTGTTTTCTCTCAGTCACCCCTATTTTAACACTGGACACGTTCAATCCGCACTTGCGCAGAGGCTTCCATGGTCGCAAGAAATGTGGTTAAAGAATAGAATGAAATTAATGCTTATGTAAGTTTTGACATAAATATTTTTGAATTTTTACAACAAAAACAGATAAATGTCTAAACTTAATTATGTGGTCTTAAATTTTCGATGAAATGAAAGAGAGAACATAACTATGTATTCCTTTCAAATATGACTTCATAAATCATGTTTCTCCACCCATTTCGAAAATGTCCAAATAACTATGGTAGTTGAAAAACCGAATAAAAAATGAATGTATTTTTTATTCGACAGTGAAGGTTATTAACATTTAAAGATAACGGGGAAAATGAATAATTTCCTTCTGAATTTATGTTTTCAATACTAATTTCACTTTCAAAGTTTATATGTTTTCAATTTAAAACTGCACAGTCGAATATTTTTTTTAACCAATATTGGTATTCATTTACTCAGAAAGCCGTAGTAAAGCCGTTCTTCTGAAATATGTTCCTTTGTATTGTACTGCTGCAAATGAAACTACTGAAAGGATAATAAAATAAAATCTTGAAAAAGATCTTGCCATTGTTTTTGATAAATTGACTCATTTCAGAGTTGATTTGGAAGCGAATCTCGTAAATGTTTGTCACCATGTTTTAATATTCGAGCCTAGTATGGATTATTAGATTTTCAGAGTTCTGTTATCTGTCATTTTGAAGGAGATGAGAAAAATATTTTAACGATGGTGTAACTTAATTTAGAAAAATAGAATTAAACAATACTAATATTAGAAGATAGAAATTTTGAACGAAGAAACTCTAATTTTCGAATAACTTTAGCAATTATAGAAGGGTTATAACCTCTGTCTTTTAGGATATTTGATTTCAGAGCTTAGTAAAACAAAATTGGAACATATGTTAAGGGCATGGTTAACAAACCTCTGAAAAGCTGCCATTTTATGGAAAGGTTGGTTATTAGAAAATGAGAAAATTATTTTTAAATCATACTGTTTGAGAAATTTAGCGATGGCATTACTTAATTTAAGAATATAAGGTAAAACAACACTGAGATTGGAAAAGACGGATTTATAACGCACAAAGTCTCCTTTTTAATATTATCAGCAATTATTCTAAAAAAATGTTAAATTAAATAATTATTTTATCTCAGGTTTTTGCATACATTTCTATTATTTTTTGTGTTTTTAAAACTTCTAATGAAATTTAATCTAACGGAAGTCATTGATGAAAAGTTTTATTTCAAAAATAGATTTTATTCCATTGATACATAGTTATTTTTCTTTTACAATTATTTTTCTACTAAAGGTAGTTAGGGTACATAAATATTTAAAAATTTTAAATAAAAGAAATTGACTCATTTTTAAAAAAACTCCCTAAAGCATTTCAAGAAAAATATGTAAATTTCGAAAATGAAATTAAAATCTCACTGATCATTACAGAAAGGTAGACTATTGGTATATTTAATTTTATATTAATTTTATTATTTTATTTTAAAATTAAATATACCAATAGTCTACCTTTCTGTAATGAATTTAAAAATTTTAAGCATTTTATTTTACGTAAATTTAATCTATGCATTCCTTTCTCCTCCCCCTGTACCATTAAAAACTTAGTTGTTAATGACAGAGATATCAACAGACCTTCTGGAGGGGTTTATAAAATCCCTATCAAATATAATAGTGAACTGTTTTACTACATTGGGCAAACACGTCGCACACTTAAAGCAAGAATTACTGAACACATTCGTAATGTTAAAGAGAAAAAAGTTCAATTCTAGTAGACTTTCTTTACGAACACCCTAATGCATCCTATGGGCCTATGTGGACCCAATCCGAAATTATTTCAGCCCCTCGAGACTTTCAAGACCTGCTAATAACAGAAGCCGTAAATATTATCAAATACAATAAAGTTATTAACTCCAAGGACGCTGCATTACTTCATAAAATTTGGCACGCGTTGTGCTCATAGAGAAAAAATACTGAAAATAATAATTTTTATGGTAACTGTAAATTAAAATTTTTATTGTAACCGTAACTTTAAACCATTTGAACTTCTTTATTTATATATTGCTAGTTTCTATGTAACGTAATTACACCTGATGATGCTATTATTATGATAGCGAAAAGCTTTGTGTAGTTTTTAATAAAAATATTGTATATACGTGTTTTAAAGTGGTTTTGTTACCTTTTACATTAACGGTATGTTTAATTATTATTTTTTGAATCCTTTTGTACTTTTTCTGAACATTTTTCTTAAGTATTCCTACGTATTCATATTTAACGGAAAAAGTGGTATTATGAGGAATGATATCTTACAAAACTTTCATATTTATAAACATTTTGCATCTCAAATCATACATGTACAGGGTGATCAATTTAAAAGAGTTTTTCTTATTACTTTTAAATAGTACGCAGGTGGTAACTATTCTAACACTGAAGTCGAATTGTTTAAACTTTGTTTAAGTGTGTGAGACAATTTCCAACACTGTTGGACTGTTACAACTTTATTTGTGAAATGGAGACGCACAATGATATTTAATCCTGTGTAAATTTTATTTATGAACAGCAAAATTCAATTCAAATTTTTTACATTATCATTCCTACATTATATTTACATAATTATTATCATTTTTACATTATCATTTCATTGGATTTTCCAGAGAAGTCCTGTAAATATCGATGAATTAAAACAGATAACTGAAGAAATCTCATCAATAAAACCAACAATGCTGCAAAGTGTATTAAAAACTTGGTTCGACGTGTTCATGTTTGCATTCAAAATGGTGGCGAACTTTTTCAACATTTTATATAAGGAATGATAACGTAAAAAATTTGAATTAAATTATGCTTTACGAAAATAAAATTATCACAGGATTAAATAACACTGTGCGTCTCCATTTCTGTTTTACCTCACAAATAAAGTTTCGACAGTCCAACAGTGTTGGAAGTTGTCTCCCACACTTAAACAAGGTTCAAACAATCCTATTTCAGTGTTAGAATTGTTGCCATATCTGTAAGATTTAAGGGTAATAAGAAAAACCAACGGGAACAAACTGATCACCCTGTATTTGATATCATAATCTTTGTTATTTTTATAAGTGAAAAACTTATAACTAGAGAGAAAAATACATTTAAAAAAAATCAACTGATATTTTTAAATAAGTTACTTGGAATGGCTACATATCGCTTTTCTCAATTTATTCCATTTAATTTCTAGAAAAATTGTCTGTTTATTTATTTATTTATTAATTAATTTTAATTTTAGCGTTTTTAAATAGAATTACTTTTCCTTTTTAAATTTTTTAAGAATTTGTAAGATAACCAAAAATTCTGTTAGGCATATATATCGAACTTTACAGTGAATACGTGTCACCCGCTGCGATGGAAACTGCGCAGCGTAAAGTTCAAACAAAGAGCAAAATATGCACTGCAGCTGACGGACAGAAGTTTCAACATCGATACTTACATACTGCTTTTAACAGTAGTTGCATGCGTTCAGCAGTTAGAGTGAGAACAGACTTTTGTGAGTATCCTGTATTTTATTTATATATTAATGAAATCATAATGAAACCTATTTCAAGCCAAGACCATTATGACAACAAAAAAAGTATTAAAATTAAATCATCTCTCACGAAGTTATAAGTTAACAAATTCCAACAAAAACAACAATGAGAAACATGGTTTGTATTGAGAACCTCTTCCTATATGAAGTCGGTTTAAAATGTCTATGCGTTAATCGATGTGACCGCTTACAATAACCATACTTTGAATTTTACATGGAATAAATGTCACCCGCTACGGTACAACATATGCAATGTCGTTCAAGTGTGTACAAAATAGGAAATTGTGAACAAACAAATGCACGTTTTAAGCGTTCTGTTTTTAGCATTAATGTCTAAACTACCTTTTTGTACTAAACCGACGATGCTCTGCAACTTTATAATTCACTTTTTTCCCCTGTCTTGAACCGTTTCCGAGATAGGAACGCTAACTCTACTGTATTCCATCAGGTGGCGCTGTAGGCGGTTAAATCGCGTAGCTACAGCTGTTCAGCAGCGGGACTGACTTTTTAGGGCACCTTGTATTTTCTTTTGATCATAAAGATATTACAATGGGACATATTTCAGACCAAGACCTTTACAGTAAAACAAAAAGTATAAAACTCAGATCATCCGTTCAGAAGTTATGAGCTAACAAACAAAAACAAAAAAACATACGCTTTGAATTGAGAACCTCCTCCTCTTTGAAGTCGGTTAATTAGAGCATCTCTTACGAAGTTATAAGCTTACAAACAACAACAACAACGCAAAGCTCGAATTAAGAACACTCTCCTTTCTGAAGTTGGTTGAAAACGACTTTGCGCTAATCGATGTGACCGCTTACAGTAACAGTACTTTGAACCACAGAGTATACGTGTGATCCGCTACGTAGTTCAAGCGTGCACAGTGTAGGAAATTGCGAACAAACAACTGCATGTTTTAAGCGTCCTATTTTTAACCGACTTCAGAAAAAGAAGGAAGGTTCTCAATTCAAACCGTATGTTTTTAGCAATAATGTCTAAAAACTGTCTTTTCGTAGTAAATCGATGATGCTTTACAACTTCGTAATTAACTTTTCTCCCTTCTTGAAAGCTCAATTGTGCATAATGTAAGAAATTGTGAACAAACAAATGCACGTTTTCAGCATTGTATTTTTAGCATCAATGTCTGAACTATCTTTTCGTACTAAATCGATGATGCTCTGCTATTTTATAATTCACTTTTTCCCCCTGTCTTGAACCGCTTCCGAGATAAGAACGCTAGCATGGATGTCTAAACTATCTTTTTGTACTAAATGGGTGATACTCTTCAACTTTGTAATTCACTTTTTTCTCTAGAACCGTTTTCGAGGTAAGAACACTAACTCCGCTATTTTACACCAAGTGGCGCTTCAAGCGGCTTAACCTTGTACTGCACGGCCACTTTGCTTACTTACATACCATTTTTATCACTATAATTGCAGCCGTTTAGCAGTTAAAAGAGTTGGGACTGATTTTTTTGGGCACCCTGTATTTTCTTTAGATCGTAAAGATATTGCAATGGGACTTATTTCAGACCAAGAACTTTTAAACAAAACAAAAAGTATCAAAATCGGGGCATCCGTTCAGAAGTTATGAGCTAACAAAAAGAAAAAAAAAAACATACGGTTTGAATTGAGAACCTTCCTTCTTCTTTGAAGTCGGTTAATGAACATATGAGCATAAAATTGAAATGACATGTTTGTTATCATATCATTAATAGAATTTTATATAATTTCAGCATAAATAATAATTTAAAATTAAAAATTTTTACATTTTTTAGAAAAAAAAAAAAAAATAAAAAATCAACAATTTTCGAAAAGAAAACTTAAGGGATACATTGCAGGTAAATGTCTTCAAATGTTAATCTAAATCCCAATTTTTCTTTCTACATTCACTTTTCTTTACTTTTATAACGAAAAAATATAATGTGTGAGCATCACCAGAATAATAAAAATGTCAATAAATAATTTTATAATGATCCGATTTTCATGTTTGTATGTATACTTTTTAAAAAGTTATTCACATGCGAGAAAAAGAAGAAAGACAAATCCGGTTTTATTCTAACACATGGATGAATGATTTTAATCTTCATCTATCTGTAATGCATCCTTAACACCATTTTTATTTAAGTTTTCTTTTCGAAAATTGTTGAAATTTTTCATTTTTCACTTTTGAGGAAAATTGAATAATTATTAATTTCGAAATTATTACTTAAGCTGAAATTATATAAAATTCGATTAATGATATGATAACAAACATATCATTCCACTTTCATGCTTCAATATTTATTTGTTTAAAAAGTTACTCGCAAAAACTGAAAAACAAGTAATTGTTTTAGTTTTGTACACCAGTGTATAATCAATGATAATAATTTCGATAGTTCTACTAAGAATTCCTCTTTTTAATAGAAATATGTAAATTATATTCCAGATACTTCAATTTAATTGATATCTACAACAAATAAAATCATAGTTTTTGCACTACATGCATTATTTTGAAATTAAATAGAGGGTAACTATAAAATATTTTCACGCAAAGCGTTAAATTGTGTTGATACACATTTCAAACAAAAAGTTCAGCAGATACAAAAAATTGAATAACAGTAATTATAACAACACTAATATCTTAAATAACAAAATATTAATAAAAGAAAATGTGATATTTGTGTATATTTTAAACTGTTACGAAGTGTTAGAAAGCATAAATATATATATATATATATAGATAGATATATTTTGCAGCAACTAATCCTTGAAAATTGATTACCGTTATACTCAAGTCAAAAGAAAATGCAATGAAATTAGTTAGAGATGGGCTAATTCATTAAGTATTTATTTTTCTTATCAGTAATATAAATAAATTGCAAATATGCACATGTATATTTGCCAGAAATTATATAAATAGTGGAATATTATATACAATATACTTCTAGCAGTAGTAGAATGCATAATATATATTTTTTGCAGCAATTGTGTCGTGAAAATTAGTAAATGATATATTCAAGTCAAAGATAATGCAATGAAAATATTTAGAGATGAGCTACTTCATTATGTACATATTTTTTACTTATCAATAATATAATTAAGTTACGTGTAGATATAATATATGTATATACATGTGTATATTTATATATGTATGTATATTTATATAGTATATATATATATATTTTTTTTTTTGGTTATTGTGATTTTCGGTGGCATTTAATCTTCTATTATTCTTTATTTTATTAAGTTTAAAAGATAATTTTTAATATCCACACACACATACATATATATATATATACTATATATATAAAGAGAGATAAAGGGAGAACTAGAAATTATTTAAATAAGGGAATATTACATATATTTCTAACAACTTATTCTGCTTTTCGGGGAATAAATTGTTATTTTTTATCTTTAATCCCAGTTTTCAGAAATTCATTACTATTTTTTTCAGTATAGCTACATTGTATCATAGTGCCATTAGTATTACGTACGGCACTTTCTACTATCTTCAGTTTAAAAAAAAAAAAATCAATGTTGTCCGAAACAAGAGTTGTAATATATCTTCTTTTAAATCCGGAAGGAAGCACATTAATTAAAATCAACTAAATTTGAGCAATTGCCAGTGTTGCCAGATTTGGGGACTTTTTTATTCAACATCCACCATTAAATTTTTATTGCAACAGGTGCCTAATCACATCGACGATTAATCGTCTATTATGTATGTCAAATTTTACTTCTCAAAATTATTGGTGGTAGTTGAATAAAAAAGTCCCCAAATCTGGCAACACTGGCAATTGCTGTGCCATAGTTTAAAGCTGAAGTATGAAATTAAGTTCTAATTGATTATAGTACCTTAGTTTAACATATAAAAGTTTAGAAAAGTCTAAAAAAAACCAGTGTTTTAACTGACGATTGTCAGTACTAAAAATCTTTTCATTTTTTTCGTTTTTCTCAATAATATTTTTAAAAAGCTTCAATAATTTCTTCATATTGAATATTTCATTTTAGTGTAGCCCAGTGAATTTCCCCTTTAACGTACCATATACCATAGAAAGAATACATTGTTTTAGAATTGGAAAATAAATGTCGATTTAACAAAGGTTTCTGCCGTACAATGCTATTTAAATATTATAAACAAAAATAAGCAATGAATTAGGGGTTGGGAGGACTATTTTAACTGTTAAAAATCTTCTGAGGAGCTACAGAGTTGGAAATTTTTAAAACATGAACATTTGCGGCAAGGGGAAAATTTAGGGTGGGGGGATTTTCCTCTGAAATTATGTATTACATTTATATTTTTTGCAATCCATTATTAATGTTATTTATTAAACATTATATATTTCTGGTTTTGAAGGGTCAAATTAATTCTTTTTCATTTTCCAAATCAAATTCATAGCCATAAAATGACCAAACAGTGATGAAAATTGAAGGAGGGGTTGGTGTCCCAAGAAAATGGTGAATGACTGGGCAAAATGGGAGTCATATTCGAATTCAGGAGGTCATTTTACTCATACAAAAAGGTATCAGGAATCAAAAAAAAGAATTTTTTTTTGCTGCAAAGTTTTGAGTTCTAAGAGTACTGAAGTTCTAAGTTCGTACTTATTTCCCATACACAATCCATTAAATTTGTAAACAAATGCTGCAAGGTAGTCCATATTCTTGGGCAGTTGATTTTATGGATTTATTATCCACTAAATAATCTTAAATGGCTTTAACCAGCGCATTAAATTCATTTCTTTTGAATCGGTTGACTTTTTCGAGGTTGACATTGCTAAACAAACCTAAACATACATATAAACACTAATAAAATATGTTAATTCGATATAAAAGACCATATATTACAGTTTGTAAGTCAAACACACGTTTTAAATGAAAAAACAAGTGTGCCCACAACCGGGGATGGCATTTTTATAATGGCAAAAAAAGCAATTTTCCGTCCACATTTTGGCTAAATTCGATATTGCATCACAAAATATAAGGAATATACTGCATAAATATACTTTGCATTTACATTTTTGAATTAATTCACTTTTATTTATCGCATTCTGAAAATAGTCACAAATCACTTTTGTGTCGCTTTTTCTCAGATTCTTTTTTAAGATGCGTGCACTAACTAAGAAAATGCATCTATTCACTTCGGTGTTAGCACAAAAACTGCGTACTGTCACGATACATGTTTGACAGTACTCAAATCCATCCTATTTACTTTTTGTTAAAAGATATGATAGGGTACCCATAACAGGAGACCTTCCCCTAATTATAGAATTTTTTATACTATCTACGAAGTGATGCTTACCAATATTTTATATACATATATATATATATTAGTTACCCATGATATTTAAGAAATCAAATTCATATAAGGTATCCGTATAAAGTCACTTACTTTGACAATGAATCATACAAAGTATAGATATAAATAAAATTTCTTTAGTATCAAAGCTTAATCATCGTCACTACTCACTCTAATACTTGTCGTTACAATCAAATATGGAAATCAATAATTCAATTTTTTGTACTTCAATTAGTTGTAGTTACACTATTTTAATGAAATATTTAAATTTTTGATTTTCAACGGCCGTGTGACAAATATCTACTCTGTCTCGGCACAATAGTTCCGTTTATATTTTCGTTTAAAGAATCACGCACATATCTTTACACACCTTAGAGCTATTTACGTTTGATTCAGAATCAATAAAACAATTGTATGCTTTTTCTATGAATGGGACTTGATCGTACTCTTATACACTGTAAAAAAAAGGGGGGTACTTTTTACAGCAAAATGTGCTGGCAATTTTTGTGTCAGCACATTCTGCTGGTTAAATAAGGCAATTTACCGCGGAAACATCTGTAAAAAGAGACTCTTTTACAGTTGTTTGTGCTGTAAATTACCTCTTTCTAACAGCAGAATGTGCTGGCATCAATACTGCCAGCACATTTTGCTGTGAATGTTTTTTTTTTTACAGTGTGCTTTTATTTTTTTTTTTATTTTTTTTTTGCATTGTTTTAAGTTTTTAAGATTTAGAACTTAATCAGCATTATTTCCTTAAGAAAACACATTCTTGGGAAAATAGCTATGTGACAGTAATTAATGTTTTGAAATCGTTTCCAATGAATTGTGAAAAATCAGTGAAACTCGCTGAATTGAATGCGATCCAAGATTTTTTGCGCTGATTCAAGTTCTGTGCATTGTGCTCTATCCAGTTGTGGACGATACTTCTTATGAAAAATAATTGTATCGAAAATCAGATCACGAGCAATTACTAAACTGGTTTTAAAATGAATAAATCTCGACCCATTAAATGGTACGTTGAGAAAATCGGTATTTCAGAAGTTATCATCTGTTTCACAAAAGTTGGACAAATGAATGTAGTCTATGAGAATTAGTCCAATAAAGAAATCGAAATCCTATAGAAAAGCGGATGAGAGGTAGCGGAGATTAGCTTAAAAGACATTATCTCTCAAGTGTTTATAATCTCCGACGGAAGATTTATTGTATAATCCAATTTTCTATTGCTGAGTATCTGAAAAATGTGACTTGAAACTATTAATTGAGCTGAATTCTCACGGTGTTTGGAAGAAGAAATATGTTTTATTAGCTCATGTATTTATTTCTCTTTCTCTTTCTGTCGCCGCTTCACTCTCCTCACTTAATATGAGCTTTCGCACCTACCTATACCGGGAATTTAGGTCAAAAATTGTTGTTGAATTCTAAGAGAGGGTGTTGCCACAGAATGGGGTGCGTCGAAGAGCGACCTTCGTTTAATATCAAAAGCATCATTAAGTGAACTAGTCCTACTAATACTTCTTCTACCTTTCTCATGAAAAAGCAAAATTGATGCATCCCATGCTCTTGCAACGTCACTAGAATTCTAATCGACGAGCATTTGTACGACTCCGACAATTCATCGCCTCCATACAAACAATCACAAAATACCGTCAGTAACTTCCTTCTGTTCCGTTATGGGACGGTAATCAGAATCCTTGGGGGGAAAAAATAGAGCGTTTTTAATTATTGATTTAGAAGTTTTCTTAATAGGAAATGTACATAGATACATATTTTTCCATCTTTAAACATAAATCTATGCATTTTGCATTTCTACATGAATTAAAGTAAAGCTAAAAGAGTTTGCTTGCAATTTCAACAGATTAATATAAAAAATCCAAATAGTAATTTTTTGCTAAACTATTTCTGAATAATTTTGATTTTATTCTTTTTCTATGCATTTCTATTATTATTTTATAATTTAAAACAACATCTGTAATAATATCGAAAGAACTTTTTTCCACAATCTCTTCTTATTAGGTAGGTGTGATTACGTAAATGGGTAGGAGTGATTGCGCTTAGTTATAACTATAATTCAATTGTTATCAATAATAATTGCACTTAAATGACATTTTTGTAAACAAATAATTTTGCAAAAGGAGTGGATATTTCAATTTAATAATTAAAAAAGTCAGAAAAATAAAAGAAATTTTAAAAGCATTAATAAAATTGAAAGACAAAAATAAATTCTGTAACTGACATCTAGAATCTAAATTGTGGCTCCGAAAAAATAGTTCGAAAGCGAATTCTAGAAACCCCTATTAGAATTCTCGCTTCTATTGTTGAGGGCAAAGTTACTTAAAAATCTCTTCAAATAAATGCGAATACAAGAGGCGGGTTTCAGCAACTAGAATCTTGTTTATTACCCAATTCTAAAAAATCAAGCGACAATTTCTCACAATACAAAACATTCAGAATATTGTTTCACCATCTAGAAATGTGTAGACTAGAAATTCTCTATCATTTCGTCTATTCAGTTTATTGGCGTGACTTATGCGCATAGCTCGGAAATCTATATTTCTGGTTAAGGAATTTAGAAAATGAGCACCTATTCATTCTAGATGAAGGCGGTATATGTTTCTTTTCTCAGTGAAGAATCATAGAAAAAGACAAGAGTAGATAAGATTACAACATTAAGTTGCTAGTTAATACGTTTAACTTAAAATTAGTAACACTTTTACTTTGAGACAGAAATCTATGTAATAATTAGAGATATTAAATGCACGACTGTAGAAAAATTCTGTAGTAGAATTCCTTAGCTTAGCTCTTGCACCCGCAATAAGAATATCCAATCTGCGTTACCGTATTGCTAAATTTATTCAGAAACACAGATTCACGCAAGAATATTTGATCGCATATTTTTTAAAGAAAAAGCGGAATTAAATTAAACAAGAGTGGAATGTGACTAGACCATGTTTCACATTTGTGAAATTTAATTCGAATTTTCTGTAAAAGAAAGAAAATTCTGTAGTATATATGTATGCTCTCCAAATAGTTTGTTATTAGCAAAAAGAAAATTAACTCATTAAATGTCGTCAACCACATAGAAAATTTAGTAGATTCATAATTTTTTTTTACATACATTGAATGTCTCTATTAGAAAACAGTTGAAACCCCTTTATAACTGTAACCACTTATGAAATTTCCCGTAACGGGAGCTTTGGTGTCTTATGGGGTAAAAACATTTCTCAATTTCGGAAACAAAAATTCCTTTCGTACGTTAATGCTTTAAACAGGTTGTTCATTAAGACATTGAATTTAAATATTCATTGTACTCGAAAAATTCTAAGTGACCATTTATTTATTTTTTGTTACTTTTATATAAGTTACAAAAACGAAATTTCACTTAAAAAAAAAAAAAATAATAATAATAATAATAAAAAGTATTGTTTGGATAAAAAAATAATGTGGTGTGTCACTCACACGACTTTCTCTTACCCTGAAATTTAATACTATAAATACAGGTTGCAGATTAATAGGTAAGATAACGAGTACTGTTATGTAAACCTGTGTTAAACAATTCAAATTAGGCTTCGGAAGAGTTTTATATGATAATTAGATCTGTGAGAGGGGGGCTACCGCCCCCCTCAACCCCCCACTTCATTAATGCACCTACATTTATGTAGAATTTAATTCGGCTATTAAAAAATAATTCTGTTTAAAAAAAATAATTTATGAAAATTATTATTTTAAAAAATTATCTTTTATGATAATGCAGACGATTTCCATATTAGAGAAGTAGTATAACACTAAATATCCCAAAAAAGTCCATTTTATTCTCAATATTAAAAAAAAAAAAAAAAAAAAAAAAAGGTTTTGTTTCCACTTCAAAAAATACGATTTTTTTTCTAAGTTTTTTTTTCGTTAAAAGTAAAAAAAATCGATAACTTTGTTTTAAATTATCTCAGATCGATGGTTCAACCATTGTTTTTAAAGGTATTGGCGAGCTCTTTTGAAAGATACCCATCATGAAAATTTACTCCCCTCGAAGGGGGATTTCCTCCCCAGGGGGGGGGAGGCGAGGCTCCGACATATACAATTTTTTTTCCCAGTTCACTATCTCTATTACAAAAAATATATATTCGTTTCATTTGGTTTAGTGCAGTCTATAGACGTTAAACTCTACTTACCTGCAATTTCCCAAACGTAATGTATTAGAAGTCTCTTGATTGTCCCTGTACACGAACCATATGCTTGATCTTAGCGAGAAGCTTACTGTAGCATCCTTATATAATACACATTTAGAATACCAAGTTTGAACTTTCTGCCATAATTTGTTTTTGAGATATGCTGATAACAGACAGACACACACACAGACCATTTGCTAAAAACATGATTTTTGTATTCAGGGGACCTCAAAACGTGTAAATATAACAAAATCTCGCGTTCGAAAATTTGACCCAAAAACAATACTTTCTCTACCTTATGGGTAATAGAAAGTAAAAATATTATAACGTTCTCCATAGTGTACATGTTTGTATAAAATGTATATTTCACTAATTCCGTTAAAATACTTGAATAATAATTAAAAAAAAGTATATGTTCCCACAACGGAAGCTTTGTCACTTAATGGGTTAAATATAGTTTAAAAAATGCAACAAATGTTTCGGAAGTTCAATTTACTTTTCTACTTCAAAATAACGACGCATTCACGTCAACAGCAACATCTATCAACACAAAGAGAACTGTATTAATATGTTTGATACATCCTAATTCCTAGAGAATTACAAAGTAATAAAATATTGTTTACAATTGTTAACGACATACTCACATAAAAAAATGTCATCTATCAGAAATCATAAAAATGTTCTAGATCAAATATTATTCCAAAATACTTTACATAATACAGACTTTCCGAGCAATGAAGTGGGAATTAATGTTGTAAAACCATTTTTTTAATGAACATAATTACATTTTATTTAAAGACTTTAAGTTTTATTTAAAAATTTTAACATTTTTTGTAAACTAAATTTATGGAAAATATATTTTCCTACCCCATTTTCGAATCTTGTCTTATAATGGATGTTTAAATGTTTTATCAATATTATGATATCGATTGACGTATTTGATTTATAATAGTATGTGCCATTTTACTGAAACGATTGTCACACAACGATAACACAATAATCTTTTATTGTTATTTAATTTTAAGAGACATACATTATTCACAAAATTCATATGAAACCTTCATCTAAGAATTCCATAATTACTCGAATAATTTATGATGGTTATCATTTCTTTGAATACATCTTATTATCTTACCAGTGGATCTGCAGATCAGGAGCCTCAACGTCCTATTTGCATCACGCATTATTCAACTGATAAGTTTTATTTAGTCTTTCTTATATAATATATATATGTTAAGTCCTTAAGATTGCTTTCCTAAATAAACAGAAACCTGTCTGAGGGGACTTCTGCCTCCCTGACGCCCCCCCCCTCCCCGCTGTATCTCTCTTTCTATAACTATTTGTTTATATATGTATTTCAAATAACTGATAGTCTTGAATTAATTCCCTGTAATTTATAAATACTTGTACCAAATATCATGCAAAATGACTACATAACATATCGTAATTATTTTGTGTAACTTGTAAATTAATTACAGATTCTATGCCCACACTTTTCCACAGGAAAACATGCTTTTAAAATTCTCATAAATATTCATTATATTTAATGCGGTGTAACCCTGTTAAAATACACTTTTAAGAAATACCGAGTATAGACCGTAATAGTACGAAATTCTTTTATGTATTCCGGAAATGAGCCACAGTAATTATATGCACTATAAAAGAGTACACTTATTTAATTAATTATAACTCATTATTATTTTGACATCATTTTGATGATTACGGAATGTCAACCGAATTCTTTTGTGTAAATAAATCATTTAGTTTATACATGTCCTTTTTTTAGAGTAAACATACTATTTCTACGTCTTTCTAATAGTATATGTTAAAGTCGTTATGTTGAATGCGTTAAAATGCGCTTAAATAAAAAATCGTCTACAGGCAGTAATGTCGTGTGTGTGTGTGTCTGTAAACATCAGTAAAACTATTCAACTTATTCTACTTTTCTCATGAGTAATTGTACGTAATTTGGATGATTTTCTTTTTTAAAGTTCTGTATATTAATTCTGCAGTTTAAGTATCTCAGTAATGTACGCTAATTTCATTTTGTTGAATGCAGAGTAATGACGTTTAAATGAAATTCACCCCACAGGCTGCAATTGTAAGAAAACCTTTGGCATGTCCCTGTACACAGTCCATAAACATTAGAAACATTAAAAAAGTTAGTCGGAGGATTTTTACGGCCGTCTCTCCATAGGCCTTATTGATAAGAAAAACTTTGTTGCGTCCCTGTACACGAACTACAAATGAAATACACATCAAAACTACACAGCTAATTCCATGTGGCTCGTAAACATGTGTACGGAATTGCAAGTGAATAACGGGATTTTTGTGGCCGTTATCGTGCGACAAACAGACAACCAGACGGGACCGAAAATCTTTTTTGTGTTTAAACAGGGAGGCCTTCCATGACGTTTCGGCAATAATAGTAGATGTTAAAGTTTTTAAACTATTAAAATAATGAGAAAGCGAATTCCTCCAAAAAAAAAAATTATAGATGTCTAATCAAAAATTTATGCTTTGACAGAAAACATTTAAAGCATTTTTAAAAATATGTTTTAAATTATTTAGCTTTACTATATGATCAATAATTAGGAAGGGGAATAATTTATTTAAGAAATTTTGAAGAAGTAATGTTTCAAATATATTGAAGATACAATATTTTAAATTTTGCTGTACGACAAATTATCGATATAATTTACGAAGGAATTTATTTCTTTTTTCTTTTCAAAAGCGGCAATAGTTTTAAAATTCAGAAAGTATAATAGCATATTTTTAACATATTATTAATTGATTGTTATTTAACAAAAATTCTAATTTATGGAAAAGGAAAAATGTGCGTTTGATCATTTCAATGTTCCAGTAAAATCTTTTTTGTGGGAACTTTTAGTGCAAAATTTGAAGGTTCGTGTGTACGAAGCACATGTTTAAATGAATAGGCTATAAAATAGCATAAAGATTTCAAACACTCAGAGCTTCGAATTTAAATTATGCCTCTTGACCTCTTTTAGCTACAATAATTATTTTATACATAATGCACAATTTAGAAAAATCCATGCTACAATGTCATTTATTTATTTTGTCTATTTAAAAAGTAATTCGAACATTATTCAAAACAAATCTAGAAATAAAAAGAAGGCCTTCTCTGAAAAGCATTCCCTAAGCATTAAATTAATGTAAATGACTTTTAAATTCAATACACCAAACTCTAATGTACATCCCCCGCTCAATGAGGCAACGAACATTCCACAATCATATACGAATATGGAATTAAATTCTTCCTATTCAAATCTCAAACTTTCTTGCTTTAAGAAAACCAACTCGCTTAATCGCTTAAATATGCAGTTTTTTTTTTTTTTTTTTTTTTAATAGAATTCTTATATTTGGGGTCAGATTTTCATTTCCTTTTATATATATATATATATACACTCCTTCTCATAATTATAAGGACACCCGTTTTTCTATATTAACTAAACACTGAACACTATTATTTAAACAAATATATTTTTAATTAATTTGAATTTTATTAATAGATTATATTTAAAAAGTTTTATCGTTTTACTATCTTAAAAAACTTTAAATATGGTAAAAAGATGATTTTTCAGGTGTTCACAATTATAAGGACAGCTCGAATTTCAGTAATTTCTTTCAGTTATTCTTTAAATTAATATTTTATGGGATCTCTTTTTAGGGTTAAACAGTCAGATATTCTCTCTGGAATATATATATGCATTTGTTTTTAATATTCAGTTTCAATACCATTTCATATAGCATATATGATATTCTTAATACATTTAAACTATTTAAAATTGCTTTCCACTTGTATGCACTTTTCTAATATCATAATTTAAGGGTTTTTTTTTCAACTTTTAGGCCACGGGAAAAGCAATAATACAGAAGTTTCTTTCTTCAAACTATTTTCTATTGCTCTAAAAGTAGAGCAAAAATGTAAGTCTTGTTGAAAAAAATGTTATTACCCCCCAAAATCTAACAAAAATCTGATAATTGCACGTTTAAAATTTGCGGATATTCTCTTGATGTTCATAATAATAGAAAAAATTACTAAATTCATTCTGCCTTCAGTAGAAGCAGCTCCCCAGAGAACCATAGGTCCACCTTTAAAATGCCCGATTCATATCTACCTTTAAAAAATCTGTTCTGTCTTTCGCTATCTTCAGATCGTGCCAGTAACTGTTAAAACCATTTGGTTAATCAAGAATAAAATGCTTTTCATTTGAAAATGCAACATTTTACCATTTAATATTGTCTTTATTCAACTTTAACACAGACGTTCTTTCCCCATTAAATGCTGATTGATTATTATATGTTTTTTATTCATTTTAACATATTATTAATTATTTTAAACACACACAAATGTAGACCCTAACCTTTCGTTAAAAATTACGAGCAAATTCGGCAGCAGTCATTATGAGTAGAACAGTAAGAGGAATTATGAGTCTGCGATCTTTGTAAAACAACTCTGATTTTACATCAGATCTCTCTCCTATCGTACCAGCAGTTCAATGTTTGATCACATTTCCTTCAGCAATTTTAGATATTCGAATTTCATTAGAAATTCGGCTGATTGAAATTATACTTCCACTTAAAAAACACATTTACCATACACATTTATCATAACGTTCTTCTTTTCGAAGAATTATCAGTAATATCCGTCCAAGAAAAATTGAAGGCTTATATATGAATTAATCTAGCCCAGTAGTTAACAAATTCGCATGTCAACTGTAATTTATCCGCTAGTAAGTTAAATAAAACGAAAAAATCTGGATTGTCCCTATAATTATGAACATCTAAAAACATGGAGAAAAACACATTTTGCATTTTTTTTTATTAATTTTGTTTTATATTAAAAAATTATAACAGTTTTGGTTTTTAGAATACTAGATATGTTAAGTGCACTTAGTATAATCTTGTTTACAATTATTTCTACGTTAGTTATTTCAAAATATAAAGTGTCCTTATAAATATGAGAAGGAGTGTATATATATATATAATTATTTTTTAAACTACACATACTCAAAGAAGATAATTTATATAACATTCTTCTGTTTAACTGATAAGTCCATTGGTAGATTTTAGAAACAAATATTTTCGTTAACATATACTAATTATAATATTAAATAATAGATATAATACTAAATATAATACTAAATAATACGTTAATTATACTAAATGTATTTCAAACTCTGATGAAATGTCAATTTTTATGGTTTTTAAAAAAGAACAAAGATAGTAATTTTGTTTTTCCTATAATTCAAAATTAAAACAGAAAAAAAAAAATATAATAATAATTTTTTTTTATATTGTGTACGCACTCTGCGAAAAACTTAGGATGACGAAATATATTTTCGGAAAACGGCATCGAAATCTTAAAATAGATATGAGCAAACGAAACAAAAAAATCTTTTAAAGCATAGACAGTTTTTCAATTTTAAATATTGAACCTGGTCTGTGAATTTTAAAATTGAGTTTCTAATAGCAAATATTAAAAGGCCTAGATTAAGAGATTACTTCTTCGTCTAAAGCAAGTTATTGACAACAAATAATTCCAATAAAACTCTTAACATTTATGAATAATGACATAAGCAACTGAATGCGATAAAATTAGGAAAATCCAAATAATAAACAAAATGAACAATTTTGAGGCGACAGAAATGGAACTTTGTGAATTCATAGATATGAATAGAAACGGCAAATCTAATAAAGTGGGAAGATTAGTCTTTTAAGAGCGGAAAATCCTGGCAACAGCCGTGGCTGATGTTATTCTATGGGGAAAATGTTCTCTAATTACTCATTACTCACAAATATTTTCATAGAATAGCATCAGTTATCGAGACTTGGTATAGTTCGCTCTCAATGTCTTAATAGGATGAAAATGGTGAAGACAGTTCCTCGGGTCAAAGGACCTTGAAATGATTTTCGTCGTCATTTTGAGCATTGCACACTGTTACATGCTTTAGAAAAATAAATTGAGAAAAGTTTAATTAAATTAAAGTCTAAATAAACAAATACAGGATTTTTTCGGGGGGAAAAAACGTAATGACACTTGATGTATTGATGTATATTTGTAGTTTTAATTTGTTGTTTATCTTAATATAAATAAAATTCATTCTATGTATGTCCTAAACCACTGAGTGGATTTTAACCAAACTTGACGAAATGACTGAATTACTGTTTCAAATTTCTAGCGCATATGCAATAGTGGGGGTGAGGAAAAACCCTCTGCCAAAGTATATTTATGTAGGATTTCTGCAGCAATAATATAGATAGAAACTTCAAACTCAATATAATATTTTCTTTTAATGTATATATTCTTCCTAAGTAGAGGTTTATGAAAATTCGAAATTAAAAACCAGTAAAATGATAAAAAAAATAAAAGTTTAAAATTACGCTTTCGTCAAAATTTCATGCATGTGATTTAAACATTTTAATGTGAATACATGAAAAAAGACAGCAAACAATCTTCATATAAAAAATTAAAATATTTTTTATAACATATTAGAATAAATTCCCAAACGCACACACACACACACACACACACACAAAAAAAAAAAAAAAAAAAAAAAAAACTCCCAAATGAAGTCTCTGAAAATAACTGTCGTCTCTGATAATAACATCATTTCATTTAAAAAAAAAAAAAAAAAAAAAAAAAAAAAAATCTATAGGAAAATAGCTTTACTTCATAAAAAAGTTTTTATTTACTTGCGATCGAATAAGAAGTAAGAACTATTAATCTTAACTCCAAATTGTAATTCAACTAGCAGTTGGCAACTTTGCACCTTTTGGCTACCGGGAAATTTGAATAAAATTTTTTATTTTACTTAACCGTTACAATTCGCTGATTAAATAAAATAAATATTTCTATTAAAATTTTCCGGTAGCCAAAAGGTGCTAAGTTGCCAACTATGGTTCTACCCAAAGGGGAAAAAATTGAAAGCAAAGCCAATTAATTTGACTTGTTGACAGAAGAATGTTTATTGTAAGTCAATCTCTCTTCAAATCTGTTGAAAAATTCTATTGGAAAGCATTGTGATTTTCCATGTATGAAGAACGGACACTAATGTTAGATACGTCTTTTTATTGCCGTAAGTATTAAATTTCGGAAGATTCTTATATTTTACCTTAATTTAGGCGTACGAAGAGGCATTTTTCTAAATTTTAAGCCTCTACAGGAAAGCAAAGCGATTTTCCCCGTCCGAGGAACGAGTAGAAATATTAATACTCACTTTCACGCCCTTAAATACTAAATTTAGAAAGATTTTCGTATTTTGCCGCAATTACTGCCTAAAAAACATTTTGATAAATTTAAAGCTTTTATTAGATTTTCCACCTGTAAAGAACGGGTAGAACTACATGCCCTCTTAAATATTAAATTTTGGAAGGCTCTCATATTTTACCTTAAGTAGAGCCTGTAAGAAGAAACCTTTTTTTTTTTTCTAAAAATCGATTATCTGTTGGAAAGCACTGCAAAGATACGGTGAAAAGCTTAAAAAAACTTCCCCTTTGAACCCCTTAAGGGTTAAATTTCCTTAAATCTGTTTCTAATGAGCCCCTAACATTTTTTGTTTGTTCATAACTGGAAGTAATTGTAATAGACGAAATCATAAAGATACTTTTGATTTTACACGTTCTCATTAAAAGTACAGGGATCTAAAAACATTAAATAGATGTTTGAATGAAAATTTTACTGTGAATGAAAAACGGGGTCAGTAACAAAAAAAAAAAAAAAAAAAAAAAAAAAAAAGCATTTTCGATCACGCGATAATAAAATAATGCTTGGAATGGACTTTAGCTGTCGCATAGGATTACAATACTTATTGTAATTATATGTATTCATTTGTATGAGAATATTCATGGGAATATAAAGATTTATTTCACAAAATCAAAATATTTTCATGCAATTTTCTTTATTATGCGCAAGGTTTTTAAACCAATGCAATATTCTTTTTCGAAAACTTCGCATACTATACTAGACACAACATAGCGCAGTCAGAATGTAAAATTATTAACTATCGAATGAAATATGTGCACGTTTATTAAATTTTTACCTTCGTGTTGACAAATTTATATTTACGTATTTTCTTACCAAAAAGTTATAGAGTTATTTTAAAAATACGTTTAAATCAAATACAGGTAATATTCAGGAAAATATATTCCATAGAACGTGTTGAAATTTAGTTGCTCTCAGAAAAAAAGAACATATTTAAAGGGTTTTATCCAAATTTTCCTTTTTAATCCACATATATTATATTATTCTTGACTGATTCAAATTACTTTACAATATACGTTAAATAAATACGATATTCGATCAAACTACGTTATGGAGAAATTTAACGATATTCATTTGTTACTTTTTTTTATTTGCCATATTTATTTGCCTATTAATTTAAAAAAAAAATTGTTAGCATTAGCACATGCTCAGTTACGACGTATTTCACACGCATTTTATACTTCAGGTATCGTTTTATGTCTCATGTATTATTTTCTGATATATGATTGTTTCTAATATTATTTGTTAATTTACCTGAAAGTGGCGTTAAATTTGATTGGAATTCTATTGTTTAGTAAATAAAAATATGTATATTTCTTAACATTATTTTTTTAAATTATTTTATCTACTCGGATAAAAAATATCCGTACACAAATCAGCACAAATTTTGGGAATCCTATGGTAACAAATCATTAACAGTATTTTACTGTGTAGAGCGATCATAAATAATTGAATTTGTAATAAACCCAAGTAGTTTTCAAATATCTACTGCATAGTTCTAAAATTCCTGAAGAACTAGACATTTTTTTCTTAAGATATTCGGAAATATATATATATATATATATACGTAAAATCGAAAATGCTCACATTCTTGTCTCCCAACTGTATGTTTTTTTTTCTGTATTATCTTTGAGGTATTTATAAAAAATAATATTTTATAGATAAATAAAGTGTATCCAGCATAGATAATTTGTCAAATTTAACCATTGGCATATTCCACAAATTAAAATGTTTATTCACGTACTTTTTTTTCTTTTTAATATTAGAGTTTATTACAAGAGTTTAATATGTAAATAAATATATATGTATGAGCTTCCATCTAAACAGATAGCCATCTTCATCGGTATAAACAAATCAACAATACACTCATTGGAAAGAGAAATACTATTTTCGTTATCTTGTATCCCTTTTTACCATTTATTTTTTCATCAAGAAAAAATTGTAAGTTCCATTTCTCTTTAAAACACTAGTACATTTTATTTCTACACAAACTGCTATATTTTTCTCTTGTGATCTGATATAAGATCTTATCATTATTTAGCAGTTTCTTTACATTAAAGGCACGTTCGATTTTTCTAAAAAATACTTTTTCTTTTCAAAATATCCGATTTAGTGTGTATGAAAGGCACCCAAGAGTGTCTTATTTTTTCCTTTCGTATATTAAATAACTTTTTCTTCTATTTTCCACGCACGTTTATAAAGAATGTAACATTCAAAAGCACCAAATTTTACGTCGTAAGACCATTTTTTCTTTTTGATATGATATCACACAATAAAGTTTTTTTAAACAATGGAAAAGGAGAGAAGAAAACGAAAACTATTTAAATTATTTTGACTATCGGATAAACTATATGCTCAAAATAGTTTAAATTTGTTTCTGTTTAAATGAAATATGATTAAAACATGTATTATTTAACCTGTATTAATTATCCAAGATTTTTAAAAGCACAATTTTTCCAGAAAATCCAAATAATTTTAAATAAACTGTTATATTACTTTTCTTATTCGTATAACTAAACAAGTACGCTGTTAAAACGACAAGTGATTAATGGCAACTCCTAGGGAATAGCTTGTCGCACTGGTGACACCATAGACCTTATATAGATAGACTACGCCACCAATAGGACTTTCCATTATAGTGAATGTCTTCAACATGAGGGTGTAATCTGATACCTTCATCCTTTGCGGTCAGCTCCGTATGTCACGTGACATAGACTTGAGGGAGATTCTTCCATAAGAAAGCACTTATTTTTGTAAGAATCAAAAAATTCTCCCCTTCAAAATGGTTTTTCCCAAAAGAAAGTTTTTTATAATTAATCTATCACGTTTTAGATTTCCAACGATGCGTAAATCTAAAGGCTTAAAGGAACAGTATGTGTACAATACAGAAATTAAAAAACTCAAAACTACTTACTTTCCTAAGGAAAAATCACATAATATTCATTCTCGTCTCTCTCTCCAGGTCCGCATCACGTGATAATTTAGCTGGGGAAGCTAGCTCATCTCGCGGACAGATAATGAGGCGGATGCGTGGTCTATCTATATAAGGTCTATGGGTGACACCTCTAAGGGAGGTAAAATGCTACACTCTACTAGGGTGAAAGGATGGCACCGCAGGGGTGATTCATGGCACTGCCCTTCTAAGATGCTTTCGGGGTGAAACGATGACACATCAGGGAAGAATAATTGCACCCTTTTTCCAAAGAAGCCAATAATAGCCAAATGCACTCAATTAAATTTAACGAAAAAAGAGTTCATAATTCATTTGTAATATCAACCAGAAAAAATAAGAAGAATGTAACTTGCAATAGCAATAATCCTTTTTTTTTTAAATTTTAATTCAACAACAAACGCTCCCAACCAACCCGCCAAGCACCACTACCTATCCTCCTTAATCAAATATCTGCCCACCCATCCACCATTTTTTTAAAACCTTAAGCAGTTTCTTTTGTGTGTGTGTGTGTGTGTGTGCTATACAGAGACATTTAATGATAAACAATTGAATAAATAATTTTTTTGGGGATAACAAGATCTTTGTAGCAGCATTAATAATGTGAGAGATATTTTTGATTTTATACCTAAATGAACAAAGATTATGTATGCGAAAGAGGTGATTGAGAATGATATTTCTGTAAACAGAGATATGAAGACAAGAATGAAAATGTGTAAATAAATTTACTTTGAAACAAAAATCTTGTCTTTTGTCATACAGATCAGTATAAATTTTACTTCCTTCATGTTTTAAATCTAAGAAACTAATACAGTTGTTGTTAAGGAGATTATGAGTTAAGGTGAGGAGGATATTCAAATTTGAATAAATTAGGGGAAAATTTATTCACATAAAAAGTTATAATGTCATCAATGTACCGGTAAAAATTGACATTTTTAATACATAATCCCTGTTCATAATGGTAAAGGTATAAATTAGCTAACAAACTCGAGCTACATCCTCCTTGTGGAATACCGACCTTTTGAATATAAATTTTATTATTATGTAGAATGTAATTATTATGAATAATGAAATTTAAACGTGTCTTAAATGATGTTACAGAAAACCATTTTGGTAAAGATATTTGACTTTTAAATTTTTCAAAAATGTTAAAGATAATATGATGAAGATCTTTTAAATTAATATTATTAAACAGGTCAGCAAAATCTCTCTCTCTCTCTCTCTGTCTCTCTCTATACATACATACAGGGTGGTTATAATTAAACCTCCCCTATAAACAGCATCCTACAGCGCAAACGGCTGAACGGAATGCAACGAAATTTGGTATATAGACTATACACAAGGTGCACTCACGGAATTTCGAAAAAGAAATTTTAGTTCCAAATGTCCACTAGAGGGCGCCTTTTCCGGAAAAACATTAAATTTAACACAATAAACAACTAAAACGGACTACAGAAACAATATTAACAATCCAGAACAAGAAATATGAGTAATAAAATGTAAAACCGGGAAAATTTCGTCCTACTCTGTTTTTGTTTATGCAGACAGAACTGTTTTGTTTTTGTCAAACAGCATACTTTTTTTCCCTTACCTTTACTTAATGTGGTTCGATGACAAGGTGATCAGAAACTAGTCAATAAATGTTAATATTGTTTCTGTATTCCGGTTTGATTGTTTGTTGTGTTAAATTTAATGTTTTTCCGAAAAGGCGCCCTCCGATGGACATTTTGGAAATAATTTTTTTTTTCAAAATTCCGTGATCGCATCTCGTGAATAGTCTATATACCAAATTTCGTTGCATTCCTGGATGCGCTGTATGACGATGTTTATCGGGGAATTTTAATTATAACCACCCTGTGTATATATATATATATACAGGTATGTATACATATATACAGGTATATATATATACAGGTATGTATGTACATATATTACAAATTTGATTTGAGACCAATAACTACGTTGTTGTTTCGAACAATCTATCTTCACAGTTTCTTTTATTGTTTTATTACTGTATACAAATTAATCCACAACAAACATTGACGTAAAGAGTGAGCGTCCTTCGCAATTAAGAATTTATGTTTCTAAAAAGTTACTAGAGTTTTCATTGCGAATATTTGCTGCTTACGAAATTTTAATTGCTTCTTTTGAATCTAACAAGGAGAGGTCACGACATGCAAAATCCAGATCGGGACGAAATTGTGCAGGATTGTAGTATACAATGAAGGTAACAACATATTAAAGCAATAGGACCCGCTATCCACAAAATTTCGAGAAAAAAAAAGCATTCGAAGTTTTAGTGATCTTTAAATACAAGTTATTTCGCAAGGGAGGCAGCGCCCCAGTGGCATAAGCGTAAAGCGCTAGTCTTCCACCCAGATGACTGGGTTCGAGGCTACCTACGGGATTTTTTTTCCTTCTTCTTCTTCTTTAATTTTTTATGTAATTTAAACTTTTCATATGTTTTTACTTTATTTTATAATTCATTTGAAAATTTTAATAAAAGATTATTTAATTTTCTTGAATATAAAATAAATAAATTTTTCTATTTTTGATATTTATAACTTAAAAATACAATAAATTTCTATAACTTAAAAGATAAATTTTAGTTTTGTTTTAACTATAAAATAAGGTAAAACTAAAGAAAATGTTTTAATTATTTTTCTAAGTATTTTATTTTAGGTATATCAAAAACAATATTAAATTTTGTTTTTAAATTATGAAAAATAAAAAATAAAAAAATTACAGAGAAATGATGATTTTAATTGCATATATAATTATTATCCAAATTAAATAATTACTTCTCCAATTAATACAACTCCTTGAAAAATTAAAGTATAGGATTACGATACCATTAAATTATTACAGGCAAAGAAATATTATCCTTAAATGTAGAATTTAAATGTTAATCAACATACTTTCTTCTTCGACAACGACATTTTTTTTTAAATCCTTCTGTGGACGAAATAAAATATTTCACTTCACCTGCTCTCCATTATTAACAAGCTAAAAAGGTTTACGTAATTTATAGACATTAAACGGAAAACAGGAAGCTCAAACCAAGATTTAAGTATACCTGCTAACTATTTTTTACACTTTGTTTTACAGCTTGCTTATTTTTTAGTTATTTAAAAATTTTATCTGTTTTCCTTTATATTTGTTATTTAATGTTTTGTAAAATTAAAATTTATTTTTTAAATTATAAAAATTTATTGTATTTATAAGTTATATATATATATATATATATATATATATATATATATATATATAATATGTATATTCAAGACAATTAAATAATCTTTTGTATTTTTTCCAAATTTTGAATTCATTTATAAAATAAAGTAAAAATAAATAAAAAATTTAGATTACATAAAAAATTAAAGAAAAAAAAAATCCGTATGTATTCTCGAACCCATGTTTTCTTGGTGGAAGACCAGTGCTTTACGCTCACGCCACTGGGGCGCTGCCTCGCTTGCGAAATAACTTGTATTTAAAGATTACTGAAACTTTAAATGCTTTTTTCTCGAAATTTTGTGTATAGTGGGTCCTACTGCTTTAATATGTTGTTACCTTCATAGTATACTACAATCCTACGTAATTTCATCCCGATCTGAATTTTCCATGTCGTGACCTTTCCTTGTAAGTGGTTTAATGTTCTGTTTTACAGATACCAAAGTAAGATGCATATTTTGAATTCAAGTTAATTTGTGTATTGAATAAAAAGTACCAATTTTTATTTAATTTTGCACCGACTTCAAAGCATATGATTAACAGCAGTGTTCGTGTTGTCTGCGAAGGAATTTATTTTATACTTTTAGGTGCAATTAACAATTCCATTTCAGGTCAACTTTCAATCTACACTCTATAACAAAAAAAAAAAAAAAAAAAAAAAAAAAATGTAACAAGAAGGAGTTATTTGAATGGGACAAAAAATGATAGATGTGATGTACATATGTGGAAAAAACAATTGATTACAGTTTCAGAAAATTTGAATGATTTAATCAAGAGAAAGGGCCTCACGGAGTAAACAAGTCAATAACGCGTTGGTCCACCCTAACCCTTATGTCGTCAGTTATTCGGCTTGGTATTATTTGATAGAGTTGGTAGATGTGCTCCTGTGAAGTATCGCTCCAAATTCTGTCTAATTGGTGTGCTAGACTGACAAAATCTCGAGCTGGTTGTAGGACCCTTTTTATAATGCTCCAAACGTCCTCATTATAAGAGAGATCCGGGGACAGACCTCAACTACATTTCACTTAGCCGCCTAGTAAGGGTTTTTGAAGTCACTGTAGTGCCAGTTGCACGTAGGATCAACGATAATGATGAATTTGAGCTTTGAGTACCGCTTTGCGATTGACTGGTTCTCACTTTCTGTCCTCTCTTTAGGCCGACCGCTTCCTCCCTGATGCTGAGTTCGGCCATGGTTCACCCATTCCTGGCAATATCATCTAATAGTGGTACCGCTTCTATCCAATTTTCAAAATATTCGCAGATTAGACCGGCTTCTTTGAATCCAATTACACACCACACTCAAATACTAACATCTGCGCATGTTGATCGTGCACCTGTATCCGAGGCATAGTTACTGTCTTTCTGAGTAGACGAATAAAATTCTCGAAGACTTTATGACCTGGAATCAAAATTTCTCATTTTTAATATTCTGCCAATTGCGCAGTTAAGATGCGCTGTAGCGTCGAATGCTCATTCAATGGCAGCCAAGCTTCAAAATTTTGCATTTTCCATCGAAACCTATATGTATGTCAACTTGTGTCCGTTTGCATTACAACTTCTCGGTGTTGAGTGTATTTTTAGTAGTTTAGATAATATTTGCTTTTTCAAAGACGGTTATGTTTTTATCCAAAAAAAGTTTTTACTTCAGTGAAAAAGACGATCGAACTCGACTCCATATATCTCAGCCCACAAGAAATAAAAAACAAAATTTATAGTTTGTCACACAAAAAATTTCAGTGAATTTGCATAAAAAATCGTTAGAGATGAAGACTTTTCAGCAAAAATAAATAAATAAATAAAATAAAATAAATTAAACAACGATTATGAAGTTATAGATGAACAAACACCCCTTTTCCTCAGAAACAAGAATAATAAACAGACAATTAGATATCTTTTTAGTCTAGGAGCTTTCTAATAAAAAAATAAAAGGTCTGTTCAAAAACTATCCGACCTTGAATTTGCCCGCGCACAGTAGAGATTCTAAATCGGCGCCACTGTGCACAGTGGAAGGGGACTGCTTAATGTGCATACTTGAATTTTTCCCCCGCGTTCCAGTGTACCAGTCGTTTCCTGCAGGTAGTCGAATGAGGTGCTGTTATACCTGTTCGTCGGATTTTTATTTCTATACATATAACTGAACTACTTTAGCAGAGGTACTGCATCGAATTTTGTCAAAAGCTTAGTGATTCTCAAAGTGAAACAATTTGTAAGATTCAGCAAGTGTTTGGAGACGATGCTATGGGAGTCGCACAAATTAACGAGTGTTTTAACCGATTCAAAAGTGGCTACACGTCGGTAGAGATTGACGAGCGTTCTGGGAGGTCACAAACGCACCGGAAGGACCAATGGTGACAAAAGACTACTATTTTGAAGGTCATCGCCGACGCCGTGCTTCAGTTCGGCGTAAAAGACCAGACCTATGGATGACAAAAAACTGGCAGTTGCATCATGACAATGCGACATCACATTCATCACACTTGATTCCGAAATTCTTGGCGAAGCATAGAATTCCAGTCGTTCGCCAAGCTCCCTACTCTCCAGATATGGTTCCTTGCGACTTCTAGCTGGTCTCGAAATTCAAAATGCCATTGAAAGTATCTCGTTTTCAGAGTAGAGATGAGATAATGCAGAACGCGACGGCAGAGTTGAACATCATTCGAAAAGAAGCCTTCCAGAAGTGTTTTCGGCAGTAGAAGGTACGCTGGATTAAGTGTGTGGAGGTACAAGGGGCCTATTTTGAAGGAGATTACGATCCCAATCCCGCAAAGTAACTAAGGTATTTTTTCTGTCCAAAGGTCGGATACTTTTTGAACAGACCTTGTGTATCAAAATCGGGGCTTTCATTAAATAGTTATAGGCGGATGAACCAAGAAAGCATGAAAATAGACAGATATGCAAACATCTTTTGATTGAATTCTAATCGATTTATAAAGCAATTTTCCTCGGGTCAAGCTCTTTTTTTTTTTTTTTAAAGAAATAAAAAGGATCAAAATCGGAGCGTCCGTTAAAAGATTAGAGGTAGACAAATAACATGAAAACAGACAGACATTTAGGGACGCTCTAAAGTCCGTTACTACCCTTTTAACTGCTGAATGACTTCAGCTATAATAATAAAAGTAGTGTCTATGTATAGAAAAACGACTATCCAGTATTCGATGTCACCACTTAGAGTGACCGAATTTGAAACATTTCATAGCATATGTGTCACCCCCTATGCTACAACGTGTACAACGTAAAGTTCAATCAAGGGTAAGAATGTGTATTGCAGATGACGTACAGAGATTTGAATAGCAAAAATGAAACTATTTGGTGATGTATAGTTAGTTATCTTTATCTTTCTGTGATCGTTTCGGCAAGTCATCGTGCAGGAAATTGTGAACAAGAAAATGCACGTTAAACTGTTCTACTTTAGCATTAATGACTACAAAATGTCTTTTCGTAATAAATCGATAGTGCAACATTTTAAGTCACTTTTTCCTCTATTCGTGTTATTTTCGAGATAGGAACGCTAACTCTGATCTTTTTTACAAGAGGCGCTGTAAGCGATTGTATCATGTAGCGCTTAGTCACTTTTCCATACCTACATACCACTTTTATAATTATAGTTGCAGCGATTCATCAGTTAAAAGAGTGGGGACGGAGTTCAGTGGGCACCCTGTATTTTGTTTAGATCTTTAAAATATCATATTGAGACCTATTTTAGACAAAGACCTTTACAACAAAAACAAGTCCTTCCGGCTCATTCGAAAGGGCAGGTTGATTTCTCTTTTCCTATCATGTAGCCGCCATTTTGAAAAAAATGCAGGCTGCAAATTCTTAATGGACGTGGTAGAAATATTGATGTGGGCTATGTACAGTCACCAAAAAAAAAAAAAAAAAAAAAAAAAAAACGCTACCCCCCCACCTAATTTCGCCTTAAATTATCGTAGAAACATGCGGCTGGTACCTATCGATCTGTAATAATGTCTAGATTTTAATGGTATAGTTAGATTTTGCTTAAGAGGTCATCTACATATTAAAACAGGCATAAACTTCATTTTTTTCCAATGACAACCCCTATTGTTGACCTCATATTCAGATTTCTGAGATCAAGGCGGTTCGGAAAACATACCTATTTATATACTTTAGATCGATTATAAATGGAGTTACACGTAAAAATGTGTTAGGGGTCCATCTATACATTTAGAAAAAATAAATCTTGATCTACCACACAACACACATTATTTATTAAGTTTCACACCGGAAAAAAAAGTACAGAAATGTAAATTATAAAACAAAAAACGATGTCAATTCGAAGAACTCTCTGTGTTAGCTTATGAATTAAAAGTTTTTTATTGGTTTATCTTATACTATTAAGTGAGCAATATTTGTATATATATTTCACTGTTCTCGAAAACGGTAGCTCGGACAGTCACGAGATTTAACACAAAGGTGCCCCTCGAAGGATCATTGCGCACATCGAAGTCAGAATTTCGAATTTCTGTTTAGTTTTCTTTTAATTGATAAAAATATGAAAATAATAAGCTAATAATAGCAAAAAATTAGCCATTTAAATTTAATCCATAATTTAATTGTTGCCAAAAAAAAAAAAAAAAAATACGAGTTTATTTATTTTTTTTTTTTTTTTTTTCAACAGGAAAATAAATACATTTATCTAAACATGAACAAACAGAGCTGCCAAATTTGGCATATAGGTACCTGGGACCCTGCAGGTGTGCACCTCATCGAGATTTTTTCGAATTTGAATTTTTTAAATTAATGTTTGTTCGATTTTAAACATTGGCTTTTATGTTTCATTTTTCATGAATTGATTCTTCGATTGTAATCGTCTGCGTATCTTAGCAACGGCTATATTATGCAATTTATATTTTATTTAATACATTTATTTGAGGGCGAATCTTTTTTCTCTTTTTAATTTATTATATTTATTGAAAATAAAATGGTAATGCAGTAGAAAAAATTAAATATATTAAATTTAAAATTTAAAAACGTATTTATAACAGTTATGTTTATGTATAATTTTTGTAGTATAACAAAAATTATTTTTAATTTGTTAATTTAATTTCTTTAAAAGTTTTTTTTTCTAATTTATAGTATTTGTCAGGAAATAATGGTAGTATATAGTAGAAAGGATTAAACTGATTGGAATTTATTTGTTTTTTATGTATTTAATTCATTCTAAAAGAAAATCTACTTTTTATTTTATTTCATTATATTGGTCGGAATTAAATTGTAATACAGTGTAAATAGCATGAGCAATAAAATATTTGGTTCAAAAACTAAAATATTTAATAGACGCTGAGATACAGTTATCTTTAAAATCGTAGTTCTTAAATAATGGCAGACCCACCTATCGTCAATAAATACCCATATTGAAATACATTGGAAAGAGATTTCTACAGGCAGAAATCTCTTTCTCTATCCTGCTTCCGATACAGTGCGGGCAGAGAAAGAGCTGTCGTAGTCAGCGAGTACCCGATGCGAGGTCTAGAGCGATTCCAATGTAATTATTTTAGTTTTTATTTATAATGTGATGTGAAAAATAAATAATGATCTAATTCTTTTGGAGATTCATTTAAATACAGTGGCCAGCGAACGGGCTTAGCCTGCTAGTATTTATTAAACATCGAATAGTTAAATACATCACTTCATACGAAAAAAATTAAATAGCTTGAGTCATATGAAACCTAGAATGTTGAATTACAAAAATCTAGATACCAAGATAAAAGAATAATAGTAATAATGATAATAATATTAATACCTGTTAAAAAAAAAAAAAAAAGTGTTTAATATTTAAGAAAAAGAATTATCTACTTCTTGTTGGGTATATTTTTATTTTATGCAGTAATTCCTCTTTAAGTGTTACTATGAAGTTTTACATTTAATTTTAGGCGTACAAACCAACAATAGATAATATACAAAAATATAGATAACAAGATTTAAACTAAAATCTGAGAAGGATATTTAACACTTTCGCGACCGCTGACGAAGATCCACGTCATTGGAAATCTGAAACTCCTCCAGTGGGCGTTTCTTTCACAATTTGTGTGTTACTATATTTCTTAAGAATATTCCTTGTATTCATATTTATATACACAAAATAGTATGAATACAAATACTTTCTGTAGAATAAGTATAATAATTATGTATATTCATTTGTAAAATAAATATGGATATAGAAAACCTCGTTCTGACATAATGTAGTTTGAATGAATAACGCCCACTGGCGAAACAAACCATCTAAAAGACAAAAACATGCGGTCGCGAAAGTGTTTAATATTCAATAAAAAGGAGATACTGTACAAAATCATTTCTATTTTAAGTAATACGTGATACAAAATTAAAACTTACAAGGGAAGTATGAATGAGTAAAATTCCGATTTAAACCAAATCAAGCTTAAATTATAGAGCATGGTCAAAAACATAGGATAGCGTTCAAATTTGCTGCAACAACTCCCCAGGGGGCATGAAATGACCCTTAAACTTTTAGATGCTTTTTATCAAAATCGAAAAAAGAAAACTCCAGCTCGCAGAAGCGTGGTGCTGTGGGAAGGTCTTGGATTCGTGATACGTAGTTTCTGCGTTCGAGCCCCGATGGAACACTTGCCTTTTTTTTCTTTCCCAAATATGCATATACAGATATATTATATGCATACTTATTTTAATAAAATAAAGGAAAAAAATTAAGGAAGATAATTATTAAATTTAATTAAAAAATATATTTAAATGTTTAATTAAATTATTAAAACATTTTTTTTTTCAACTGAAAAAAGTATATTTTAAATTTTTCTTTGTAATTTATATAAATGACGAGTTTAAGAGAAAATAAATTTTATTTACACATTTTTTTTTTCCCTAAAGTTTCAGTTAATTATTTTTTATCAATATTTTACGTCAAAGCCGCTCGTGATCGTCTGCTTTTAATTTTGTTATTCTTCGTACATAAAAATGAATAGTATTTCTATTAAATTATTAAAACATTTTATTTCAAGAGAAAAAATGCTTTTAATTTTTCTTTCTAAATTAAATAAATGAATAATATTACCTTTATTTATTAATTTATTTATTTATTTTTGCTTTATATAAATTCTTAATTGATATTTTTTGCCAACGCTGCTAAAGCGTAAAGCGCCTCCAAAAGCTGATCGTCCGCTTTTGATTGAATTATTTTTCATGTGGAAAAAGAAAGAACTTTTACTGATATAGTCGTTATTGTGATAAATTTTACTTTATACGTTGCGCTTATAAATTGAAAAATAAAAATGCTTATGTTTTGATCATTTTTTTATTTCTAATCATAGTCATTATTAACTTGACACTAAATTTGTTAATTTAAGCATATATATATATATATATATTATTTCCCGTAAAGAGATAATTTTACCCTTTATTCCTTATAGACCCTATATTACCTATTACCCTATTACCTATTACCTTATATTCCTTATAGAGTACATTTATTTTTAATTTCAAAACTATTTTCTCTAAAATTATTCATTTATTTTAATGTTTTGTTTTATTTCATTTATATATATTAATAATAATATAAAAAAAAAATAAAAGCAGTCGTCTGGGTTCGATCTCACGACCTTTCGCACTGGAATTGAATACCCTAACCACTGTCCCACACCGTCTTGCTAACGGAGTCTCTTTCGTAGTTTTTTACAGAAACAACTAAAACTTTTAGGGTCGTTTTCTCGCTCCATGGGGGGGGGGGGGGTTTGTTGCAGCAAATTTGTACGCTAACGTATGTTTTAGACCATGCACTTTAATTTAAGCTCGGTTTTGTTTAAATCGGAATTTTACTCATTCATACTTCCCTTGTTAGATGTCGCGTATAAACTTAGCATTGAAAGTTATAACGCATATTACTTTGTTTTAAATTCTTTTTCCATAAAAAATCTGACGCCAGTTTTACGCCGTGATTAGAATAATCGAAAATAAATAATATTGCGCTTTGTTTCAATAATAGATTTAAAAAACTTAAAAAAAAGAAAAACTATTTTCCACTATATTATTTAGTATTAAAAAAACATTTAATAAAAATTTAATATTTTATTACAAACGCGAAAATGTCACAACAAGATTAAAACAGAAAATTTGTTTTAAAAAATCTGGTAAAAATAATAAATATTAATTATATTAATTTAAAAAAAGAAAAAAGAAAGTAATGTTCACCAGAGCCTGATTAAGGGGGAAACACACATTATTTATACTTACACCGTTATTTTTTAACAAATACTTTCCTCCTATAATAAACAGAAAATTCTCATTAAAAATTATTTTAAAAGAATTCTGGTGTCTAATAACGGTGAGTAAATTGGATTGTTTTACACCGTTCATTTTTTATAAAAAATATTTCCTCGTCAAAGCGTGGAATTTCTATGACATGATGTAAAAAATAATTGTAATAATCTGGTGTGTCACTCACACGACTTTCTCTTACCCTGAAATTTAATACTATAAATACAGGTTGGAGATTAAGAGGTAAGATAACGATGTTATGTAATTCTATGTTAAACGATTCAAATCAGGCTTTGGAAGAGTTTTATGTGATAATTAATTCTGTGTGAGGGGGGCTACCGCCCCCTTCAACCCCCCGTTTCATTAATGCACCTAGATTTATATAAAATTTTATTCGGTTATTAAAAATAATTCTGTTTTTAAAAAATAATTTCTTACAATTATTATTTAAAAAAATTATCTTTTATGATAATGCACACGATTTCCATATTAGAGAAGTAGTATAACACTAAAGATCCAAGAAAAGTCCATTTTATTCTCAATATTAAAAAAAAAAAAAAAAAAAAAAAAAAAACAGTTGCATTTCGGGAGTGCCGACAGAAGTGAAAACGTGAACAATTACGTGTGTATTTCTTGAATCGTCAGGAAATATTTTATTGTGTAGGAAATACTTTTAAATGAAGTGTTTTTTTATTCATTAATATAAACTACTACTACAAAAATTATATTACAATTTTATTTAATGCGCTAACTGCAATAGAGACAGAGTCCAGAGATGAAAGAAGTCGTGTAGAGCCTCACCCGATTGTAAAAACGTGAGAAAAATGGTGGCTTTGGCCCTTCTCACGGTTTTGTGAGGTCTAACTGCAATAGAGGCAGTGTCCGGAGATGAGAGAATCGCACCAGATTGTAAAAATGTGAGAAAAATGGCGGCTTTGGCTTTTCTCACGCTTTTGTGAGGTCTAACTGCAACGTTTCTGGCTACAATCTTTAAGAAACAGTGGCCGGAGATGAGAGAAGTCGTGTAAAGCCGCACCATATTGTAAAAACGTGAGGAAAATGGCGGCATTGGCCTTTCTCACGGTTTTGTGAGGTCTAACTGGAATAGAGACAGTGTCCGGAGATGAGAGAAGTCGTGTAGAGCCGCACCAGATTGTAAAAACGTGAGAAAAATGGCGGCTTTGGCCTTTATCACGGTTTTGTGAGGGCTAACTGGAACGTTTCCGGCTGCAATCTTTAAGAGACAGTGTCCGGAGATGAGAGAAGTCGTGTAGAGCCGCACCAGATTGTAAAAACATGAGAAAAATGGTGGCTTTGGCCTTTCTCACTGTTTTGTGAGGCCTAACTGCAATAGAGACAGTGTCCGGAGATGAGAGAAGTCGTGTAGAGACACACCAGATTGTAAAAACGTGAGAAAAATGGAGGCTTTGGCCTTTATCACGGATCTGTGAGTTCTAAATGCAACGTTTCCGGCTGCAATCTTTAAGAGACAGTGTCCGGAGATGAGAGAAGTCGTGTAGAGCCGCACCAGATTTTAAAAACGTGACAAAAATGGCGGCTTTGGTCTTTCTCACGGTTTTGTGAGGTCTAACTGCAATAGAGACAGTGCCCGGAGATGAGAGAAGTCGTGTAGAGCCGCACCAGATTTTAAAACAATATACAGTATATAATTATTAACACTTCACATTAGCAAGTTAATTGTATGATACATTATTTGTATCATAGAAGAATGGAAAGCGTTTGCTGACGATGACGGGAGTTCAATGATTTTTGTTTACCCAAAAGTGCTCAACGCGCATAAAGAAGTTTCCACTTCAAAAAATACGATTTTTTTTCTAAGTTTTTTTTTCGTTAAAAGTAAAAAAAATCGATAACTTTGTTTTAAATTATCTCAGATCGATAGTTCAACCATTCGTTTTAAAGCTATTGGCGAGCTCTTTTGAAAGATACCCATCATGAAAATTTACTCCCCTCGAGGTGGGACTTCCCCCCCAGGGGGGAGGCGAGGCTCCTACATACATAAAATTTTTTTCCCAGTTTACTATCTCTATTGCAATATAAATATATTCGTTTCATTTGGTTTAGTGCAGTCTATAGACGTTAAACTCTACTTACCTGCAATTTTCCCCATAGACGTAATGTATTAGAATTCTCTTGATTGTCCCTGTACACGAACCATTTGCTTGATCTTAACGAAAAGCTTACTGTAGCATCCCTATATGATACACATTTACAATACCAAGTTTGAACTTTCTGCCATAATTTGTTTTTGAGATATGCTGATAACAGACAGACACACAGACACACACACACACACAGAGACACACACACAGACACACAGACCATTTGCTAAAAACATGATTTTCGTATTCAGAGACCGTGTAAAACGTGTAAATATAACAAAATCTCGCGTTCGAAAATTTGAGCCATAAACAATACTTTCTCTACCTTATGGGTAAGAGAAAGTAAAAATATTCCGGTGAGAGCGGAGATAATGTGTGCTTCCCCCTTAATCAGGCTCTGATGTTCACTGCGTATCCTCGTCTTACCGTGTTTTCTAAATCATGACATTTAACTTGAGGTGAACGAAACCTAGAATATTCAAGTTAAAAAAAAAAAAAAAAACGACAACAGGGATAAAACAGAATTTTAGCAATGAGAAACTAGGAAAAGTTATGTAATATTTAAGAACAAAGACTTAACATTTCAGAATCGAGTAAACTACTTTTTGCAACGGAAGCCACGCCTTTACTCAATTTTTCTAAAACTTTACATTATAAAACAAAATTATTTTACATACTTCCAATTAAATCATTTAAATTTTGTCTTCAGCATTCAATGTAGTAAATGCCATTTACATTTATGCATACCAGCGTCACATATACAGTCATATACGAGTATGCAAACTAGTTTTTTTAATACTGTTTCCGCAATATAGAGGCGGGGCTTCATTTCTTTTGGAATTCTTTCCCAATCTCTTGCCTGCATTGCGATAATTTTATAAAAAAAATTAGCCAATTTGTATAATAAACATCGAAATGTTCCTTAGACAACAATTAGAATAACATAAAGGTAAATTAAAAAAGTTTTTCGTCAAAATGTATAATGATATTGACTCACAGAGGATACAAATTATAACAAGTGACGCCCCCCTAACAGCAGTAAAAAATGAAATATCACTGTAACTCAAAAAAATGTTAGGAATGAGCTGTAAATTTGGAAACCCATGTTTTTGATGATGCCCTTTCTATTCGTGCAAAAATTAACATGGGTCATAATTCATAATTTTTTCAAATATGAATTTATTAATAATTTTCGTAATTCAAAAAATGTTTTTTTATCAAAAATATGCTTGGAATATGTTTGGGTCACTTCATTCTAACGCATAAAAAAAAAAAAAAAAAAAAAAAAAAAAAAAACAGAATTTGAATATACTAATTTTTTGGGAAGATATGAATGAATGTTTGTCACATTCATTTAACATTAGCATCCCCAAACTCTGCCAGTTTATAACTCCATGAAAAATTGAGCAAAATATATAAACTATACCATTTTCCGCGATGATTTGATCCAAAGAATTCAAATAAATTATAAAAAATGGGGGTTACCATTGAAAAAAATGAAGTTGATGTTAGTTTTAATATGTAAACGTCTCCCTAAGCAAAATGTAACTATACCATTATAAACTATACGTTATCACAAATCGATTGGTACCAACCACATGTTTCTACGATAGTTTATGGCGACATTAAGTGGGGGGGGGGGGGGGGCGTTTTTTTTTTTTTTTTTTTTTTTTTTTTAGTGACTGTACAAATAAATTTTTAAGTAAATCGGTTCATAAATACCTTTTTGAAATTTTCAAATGGCCGGCACTTGAAAACAAGATGGTGGGCCAAGTTGGCAAATAAATATATCAAAGCATTTGTGAGATAAGTCTACTGCACAAATTTAGCTCGAATTAATTCAGAATTTCAAAAGTTATCCTGTTGAAAAATTAGGTGGCCGCCACTTGGATCAAAATGACGGAGCAAGTTGCTCAGTGAATGAATGGAAGATATCTGTAAGATAAGTCCACTGTCCAACTTTAGTTCGAATAAATTCAGAGTTTCAAAAGTTATCACGATAACAAATTCTTAAGTGGTAACGTTCAAGTGGCCGCAACTTGAAAAAAAAAGTTACGGAGAAACTTGCCCCCTCAAAATCATAGATGTTTGAATGATAAATTCATTTTTTAATTTTGGTTTGAATTGATTAAGTATTTCAAAAGTTATCATGCTAACAAACTTTCAAGAAGCCGCCACTTGGAAACAATATGACGAATCAACTGGCCCAGCAAACTTATCCAAGATATTTGAAGCATAAATTCACTGTGCAACTTTGGTTCGAATCAGTGCAGTATTTCAAAAGTTATTGTTATGACAAATTTTCAAGTGGCAGTCTAAAAAGTTGAATCTTGAAAACGAAATAGTGGAGCAACTTGCCAAGTGAAGACATCCAAGATATTTGTGTGATAAGTTCACTACCCAACTTTCGTTCAAACTAATTCGGCATTTAAAAAATTATCGTGATAAGAAATTTTCAAGTGGCCCCCCACTTGGAAACAAAAAAACGCTGAGTGAGATGCCCAGAGAACTTATCTGAGCTATTTGAATGATAAATCCACTACCCGAGTTCGATACTAATTAATTCAGTATTATAAAAGTTATCATAATGACAAATTTTTAAGTGGCTGCCACTTGGAAATAAAATGATGGAGCAAGTTACCAAACGAATTTATCCAAGATATTTGAACCGTAAGTTCACCGTTCAACTTTGGCTTGAATCAGTTTAGTATTTTAAAAGTTATCGTGATGGCACATTTTTAAGTGGAAGCCTAATTTCATGTGGTCGCAACTTGGAAACAAAGTGTCAGGACAAGTTGCCCAATGAACTCATCCAAGATATTTATGTGATAAGTTCAATGTCCGACTTTGATTCGAATTGAATCAGTATTTAATAAAGTTATCATGGTTATAAATTTTCAAGTGGTAGCCGATTTTAAGTTGTCCCTCTTACTTTGTAACATCCGCACTTTGTTAAAAATGACAGTTAAAGTTCATTAATAAACTTGGTTGAGACCCTTATACGGTCTATGTATACATCAAAAATGAAGCAAATTCAGAATACGCTTTTTACAATGTAAATTAGAAATTTTCAAATAGTCTCCACTTGAAAAGAAAATGGCAGAGCAACTTGGTTAACAAACTCATCCAATATATTTAGAAGATAATTTCACTGTCCAAACTTGGTTTGATATGAAACTTTTTTTCGGAAGTTATTGTGATGTTAAATTTCAAGTGGTTGCCTCATTTCAAGTGGCCCCACGTAATTTAAAATATCCGCCACTTTGTTAAAAATGAAGAATAAAGATCATTAATAAATTTGGTTGAAACACTTATATGGTCTATATTTATATCAAAATTCAAGCAAATGAGGCCTTAAATACGCTTTTTACAATGTGGATTTGAATTTTTCAAGTTGCGGACACTTGAAAACAAAAAAGCGGAGCAACTTGGTTAACGAACTCATGCAAGATAGTCATAAGATAAGTTCGCTGTCCAAATTTGGTTCGATTTGGAATATTATTTCGGGAGTTATCGTGATGATAAAATTTTTATTATACAGACAGATAGATAGATTAACGAAGTGATTGCAATAGGTCGATATTTAAAGAAACCATCTTAAAATTATCAGAATCTTGGCTTCCGTTAGGAAGTTATGAGATAAAAAACAAACAAACAAAAACTCATCGGTTTTAGTTGAGAACCTCTTTCTTTTTTAAGTCAATTAATAAATACCTATGTACCTGAAAAAATAAAACTTTTAAAGTTAAATTCAGCTCGACGATTTAAAATTAAATTATAAATCTCATGGCATTTGTCTAATATTAAGGGCTACCTTTTTTAAGCTTTGTGGACAACTTTGTAATTGTTCCATGTTAACAAAGAATCAAAGTATCAGTCGTTAGTGGAAATTAAAACACAGTATTTTATTAGATGTCATTCGTAATTCTACCAATAAGCCTTCCCTCATAAAATCTTGTTTTTCAGATTTTTGTGCTTAAGGGGTTAATTACTGACAAGTCACCCTAAGGGATTACAATTTTTTTCAGTATAGTATATCCATGCATACATCAATTATTGATTTATTTTAAAGAATACAAATATATATGTATATTGCTGCTACTTCCATGCACAAAACGTAATGTATTTTGGTGTGTCGTCATAAATTAGAAACCTGGTGTTTTTATTAGGACTGTGATTGATTTTTTTTTTTTTTTTTTTCTAATATTTAATGCACGAGCTGTTCATTTACGCAAACATGTGAAAGATTTAAATGTGGTAAAATGTTTTATTTAAAATTGTTTTGCTAAGTTAAATGTTTCCCTGCATAAGAAGAAAACACCGGAGTGATACAACCATGAAATAATATTTTAAATAAGTCATTTAACATCCATTCTAAGATCCACAAATTTCTATATGCTTTTACATTTCAAATTGTTACTCTACTCTTTCGAAATAATGCTTATTAATATTTCAATTTATTTTTGGTAGAGACAAATGCATTATTTTACACTTTTTTTTTAAACATTTTTGTATTTATATTGTAAAATAGATTTGCTGTATTTAAACATGTTTTGTCTATTAATTTAAATCCTATTGTGTTCCAAAGTTCGAATGTAAAAGCTCTAAATGTATAAGAATGAATGACATTTAATATGCTATCTGAAAAAGAATATATCGCGTGCTCCAGAAGTCTGTAAATTAAAAAATCATAAAAATAGAAGGAATTAATAGAATTGAACGCAGTTTTAAAAAAGTTATTCTAATGAAGGGGGATTTATTTTGTTAAAAAAAAATAGTTAAATAGGTAATAGGTAAAATTTTCATCGATAGAGGGAGATGCAACGGACACGTAACAAGAAATATGCAAATCAGAGTCCTATAAATTGCTCGGATTTGCGATGAACACAGCTTATTTCTTCTTTTGCATCCATGCAGTTTTAATTGCGATATTGATTTGGTGGATAAAGCGTTATTGGTGTAGATGTTTCTCCTCAGCTAAGAATCACCGACGGAATCTACATTTAGCGGTATTGTAACTCGTTTTCAAATTGGAATTTGGAGATAGAATAGCATTTATATGTCTTTGAACATTTGCATGCAAATACGTATAGGTTTTCATGGAAATGTGGAATTTGCTCACGTACACTCCATCTTTTTTTTTTTTTTTTTTTTTTTTTTTTAGCATGGGGGAAAAAAAACCCCCTTCACGAGATTAATTTTTTTGTAAACCGCATTTAATTCTACCAGTTCCTTCAATTGTTATGAATTTTTAAAATGTCTCTAAACTTATGAGACACCCGGTACGTAATAAGTAGGAAAGAAACTTCCTTTAGTTTCCAATCCAACTTTAACATAAATATAAACATGCTTTAGAAAATCATGTCAAAAACGGAACCAAGATATTTTTTTTTTTTTTTTTTTTTTTTTTTTTAATAAAACCGAAAAATTTGTAAACCTAATAAAATAGTTTTTAGTATTCTCAAATTTTATAAGGTAAAAAGCGATAACAAAATTATTTAATACATAAATAATACTTAAATTTTCATTTATTAAAACTCTCACTATTAAAATATTCAGATGAGTTATATTAAAATAAAAAATGTGTAAATATGAATTAAAAGCGTTTGAAAAATATTTCTTGTCGAATTTCCTTTAATACTCTTCTGTATGTCTCCCAAAAAGAGAGAATTACTTAACATCCACCGTTGCAAGAATGACTTGTTGCCAAGCATTCAAGACGTAACAGAATTTCCCAAGAGATCAAAGACTCCCTGCTACGATTCTTTAGTGATATCCCCAGATAAAATATCCTTAGTGACTTTACAATTAAATAGATGAGAAAGGAAATAAAACTTTAATAAAATTTATTTTCGAAAACTAGATTCTTAATCTTTAAACAACTTAATATGTGTTTATTTTAATGCAGTAAATGAGATTAAAGAAGAAATAAAATTTTGAAAATGCTTTAGTGAAAACAACAGGTACTAATAATTGAATGCATACCACAATAAATTAATATTTTTAATACCGACAGCATTCAAGTTAGGGTTTATGATAAAATGAATGAAATAAAAAATAACAGCTAAGATAAATTATAAATTTATGAATTCATAACCTATTTTGCTTAAAGAAAAAATTCCTACTTTCAATTCCATTCTAAATGCTTGTCAAAATATATCTATATTTGCCATCCTATTATAATTTGAATAAAATCTGAGAATCCCGAAGCCACAGCAAGATGCAATTTATTAGCAGAAAAAGCTTTCGTCAATGCTACGGAGGACACGTGGGTTGTATTTTTAAATCATGATTGATGTCATACAATATTGCAGTCTAAGTAAGGCTAAAAAAAGACGCTTTTTATACTTTTAATAAGGTATATTTTAATGTTATTCTTATATCACGTTTTACCTTTAAGTACACATCGTCGAGCACAAGTCTTTCTATTAATGTTTATATTATTATTATTATTTATAAAATATTTGGCGAAAGAAACGTGAGATAAAACATTTTATTGACATTGATTTAATAATAGAGTAGTTTTGCCTCTTTATTATAAAAATGTTGTATTCTTTACTACAATAAATTTGCCTTTGTACTGAATAGAATAAGTTATTAAACAATTCAACAAAGTAAACACAATTCAGATGGATATTCTTTCATTTTGATAATAAATTTTTTTTTACAAAACATAGAGGGGAAAAAAATCCGATAAATGTCTTTAATTTTTGTACTATATACGCAACACTTCATAAGGCAACAAAATATGATTTTTGAATCTATTTTAAAACGTTAAAATTAAAAGCATAATCGTAAATCTAGGAGAGTTTGCGCTCAATTCAACAGGATAATCCAGAAATATATGCAAATAGTTATTTTATTATAAAAATATACAAAAAATCGAAATGTTTAATTTTGCTGAAGTATAACTTTAAATTCATTTGTTTTCTATGTATTTCCATGACTATTTTGTTATTATGCTATAATTTAAAGCAACGTTTGTTATAAAACGAAGAGAGCTTTTTCGCGATATCTCTCCTTACAGGGTAGGTGTGATTGCGCACATGTGTTGGAGAGATGACTATTAATAATAATCTCAATTAAATTGTTAACAGTAATATTTACTCTTAAATAATATTGTTGTAAGGTTTTGTAAACAAATATTTTTGTATCAGGACTTATTAATTAAACAAAACAGTAAAATGAAAGAAATTTAAACAGAATTAAAAAATTTTATTTGAAGAAAAATTTTTAAAGAATTAGGGAAAAAAAAAAAAAAAAAAAAAACAGATAACATTCCAAAGTAACGTTAAGGTACCACATAACACATTCAAAATTTGTACATTTCCGTTTCAATTTGAATGTTTTCTTGTTTGCAGACCTAATTTTTCTTTGCCCACAATCGTTGCATTCACTATTGCGAATGCTGCAGCTTTCATGCAACAAGTAAGAGATCCTACTAGAAGTAACAAATTGAAACTCGTCGAAGTTGTTTCCTGGTACAATTCCAGACATTCAATAAACTCATCCTCATTATCTTATCGGTCATTGCTCCTAGTACAGAATTTATTGGAATCAATGCGCAACCTCTCCTCAGTAGAAAATATGCAAATTTTTGCTTTTCAGAAGGAGAGATTGTACAGAATTGTATTCAATAACTATTCGCCTTCATAGTGAACTAGTAGTGTTCGTACCGTTAGTCTATCTTAGTTGCTTCTGGGAAATCTTTTAACATAAAAAGATTTTGTATCTGCCATTCTATAGAAGTTCCCAGAAGGAGTTATGAAATCTCAAGCATTTATTTTTAAAAACAAGACAAAAAAAAAAAAAAAAAAAAAAAAAATTGAAGTAAAAATTCATTTTTTTAGCAGTTAAAAGCATTCGAGACCAGTGTTCTTAGTTATTAGTTTTTGTATAAATATTCGTTAAGCCATAAATTTCAAAGGTCAGGAAAGCTTTTTAAAATATTTTGAATATTTAAAAATTTTCATTTCTTGTAAAAGAGAAATATAGATTTTTCTCTAGAATATTCTTAGTGGCAAAACTTTCATTTCTTTATCGCATATGATTGCAAAAATAATTTTTTAAAGCGCTCTACGATAAAAAGCTTCCAGCTCGAACTATTCAACATGTATATTTAAGTGAACACTTATTATTATTTTTTTTTATGTACAACGAGCTACTCCACTCCGTCCCTTGGAACCGTTACTCTCCCCCAGCTTTACCTTATATTGTGCTAGTAAAAAGTTTTTTAGTAAACTTAAGTTTTAAACATTTTATAACACACACATACACATATGTGCTTGTGTGTTTTTTAGTTGATGTTATTAATGTGTGATTAATTAATGTTGTTATGTTTAATTTAAACAAGGAATTTTTAAATTTTTAGTATATATATATATATATATATATACTAAAACATTATATAATAATTTGAAAATATATATTCATATGCCGTTTACTTCACTAAATTTCTGAGAAAATAAACTCATTTTAATATTTAAATAATCATTCTATTCTAAACCTATTATTACGAAAGATTCTAGTAAAATTTGCATTATTTTATTCAACACATATACAATTTATTTTTAAATAAATTGATTTCCACTCCGGAACTTACATATTTGAACACTTTTTTTTTAAATAATTTTTTGACGTTACTTAATCATTTAGATAGCAAAGAAGCAACTCTATATTGGATGCGTTTGAAATAAAGGAGGAAAAATTCCTAGCTTAACAAATAAAATGAATTTAAAGTTCTAGTAACCTTTATTTAAGGAATTTTGGAATTTGAACCATGCATTTCCATGATCTAGTTTAAAATGAAAAGACACATCAGATAAATAAGTAGGCGGAAAGGATTCTCTGAATTATTGTTGGCCCAATCAACCAAGAATCACATAGTATTTGGAATCGATTCGCAACGATAGCCAGCGTACATTTTGCCGCCAGTAAACACGTGCTAATATTAAACAGTACACCGATATTCATCAATTGAAATAGTTTATTGACAACTTTTATTTTCTTTTAATTAATTATTTTTCTATAATACTTTCAAAGTTGTGGAATATCTAATATATGTTTGCTAAAACTTTTCAATTCATGTCAAATACCTGATGTGCGAAATTTGAGGAAAAACCTGTTTTCTTCTTTTGCGCCTAATTTTTTATACAAATGAATAAATGAACATACAATTTAGATGTCATACTCTTTATCAAATAGCACACACCTGCGAAATTGATGTTTTTGAGAATTTTTATGCTATATGATCACTTCGGGATATTTGGAAAATCGATATTGATATTTTTGCTAAAATCCTATTTCAAAAAGAAATTTCTCTAACAATTTTGCGTCAATTATTTGGCAACAGTGGTTTTTATGCATTTAAATCTATGTAAAAAGATCGATTCTTGGTGAGGCAAATTGATTTTTCAGGAATCTACCTATTTTTTATATGTTTAAATGGAGGAAAACCACTGTTGTCAGATCACCGCCTCTGGTTAAGAAAAAAATAAAAAGTTACCCTGAATTCAAGATTGTTACATAAAATTATGGGGCGGTTTCTAGAAGGAAATCACCAACACACTATTTGAATTTGTTTTTATTAAGGTAACTTACATAAAATAGAAAACTGACCAAGAGTAGCAAATATTATGCATGGGTATATGAATGTGTGAAACAAATTTGAAACTGAGCGGAAAACAAAACAAAAAAAGTTTGTATTTAAGTACGCCCTCTTTTTCTTTTGAAACTTTTTTTTTTGACGTTATTATTTTCTGTTCAATCTTAGGTCTATCTCGTGTTACCATCTACCAATAGTCGACGACCATGTTCTTGTACCATCTTCCTTGATATTTGCGCTCCACATCTTTGGTATTCACCCTGTTCTTTGCTGATGGATCCTAAATAAAATCCACAGATGAGTGAAGGAAATCTATTTCGACACTCATGGAGCAATCAAACGCTTCAAATTTGTCCAGCATATATATTCATTAAATTTGCTTTATAGTCAGGATGTTTGTAATGACTCAAAAATTTATTGACGATATCTTTGAAGGCAACCAAAGCTTCTTTTTCGTTGTTGTCATGTTAATCTCAAATTCTTTTTCCTTCATAAGCTTACAGTTATCTGGACCAACAAAATTCCCTTCTTTCAACATGGCTTCGGATAAACCTGTAAACTTTTTGCACCGGTATTTGGTACAATCGCCATTTATTGGAATAGCCTTGACAAAATGCTTCATTACGCCTAATTTTATATGCAGAGAGTGTAATAATACTTTTTGTCTCAACTAAGCTGTTCGGAATCACATTCTTGGTGCCTGGTTCAAGATTTGTCTTTTCGGTTATTCTTTTTAACCCAATATTGAGTCTTATCATGGTTGTCCCACTCACAAATGATACATGGGAACTTTGTATATCCACTTTGTTGACCAAGGAACAAGGAGATAACTTTCAAATCACCGCAAATGGTCGAATCGTGGTCAGCACATTTTATTTTGTTGAGGACGAGCCAGGTTTTCATAGTGTTCTGTTAAATTCACCGAGTATCCAAACTTATACAGATGCATTCTTGCTTCCGTAATGAAGAAGGACAATTTTAAGACCCCTTTTTGATGAATCTATAAACATCCTCCATTCATCTTTGTCGTAGTTGATTTAAAATTTTCTCATCGATCTGGGAACATCAGAACAATAGACCTGAAAATACTTAACACATTCCTTTTCTCGATTCCTGTATCAATAAAAAGGCATTCATTTGTTCAATAAGTTTAATTTCAATCTAGAGCCTCTTTCGAAAGGCCAAACATCTAGTTAGATCCTTGAGTTGAACTTGAGAAAAGTACGGAGTCCATTCGGTTTCGGAGCTTTCAACCTCTGGATATTCCGAGTCTTAAGATAACTGGCAATTCAGTTGGAGGCAAAGGTACATCAGGTCCATGAGAAACAATGGAATATTATCATAATAAGAGATTAGTTTTTATTTTTTGCGGTTATACCCACGGACATAGCAGGAACAGAAATAACAATCATCATAATGGTTTTTCGGCTCCCTCATAACATAAGAATTCTAAATCGTAAAGCAATCTTCTTTCCTTTGAGTATGAAGCATAAATGATTGAGACACTGCACACAGACTTTACGAAGAGTCCACGAATTGTCCTGGTCTCTGAGTTTCATGCCAAAATACGCAAGATAAAGTTGTTTTACATAGTCTGTAATGCTTCTCATGCAAATTTTAATAACACTAATTTCGCCGCACATGCAATAAAATTCATTTGAAAAATTTATACAATCTCTCAACTCGAAACCATATTTCACGAAACGCACAGAGAAAAGCAAGTGTTAAAATTTTTTTTATGTGATGAAGTTTCCACTTGCCACTGTATAAACGCACGCACGACACTACTACACATTAAGAAATATTGAGACGAACTAAAAAAATTTCACTTCTTTTCTCTTACTACGAGCTCTGTAAGCACACGATCTCCTGGATTAACCCTTTAGCATTCACTACTTAATTTATTTTAAAAATTACTAAACTAATTGTAAAAATGGCTTTTAGACACATAGCTGATCATAAATATTTAAAAAATAAAAAAAAATAGCATAGTTCCTTTTCAGTAAATTTTTATTTGAACCATCTATAAGTTAACCTTATTAAATTCAAATAATATTTAATTTAATAAATAAAACACTTTGTAAGTAAACATTATCGACTACAAAAACTCGTAAAAGTTGTTTCAGGTGAAAATAATAGCCCAGCTCTTCATTAAATGAAAAAAACTAGACATCAAACCAGCAATTCGCACTCGCGCCCATTAAAAAACTTCAAGTGACTTATGCATTTAGCTTCCTTTGAAGCATTATTTGTTAAATTTTGGAATAGTGCTGCTATCTACCGAACAGAAAAAGAACAAAATTTTAAAATCTGATTAAAATAAGGGGGAAATGTTAAAAATCTGTTGCCCCCCCCCCCCAAAAAAAAAAGTTGAATTATGTCAAATGTTTGGTTTCACTGCGAAACCAATGAACGTTAAAGGGTTAAAGGGAGATAAACTAAGTTCCTCATGAGGACATCTCTTTTATATCTTTTCTGATGACTCCAGGAAATTCGAGAGAATTGAGTCTTAACAGCGGACAGTACCTAACCTCGGTAACAGCCGTGCCTCATGTTATTCTATGGGAAAAATTTGTTTCCAGAATTATTCATTAATGAATGTGTTTGTTTAATTTCTGTTTTCACATTCATAAAATTCATAATCGTCAAATTAGTACTTATTTCCCAAAAATTGATTTTTTAAATTTTCAGTATTTCATTTTGTGGCTAAAAAATGAAAAAAAATGAAAATTCGCATTTTTGAACTCAGTTTTAAAAATTAAAAATTTTACAAATCAATTTTTGGAAAATGAGTACTTTTTTAACGATTGTGAATTTTCTGAATGTGAAAACGGAATTTAAAAAAATACATTAGGCAATTGGTAGAAACAGTTTCCCATAGAATAGCATTAACCACGACTGTCGGCAGGATTAGGTAGCGAGGCTATTGTTAGAGAGACTGTGACGGGGTTGGAGGGATGGCAAACAGTGAGGTGTCACAGAGGGGTATTCTGTTTCTGTAGGTTTCACTACGGTCAGGCAGGAAGAAAAGAAATTCAAGGCCGAGAAATAAAAAGGAAAATCATTGTATCATAAAAATCCAAGTAAAATTGAATTTTTCAAGAAAACGTGACGTGATAGACATTTTTCCTTTTTTTTTTTTTCCCTTTTTAATCAGAACCAAAAAATACATTAGCTATCAATTCTCATTATTATTTTTTCTCATCGCAGGCCTGTGTAATTAATCAAATTTTACATGATTTCAACAAAAGAAATACTTTTTAAAACTGATTTAATTATTTTTTTCTCAAGTATAAGCTTTGGAAGAAGTGAAAAGTTTAATCAATTTTATCAAAAAAAATTACAGGAGAAATGGTGTTGAAGCAGGTGCTTTACAAATATAGAGAATATGCACTTGCTTCCAATTTTTGAACTAAAATCCAATCTTGCTGTATTTTTTTTTTTTTTTTTTTTTTTCATAATGGACTTTTTGAAGACCTATAATTATTATTTTTTAAACTTTGAGCATCGTCAAAACAATAAAAATATCAATGAGTAATTTTAAAATAACACCTCATCCAGTTTTCGTGTTCGTATGTATATTTTAAAAAGTTATTTCCACAGGAAATAAAGAAGAATAAAGAAAAACAGAAAAGTGAATACAGAAAGAAAAAACTGGTTTTGATCAAGCATCATTTAGTTTTCTTTGCCGAAATTGAAAAAAAAAAAAAATAAAAATAAAAAAAAAGTTCATTCAGCTTTCTTTTAATAATAATAATAATAATAATAATAATAATATCAGTTTATGAATTGTTATTTAAGTTAAAGTTATATAAAATCCTATTGATGATTTTATAATGAATATGCCATCGAAATTTCATATTCTTATGTTCATTTTCTTTTTCTTTCTTTCTTTCTTTCTTTTTTTTTTTTTTTTTTTTTTTTACAAAATTATACGCAAAATAATAAAACGGGAAAACAGTTTGTTCCATAAATTCTGCATGCCAGTGTGTTTACTTGCTTCCTTAACTTCAATGGAAATAGATATCTAAACTAATTCAAATTGATTTACAAATTTTATACTCTGGGACTTTGCAAATAAGCTGATAGCTGAAACAGTTTTATTACATGTTTGATTTAATATTCGTGACAGATAACAAGATACATTCTGCGAGAAAAAAAAAACAAATCTGACAACATCTATATCTTTGACATTCTCAGTCAAAAAAAGTAAAATGTTATTTATTTTATTTATATTTCAGATATGTGTCATTTAGACATATTTAACTTTTCTCTTACCATAGAAAATTGAGAATGCGAAAATATGTTTAAAATGGTGAAATATGAAATGACAAACGGTGAAGAGTTACGAATGACAAATGATAAAATCACAGAGGCATTTACTACAGTGGCTTTTAATATTTTTAACTTAATTGTTGTCTTTTTTTTTTTTTTTTTTTTTTTTTAAGAATTTACTAAAAATATTATTTGAAATAAAAAAGATAAATATTGCAATTAATATATGCCTAATATTTAAAAGAAAATATGAAATGTGACTGAAAATGTAAAATAAAATGATCTGATCGCTGAGGCAACATTTGGATTATTAACTTTTTAAAGTATGTGACATAACTTTGTGTCATTAAATTTCAACATTGAAGAATGCTTGGGGAAAAGTGCGAAACACTTTTTTACACGTAGTTGTTTCTTTCAAGTTAACTGATTAATCAAAATTAAAGATAAATTTCATAAAATTTCATTCACTACTCTGTTGTTTTTATTAAGCTTGTAAATTTATTATATTTTGAAAAGTTTTTACTCATTAACCAATTTTCGTAGCTACTCTTTGTTTTAAATTAATTTTCGATTAAATTGGGCATCATTCATATATATTTTTTAATTTAATTTGATTAATAATTCATTTTATAAATATTACTTGCAAGACAAAGAAAATCTTCAGCGTCCTATATATTTTAACTATCTATTTAAAATGAAAATAAATTCTAACTTTTTTCGCATATATACACACACAATACTTAGTTTCATTTGAAAAGCAATAGCAATACGCGTATCTCAATTTTTATAAAAAATAATAAATTTCTTTGTATTTAAACGCGATTCATTGACTTTAAGTAAATTTATATTTATTTAATTAAAAATTTCTTTTTAATTGAATCCTTTTTAATGAAATGTTTTTAGCATTAAACATTTCGACGAAAGAATATTAATGTATTCCGATTTCTAAACAAAACTTGTTTTTCTTTAAATTATTTCCATATGCTAAGTTGAACTTCTTAACCCCTTACCTGCTTATGAGATTCGCTTTCCAGTGCCACTCTTCTCCCTCAACTCTAAAATCCTTTGAAAACACTGTCAAGGCCACTTTCAAGGTTATTTCATTGCATTCCAAACTTGTGTGAGTACTTTCACTGGTAGCAGCGTATTTCGGAAAAGCGTATAGATACGCCCGGGGCACTTAAGGGGTTAAATAATATGTAACATTAAATAAAAATTCCATCAGTTAATTGCCTGCTTCTAGACATTAGGCTGTTATGAGATACAAATTTGAAAAAAGAGAGTTTGTTTAAACTTGCATACGTAAACTAAGATGTATTTCAGAATCTCTTATTAATTCGCGAAAGAATTTTTTGCAACCAATTAGTAATATTAACTATTAACCCCCTCCTCCCCAAAAAGGCAATTAGATTTCAGCATTTTCGCTTGTTAATAATTAATATGAATATGAAGAAAAAGCTGAAAGTTAAAATTTTGTAAATGCATATTGTTTTTCTTAATGTTTAACTAACTTCCCTATAATAGTTCGTTGCTTTAAAAGTTTTATTATCGAATATCATAAAAGTACTTGTATCTGTTTCAATGTCATGAACTTTTCTAAAAAAAATAAATAGGGTTGCAAATCCACGTATTTTGTCTGAATTTCTAGAAATAACTACTACTTTTCATTTAGAATATTTTTTAATTCAAACAAATTGTATCATTTAGAATTTTTTATTTCAAACAAATCTACAGTTTTACCATTCAAACGGTTTCTATCAGTTAACATTGTAGGTTCATTTTTCAACCATAAGTAATAAATAAATACCTTTTAAAACTATTAGAAATAATCTTTTTTTTTTTTTTTTTTAACCGTCTGTAGAAATTACCAAATTAATATATCAAGACGCTGTTTCACTTAATGTGACCTTTCCTCGCATTTTTATATTTTTATTAATTTTTTTCCTAAGTTAGCATATACCTATAAGTTATATAAATCAGTGAACATTTTTGCAGTATATTACGCATTTTATGAAAGATTTGGTAATAGAGATTTCTAAATCGTACCACTTTTACATTTAAATTTTTATCTGTTATTATTGTTTTAATAGTACTAACAATTACATTTGAAATATTTAATGATTCAGTATTGTTATTCAGCTGCTGAAATTATCATTATTATTTTGTAATAATTTTTCGGCAATAATTAATAAAAATTAATAGATTTCGAAAGGTCTAGAAGTGGCATGATTTAAAAAACTCGTTGCTTTATTTGCACCATCTACTCTCTAAATCGCACTAACCTGGAAAATATTGAAAAATTATGAATAGCGAATGAAAAGGCAGTAAACCAAAACATATTTTCAGTATCATAGTAATATATATAACGTGACTCCCCCCCCCTTTTTTTTTTACCAGTTACAAATGCGGTAATAGTACTATAAACCAAAAATATTATTGGAACATTACGATCGCTACGACAAAGTTCAAATGTGATATATTTGTGTCGGAACTCATTCGAATTCATTATAAAACCGTTTATAAAATTATATATATATAATGGGTAAAAGTGCCATTATATCAAAATATTTAAAATAATATATGGTTTAGTTATACACTACCTTTCCAATGACCGGACACTTTCGATTTCAGACGTTTTTTCAAATATCTCAAAATGTACTGGACAAGTCATTTTGAAATTTCAGGAATGTAAAGAATATGTTATATACTTCACAGATTTCAGTGAAGGTTCTGCCTCGAAAATAAACGGGAACCAGAAAAAAAAAAAAAAAAAAAAAGAAAATGTTTGGGATCACCCTGCGAAAAATTTGTATGTGTCAGCTACAAATATTAAGGAAGATATAAGGGTTGATTTTTAATTGCAAAAATATTTATCTTTTTTTTTTTTTTTTTTTTAAAGCTATAACACGAAAGGTATAAAAACCACTGAAAACCCATTTTCAGGAAACTTGGCATACAAAATTGGACACAGCATATTGCAATCAGAAAATAAAAATATTAAATATCTAATGAAATATGAGCATTTTTAATAAATAATTTTTAACTGCGCATGCGCTAGATTTAGTGAAATTTCATTTGCATAATTTATTAGCGAAATTTATTGAAAACCCCAAACTAGTATCGTGTAAGTTAAAGTTGAATGAACTGTTTTTCAGTTCCTCTCGAATAAAAGTTTAATTCTAACAAAATTTATTGAGATTTTTATTTTGTTTTAGTCAATGCTAACACAATGTTCGTTGATTTGAAATAAATATTGATAAAACTCTTTACCATTTTCCTTATTTTTGAGAACTGAAATTCAGGCCATTCGCTTGCGTACAATTTTTTAATTTGCATGATATTTGTTTGGGGTTTTTCTATAAGTAGCTCAATAGTATTGGCAAATATATTATGCAAATGAAATTTCGTGCGTAGTTGTGAAAATGCTCATATTTTATTAGATATTTTTGTATCCTGATTGCAATACGCTGTGTCTAATGTAGTATGTCAAGTTTTCCTGAAAATGGCTTTGCACTGGATTACCTTGCGTGTTATAGTTAAAAAAAAACGACAAATATTTTTGGAATTAAAAAGAAAAAAAAATCATATTTTCTTGATTATATGCAGTAGCCTCATAATAATTCTTACAGATAATAAAAGGTAACTTGTAATCACATGCTACAGTCAGATTTCATTTCAAGCATTACTTTTTACAGGGTGATCCCAAGCACTTTCATTTTTATTTAATTTTTTACTGGTCCCTCTTTTGCCTTCAGGTGAAAACTTTCACTGATATATATGACGTACAACATGCTCTTTATACTTCTAAAAATGCAAGATGTGTAGCGGTTGCTACATCTAAAACATCATTTTTCAGTTAAAAACAAATAAAATTGTACTTTTTAGTTTTAGAATATTATTATTTATTTATTATACGCTGTTCTTATTTTTCCAGCATTGTTTTACAAGATAATAATTTTTAATCTTCGTAACCATTCAATATAAAAATAAAGTTGTGGAAATAAAGATTATATATACGGCGTATAGAGGTTACACAAGTAACATAGTTGCGATACAAGAGAAATATAATGGTTAATATAACATGAATAATTCCATTGCAATAAAAAAGATAAATGCTATTTAGAAAATATTTCCAAAAATGAAATCGAAAGTAACTGTGCAACACTAAAATTCCCAAAATGTTGATAACGTGATGGTTTAAATTTTGGACTTATCGCTTTCAACTCGATTTAATGAAATTTTCGGTATTTCTTTATTTGTTGGCTTTCGAGCCTCGTCTTCCTCTAAGGCTAAAAAATCTTTTCCTTTATTTCTTACTGTAAAATATTTCTCACTTCTGGCCATTACGGGAAAAGGTCCTTCGTCTAATGCTTTCTTGACACCGTCCACTCTGACAAAAAAATGTGAACATGTTTCGAAATCTTTATGGAAAAATAATTTCTCTTTTCGTTTGCATTGGCTTTTAATTGGTTTTTAATTTTCCATTTATTTACGCAATTCACTTTTAAGGGTATTAGGTTCTATTTTGGTTGTAGGTTCTTGAAGCAATTCTCTTGGTAGCTTAAGTGATTTACCATAAACTATTTCTGCGATGGAATCATCACGTTGAGATAATATTTTCTATTGGTATAACTTACCATCCAGCAAATAAAACGATCGATGCATGTTAAGCAATATTTATTTCTATTGGATGGTGGGTATAGTCCAATTATATTTATATGAATTATGCTAAATCTTTGATCAGGTTCTTCAAATGAGTTGAATTTGGAATAAGCATGCCGAATAATTTTATTTTTCTGACAGCTAATGCAAGTTCTCTAACATATTTTTTATATTCATCCAAATGAATTTCGATGACACTTGTTTCACTGTTGATTTTATGCCAGGAGGATTCAAGTCATGCATTTTGTGGAAAACATTCATTCGAAAAGGTTGTGGTATAAATGGTTGAATATTTTGAGTTGAAACATCACATCAAATTATTTTTCCTGAGGGTTATTGTTTAAATTTTCGGCATTGTTTAGTAATTTCTTTAGTTCTTCATTGTTGCTTTGCTCATCTGCAATTTTGTCGTAATCAATTTCCAAAATGGATTCAATTCTACACATCAAGTCTGCAACAATATTATCGTCCCCAGTTATGTATTTTATATTGGTCGAAAATTGATAAATATAGTGGAGATGTCTTAGCTGTCTTGGTGATGCTTTATAATTTTTTTTATTTAAATGGAAATTTAATTGGCTTGTGATCTGTGAATATTGTGAATTCTCGGCCCTCTAACATGTGTTTAAAGTGTTTGATTGAAAGGTAAATGTTTAAGCGTTCCCGATCACATGTACTATTTATTGAGTTTCATTTAACTTTTTGGAATAAAATGCTATTAATTTCCAATATCCGTCTTCATATTGCTGTAGAACAGATTCAATTGCGAAATTAGAGGCATCTGTACATAAAGTTAATGGTATATATGCATTTGGAAATTTAAAAGGAAACATTCAAAAGGTGTGTCGTCTTCAAAAAATATTGAAAAAAATATATGTGATTCTACTCTTAGAACATTGAAAAGTTAAAAAGTAATCGGCTGAAATGAATTACAGCGACCACAAAAGATTATCAAAATTAAGCATATTTGGCGATTTCCCACTGTTAGGTGATTAATTTTGAGTACTTGGCGGAGAAACAAAACACGGTTCTGTTTGTACACGGCAACCTTGGTGCTAGTGAACTTATCGTCTAACAGCTCTAAATCGCCAAAAATGCTTAATTTTGGTAATTTTTTGTGGTCGCTGTAATTCATTTTAGCCGATTTTTTCACTTTCTGGTGTTTTATGATGAGTAAAATCACAAATATTTTTATCAATATTTTTTGAAGACGACACCTTTCGAATGTTTCCTTGTTAGTAAAGCAGCATTGGCTAAATCCTCTTTCCATTTTTCAATGGCTTTCTTCGCTTCGTCAGTCCAATCTCCGTTGCCATTCAATAGAAAAAAAGATTATATAGGGTAGGTGCTCCAGTGATTGCCATTCTACAATAATTGACATTTAATTAATAAATAAGAAAAATAATAAAATCATATAGTTTACATAGAAAAATTTTAACATTTTATGTCAAACACTGGAACATAGGGTGCTAATAACTGGTAAAATGAATAACTAGTAGTGTCACTGGAACATAAGGTGCCAATTACTAATAAAAGGAAAAACTGGCACTGGAACATTGAGTGGGTGTCAAATAAAAATTCATAAAAAAAAAAAAATAGTAATAATAATAATTGTTACCAAATGTATATATTTTAACATATATGTGGTTCTGAATGTCTTTCATGCCATATGTATTAACTTAAGATTTCTAAAATATTTTCTGATGACTAGAACATTAAAAATATCAGAGATTGCTCTAAAAGTGTCAATGAATGGTTCACTTACCCTGTATGGCTTTCAGGGGTTACAAATGATTCGTTTAATACTTTTTAAGATGTGTAAGAAAACGATTAAAATCGAAAGTGTCCGGATGTTTATGTAAAAGTAATGTATTTGTAATTCCAACTACAACAGTTTGAAGATGCATTGTTTTTTAATTTTGACATTAAACCGACAAAATATTGATGAACGTAAGTTCCACAAAATAAACATTGCTTCACATGTTCAATTGAATTAGTCTGACGCACAAAACAAAATCAACTGCAATGATAACACCATTCTGTGTCGATGTGTATGCTTGGTTTAATATAGACCTAACTGGTTTCGATATATTGGTGGGAGGAACTGTTTTCTTGGATTTTATTCTAGTGTTTTGTATTTTTATTTATTTATGTATTTTTAATGAAATTGAAAATATTGAATCTGACTTTTAGCAAAATTTTTATCTGTGACTCTTTTATTTTACTTTATTTTGCTGGCAAAATTAATGTTTTGTTAAATTTTCATAAAGACTACTCGTTAAAACTTCAGATTTTTGGAATCTAAAAATGTTTTCTTTAAGTGTTTGAGTGTTGAAATGTATTTGATAGAAATCTTCAAGCAAGAGAAACAGATCGGTCTATCAAATCGCCAGTAGACTCATCTTTGAAATAGTTTTCATTGTTTATCCCTTTGCAATTAATAGATCAACAAAGCTATTTAAGAATTACTAAAGTACTTTCCTTTCTTTCAGGTCAACAATAGGTTCTATTGAAGATAAAAACTCGGTTCTAAAGAATGACGAATCAACGCCCAAACTGTTGTTGCCTTATTATAAACTTCATCGCCAGTTATTCTTGCTTCAGCTTCTTGCAACAAAAAAGAAAACAAATAATATGTAACCGTCATTTTTTTTCAATTATTTGTTTAGAGTTTGACGATATTTATGTTGTTCGAGACGGATATATTTCTTATTCTGTAAATTATTTCTCAAAAGGAAACTTTTTAAAACTTTATGAGAATAAATAGATGTTATATTTTTATTTAAAAAAAAAATCAAAAATTTTTTTTAATTTCCTAAAAATTTTTCCTAAAATAAGGAAAAAATTGCCAAAATGTTTTAGAATAACATTATTTTATATTGAAATTCGTATTTAAAGTTAAGATACCGTAAAATAAATTTGCAGTTTACGTCCTACATCGTTTTTAAACTAATTGCCAGGATATTCAAATTCTTCATTTTAAACGAAAGGTAACGTAAAAAGCGTTTATATAAACTTATAAAAACTAAATTTTCTTTTTTCTACTTCTTACGTTGTTGTTTTATTCTTTTTTGATACCTTATTTTTTGAATATTTTCTTTAATAATTCCGTTTATTAGGAATGATTTTGAAAGAAAAAAAAAATAAAGTGTTTTTATAATTTCAAATTGCGCTATTTAAAAGCAAAGTGTGTATTAGTAGAAAGCAACTAATTTATACTAAACACACCTTAATTATCTTAAAAAAAAAAAAAAAAAAAGTTTAAACGTATACAGCAATACGGCATAAATTTACTTTCACTATAGCATAAAAATTACTGTTATTTTTACAATAAAAATTAACTTTAGGTAAATAACCCATTTGTGCAGACATTGAATAAAACCCGGTATAAATAACAGAACCTTTTAAATTATTTAAAGAATTCTTTTTTGTTCAATAATCGCTGTACAACAATTTAATACAAGGTATATTTCTTAATAAAATAATTAACACGTTTCTTTAACTATGTTACTTACATATTTATTTATTATTATTTAGATTTAGGATGTTTTTGCCCTGAATATCATCTTAGCTATACCTTAAAAATTTTTAATTTATTTCAAGGTAAAATTCTACAAATTATTTTTTAAATGCTTCAATAACAATTAATTTTTTTGACATTAATTTTACTATGGTTGTTTACAGAAATACATTTATAATTCATGTTAACCTAGCTTAATTTGCTAATGTCAATAGTTCTTTTATCGCTTAAATTAACTTCAACATCGATATTTTATCAGTTGCAAAATTAGCGAAGAAAAAAGAAATTTATAATCAACGTTGTTAAATAGTATCACTTCATAGTTTTAAATATGTAATAAACACGATCAAAATAAAGTGCATTATACATGCAAAATGAACTTTTCTTTTAACGACAGCTATCGATTTTTTTTTTTTTTTTTTTTAACGAGTGGTTGCAAAGGTTACTTGCTCGAAAAAAGGAAAATTTAACAGTACGTCAATAAATCCTGAATAAAATATGTACATTTTGATATTTTTCCTAAAACAGGTAATTATGTTTTATCATTTTAAATTCCTATTATAAATTAGTTTTATTAAATTTCAATATAGAATAATAATAATAATAATAAAGTTTGAGCCTGTTGGTAGAAAATTAATATATATATAAATAGAAATCTGGAAACACTGTTAGACGTACTTCAATTAAATTTAGGGTCGTTTACCGTAAAAACGTTAAAGAAAAGAAAAATGAATGGCTTTTTACTTTCAGTCGATATGCTTTATAATGAATTTGATTTAAGAAGGTTGATACTGAATGGGATTTTTTTATTATAGTGTATTAATGTGTGCCTGTAAGTATTCTGCATAAACTATAATTTTTCTCTTTAATATTGTGTGATTGAAGACAATTTTAACATAAAGAAATTGAACAAGATCAGAGAAATTATTATTATTATTATTATTATTATTTTTTGACAAAAATGATCGTATAATGTTATAAATTTTTCAGTTAAGCTTAGCTATAAATTTCATGGATGCAAATCGTTACGTTTTTTGGATACCTGTATTTTTTATAAAAATTTTCTCGTTATTTATTCAAAGAAAACTGCTACAAAAGCTTATGAAAAATTTCTTAAAAAGAAAAAAAAAAAAAACGAAAACTGTTACTATTGACAGCTATGAAATATAATCGAACACTAAATTTATCACATTTTTAACATTATTTCAACTTAAAAAAAAAAGAAGAAGAAGAATCCGTTTTTGAGAAAAATAGCGGCAAATTATTGTTGCTTGTGTTGAAATCCGTAGAACATCATATTTCAATTTTCGGTTTAAAGAAAAAGGAATAGTAATAATTTCAGTTTGGATACGTCGAACAGCGTTTGCTTTGGCTCGGTTGTAAATATAACAGGACACATATTTATCAATATTAAGCGATTTTAGACAACTTTAACATAAAATATATCACCTCAGGAATGTCCGTTGTTAAGAAATTCCGTTTTTCTGTAAATAGCTTTCGTTAAAGTTCGTTCAATAAATTCTCTAATTCTTTTTTCACAGGCTCAGTTGTAAATAAAATGCAGAGGTCATATTCAATGTTAACTGGGAAGAAAAGTTTAATTTAAAACTTTTCAACATAAAACGTCAGACTGAATGTCTAATGTTGACTATATTTCTGTAAACAACTCTAATTTCAGTTGAAGAATACAATAGTGATTCCTATTTTCTCAAAAAAAAAAAAAAAAAAAATCTTCTTATTCCCTTATTTTAATTAAATTTTCTTTTGACAGAATAGTAAACTTTTAAAGTTTTTCATATTTAAAACAACCCCCGTTTCTTTCTCGTTCATTTTTTTTCCAAGATCAATATTAATGATGTATGCAACATTATTTATAGGATAACATGGTTATCTTTTTTTTTTTTTCGTTAAATATTCATGTAGAATTCAAAAAAAGTTTTAATTCGAATAATTTTTTAATATGCTGCTGTTTTTCTGCTATGTGCGCTTAGCATTGCTTTGCTCTTCTTTAAGCAGTTATGCACATTGGTTTCTAAAAATTAAGGAAAATTCACGAAATGGGGATAACTAGTTTAAAAATTACCGAATCCGAGGTAAATATGAATAGTTTCTTAAACAAAATTGAATAAATAAAACTACAATATCCAAATAATTGGCGCTGTGTTCGAATGCATGAAGTTTGAAGAGCATAAAAATTGAAGAGCATAAAAATTTAAGAGCATAAAAATTTACGTTAATCAGTAAGGCGGCAAATGTTTCTGTGCTAGTGAGATAAAAAGTTTGAGATAGCCGTATCCTCACAATCATTTTGAAGAAGTGTTTGCCACCGAAGTACTGCGATAAGAGATTAGAAGTAAACCAAATTCAGACAGAAGTGGTCCTCAGGCTATATGCGTGTCTTTCTGCGATTCATAGATTTGGGCAACAATTTGAAACGTTCAGAAGTTTCAGCCAAGAATAATCAATATTTGCGGTAAAGTGCATGAAATGACATAATAGCAAGCTTCAATTATTTTAGTTCCTTGCTCGAGGGTTGGTATTAATATTCCGTCCATAGGTGGCTTCTCTAAGGTGAATTTTACGTACTGCGATCAGTCAACTGTATGCCTCTCAACTCACTTCCCGGGAAAGGACGGTTGAATGTTTTCCTTACCCTACTGTATTTAGTTTCCGATTCGATAGTGGTCTTTGTTTTACAAGAAGAGAACATCATTTATGAAATAGCCTTGAAAGATTGTATTGATACGGAAAAAGCGGTGCATGTGCATGAGGTGATATGTCATTGAATAGATGCACAGATTCTAATGTCTGTGACTATTGAATGACATCCTTGACGCTTATTTGCAATAGGAAATAGTTTAATGCTGCAGGATGGCAATGAAAGATCACACAGGAGAGGATTATCTTCAGCACCAAACAATTCAGCAACAGTTACAATAAAATGAAGAACCGGAGTTGAATTCAATCGAGAATGTCTGTTTTTAGGAAGACGCTTACAACTCATTTCCAACAATTGTGGCTATCCATCAACTGCTCGTTTTCAAAAGAACTTTGACTACTGTCAATCGCAGGATATCGGTTATATAAGTGATAGAATCATACATCGCTGCATGTGCTACTATTACTTAAAAACGGTGATGCTGCTCAATATTAAAGACAATTTTCTCATACCAAGCAAACACATGTTTGATTCAAAATAAAATAATCATACATTATTCACATACAGAACATTCTTATGATACAGATTTTGTTTAGAATGTGGTAAAGTTATCATTGACTATTTTTAATGAATGAATGCTCACACTGACTTACTTTAGAATTTTGATGGGTTAGAGAATTAAAGTGAAAAATTGCTCAAAGTCACTTATGTATTTCAACAGTATCTATATTAATATTTTTATATTCCTATGTCAAAGCAAATAAAATATTATTGTTCACAGGATCAAATCGTATGGTACATGATAAAATGGTAAACTTATTCAACAGCTCTTGTGTATCTATATACAAGCATTATCTGCCTATATTTGGGCACTTTCGAATTTAGACATTTTGTCAAATAGCTCAAAAAATACTTTAGGAATTACCTTGAAAATTTGGGACAAGTTACATCTCATATATTTCAGCAAAAGTTTTTTCCTGAAGAGAAAAAAGCGACCAGTAAAAAATTAAGCTGAAATCAAAATCACTTCAGAAAATTTTGGAGTGGAAGGCTGATTTTTTTATACTAACTATGTGAAAAATACCAGAGACGAGAATCGAACCCGAGCCTTCCGCTTTACGTGGGAATGCTCAAACCATCGAGCTACCCTGGCTGATTACCAACTAGGCATTTCTCACAAGGGTGGTATAAAAAAAATCAGCCTTCCACTCCATAATTTTCTGAAATGAACTTTCAGGCTTGATGAAAAATTTCTAAATTAAATTTAAAATCAAAATGTTTTGGATCACCCTGTAAGGAGTAGTACTTGAAATGTGTTGTGGCTGTAGGATGTGATAATGAGGCTTCTTCTAATTATCTGTGTGCTTCTTCTAATTATCTTCTAAAATATCGTCTAATTTTTTTTATGAGGATACCACATATATTCCTGGAGATATAACGGTTTATTTTTTAAAAATGTAAAAACATTGTCACTTTTTAAATTATAACACGTAAGGCATCAGACGTAGTGAAAAGTCATTTTTAGGAACGTGATGTACGATATTAGATACAGCAGACTGCTATCAGAATGCAAAAATGTTAAATATCTTAGGAAATATAAATATTTTTACTAAATAATTTTTAACTACTTATGCGCAAGCTCTAAAATATTTCATTTGCATAATTTAATAGCCCAAAGTATCGAGCTACTTCTATGAAAACCCCAAACAAATATCGTGTAAATTGAAAAAGTTGTGGGAGACAGAATTTCAGTTCCTCTCAAAAAACAAGAGAAATAATAGGGATTTATCAATATTTATTTACAATCAGCGAACACTATATTACCATAAATTGAATCAAAATAAAAATGGGAGTATAGTGCGACCACGTTTCCTACGACTAGCAGTGAGGCCGAGTCCAAAAGTCTAGAGGGATGCAAGATTGCCCGAGAGATAGTTATTTGGCAAACACCCAGTTATCCAGTGTTCCCTTATCGCTTGTTTTCTCTCAGTCACCCCTATTTTAACACTGGACTCGTTCAATCCGCACTTGCGCAGAGGCTTCCATGGTCGCAAGAAATGTGATTAAAGAGTTTTGTTTTTATTTCGAGAGGAACAGAATATCAGTTCATTCAATCGCCGACAACTTTCTGAATTTCCACGATATTTGTTTGGGTTTTCATATAAATACCCAATATGTTTGGCTATTAAATTATGCAGATGGAAATTCATTAAAGCTTTCACATGCGTACTTAAATTATTAAGTAAAAATGCTCATATTTCATGAGGTATATAAAAAATTTTTACATTCTGATTGCAGTATGCTGTGTTTGATGTAGTAAGCCTAATAATGGATCTACACTTTACGTGCATAACTAAAAAAATGACAGCTTTTGCGAATTTTAAAGAAATTGTTATATATCCATGAATATATATGGTGGCCTCATAAAAGTTTATACAGCTAATAAAAAGAAGTCTTATAATAACATGCAAGAACTTAAAACACACTTCAAGCATTACTTCTTACAGAGTGATCCGAAGCATTTTGATTTTTGTTTACGTTTTTTCTTGTCCCTTTTTTCTCTTCGAGGCAAAACTTTTGCTGAAATATATAACATGTTCTTTCTACTTCCAAAGTTTCAAGATAATTTGTCAAGAATTTTTCTAGATATTTGAGAAATCATCTAAAATCAAAAATATTCAAATACTTCTTGGCAAATAGTTTATTCGAGAAAAATTTCGTTAATGTACTTATTATTATTTAATTATTTTTACAAAAGGTTCTCAAACAACAACAAAAAAAAAAATTGTTTTTTAAACTTATGAAATGAATGAGAATAATAAAAACTAGACTGCTTTACTAAGATAAAAATAATCTTTCTGTGATAAAAATGGATACTAAGTCACACTTCTGAATTCTTAAAAAATTAATAATTTTAATACAGTATTGCAGAAATGCATGTATTATGTTATAAATAATACAAACATTGAAAAAGTAAATTCTCAGAAAGAAAAAAAATGGTATTGCCTTTCCACACTAAATAAATGTATCTTGTTCTTAGGCATTCATTTTTATTTGTTAATTTATTTATTTTGTTTTATTATTACTTTGAAATGCCATTTGTTTGTGAAAATAGATGATTTAAGAAAATACAGGAATACTCTTAGAAACCTTCTCCATAAAGCTGCCTGTCAAAAAAATGCTTCTGTTTCTGTAAAGTTTTCATCATTTTAAAATAGAAACACATGCTAGCGAGAATATGTATTCTTGCTAGATCCTCAGGCTAAACAAATATTTGTTTTTCTTCTTGCATAGTATTAGTTTTTTCGGTTATGTCGACAACAGTTTTGTTTATCTAAAATATTTTTAAATAAATATTTTGAGATAGGGTCATTCCAATAGAAATATGTTCAAAAAATTTAATTGCAGCTTGTAAAATATTTAAAAGTTAATTACATTTAAAAATAAAAAAAAAAAAAAAAAAATAATAATAATAATAATAATAATAAAATTATATTGATGAGAAGTAACTTCTTTTTTATTTTATCGTAGAAAAAAATGTTTCAAGGGAGATTTTTTTATATTATAACTAGGGGCTTCTGCCCCCTGCTCGCTCCGCTCACCAACCCCCGAGGGAGGCTTCGCCTCCCCCAAACGACTCACTTTACTTATTAACACATGCAGAGCTCTGCCCGCCTATTCGCTGCTTTCTTTCACTGAAAAGGAATATTATTAGTGCATATTTCAAGACAAAAGCAGAAAATTATTATAGAAATCCTCATATTTAATATCAAATTGTATATATATATATATATATATATATATATATATATATATATATATATATAATAGAAAGAAATTCATAATATCTAGACCAGCTTTAGCATACGACCATTTTTATTTCTTTTTTACAACCTTAGATCCGGACCGCGGTACCCCAGTCGGTAGAGCGCCGAGCTCGTAATTGGTAGATTGCAGGTACGGTTCTCGAGTCGGACAAAAACCGTCGTGTACACTAATGGTGGCTGGTTCACGTAAAATATGTCGTGGCCACAATACCCTCCACGTTAACATCAAAATTATGCCTCTGGGAGCCACCGAACCGAGGGAGTCATCCCCTTCGTGTAGGACCAAAATTGTGATGGCATGTCTCCGGAACAATCGTAGGTTTGCGTCCCAGACCGTCGCCAATTATCCATAGCGCAGTTATGGTGCGACGTCGAACAAAACCTACCTAATTATCTACCTACTTATAGTACAAGAGCTAGCAACGTCGAAAACACAAGAATTTTAAGAAAGCTGGTTTTTTAATATATCTTTACTTATGCTCCCTCGAACAGCGTGCTGGCTATCTGGCTGCCAGTAAACGTTGCGTTTATTAGTGCGCATGACACCTTTACAGATAAAAATATTGATTTTTAAATCATTTTAAGAAGAATGTTTTCTTTTTCACTAACTTCTAAACACTGTTAGAAACATGAATTTATTATTGCCAGACATTTTTGTTATTGACAATAATGTGCCAGATGCCATTTTTTATAAACAAAAAATAATAAATTTCAAACCATTTTAGTATGTCTGTTATTTTAATATTATTTTCTTTATATATAAATAAGTACAAAATTAATTTGCCAGACATTAATTCGGTTGTTTACTCAAACGGCAGACCGATTAATATCTGTAAAACAAGTGTATGTAGAAGAGTTTATCCATTAGTAGTTGATCGCTGTCTGTGTGAGAAAGATAGCAACAATGCGCAAGCGAAGTGATGACGTCACTGGCCGTTCGTGGATGCAAGAAAAATATTTCCTATGTTAATCGCCCATTGGATTTTTTGTAAAAAAATATTAAAAATCTAGGGAAATTATTTCCCGATTTCAATCCCCATATTTTGGTATAGATATGTATTAGTTATCGTGCGCATGTGTTAGATTAAGTAGTTTTTGCTGTAAAATTGATAAAATTTGAGTTTTAAATTTGAAAACTGTAGAAAAAAAAGTGCGAAACTTCCATATTCGATTGAAAACATAAACATTTCATTTCAAAGGACGATATTTGATACTATCCCCCCCCCCCAAAAAAAAATATCTTATCTTACACCTATTAATTTTTCCCCAACAAATGTAGCGGTGGTTAAACATACAATGGAACAGGCTTAAAGTGTTGGTGAAGAATGTAATCAAAGATACGTGCAAGTTACTTATGATCTGGCAATAGCTAAAATAGCATGTAAAATCCAATCAACATCAAAGCCACAATTTAATAATCTTTTCATCCATCTTGGTTCATTTCATTTAATGATGGCTTTCTTCAAAGCTATAGGAGTTTTTATTAATGAGTGTGGTCTACCTCATATGATGATTGAGAGCAATATTATTGCTCCTGGCTCAGTGAACGGGATAATTGAAGGTAAACATTTTAATCGTTGCAAACGTCTGCATCCATTGATGGCTCTTGGCTTACAAATGTTACTTTTTGATCAATTTTTAAAGATGGAAAATATCGAATACAATTTTCAAAATGAGCAAGTTTTTGACGATCTCTTACATTACCAGGAGGTTAAAGTTTCTCATTCATCTACGACAATTGAATTACCCAATCATATATTATCGAGACAATTATTTACATATAAGAGATTCGTAGCAGAAACAAGACAAGGTGAACATGGGAAAACGGCTCAATTCTATATGATTTACATCCAGCTTGTAAACTATTATATTACCCTATCAAGAAGCATACGCATGGGTGATTTCGCAATGTTCAAGTGTGTAATTCCAAAAATGACAAACTTGTTCTTCATAGTAAATCAACCAAATTATGCTCGATGGTGTGTTAAATATTTAGACAATTTGAATAACGTAGAGGAAACACATCCAGGACTCAAAGATGATTTCATGAACGGGTGTTTTGGAATAAAAAGAACCGACAAACCTTTCTCGAGGATACCATTTGATCTTACACTGGAGCAGACTATCAATGCCGAAGCGGCTAGACGTCTCAGTGGTATTGCACATTTTACCAATTCCATAGCTGCCCGTCAAGCTGGACAAAATGTCGCAGTATTAGAGCTGCTTTAATATGTCACGTTCTCGATGTTTGTGGATTGAGGCAATTACAAGATGTGACTGCAGATTTACAACCAAATCGAATCAAAATTTATGGCAAACAAATCGCTGATTTCATAGAAATATTTGAGAAAAATACTAATCCATTTGATCAAAACTTAGACAAAGATAATTTATATAATATTCCTACTGCGAAACCTGTACCTGAAAATGTCGCTGACTTCTTGCTGAACATTGAAAAAAAAATGGTTACGATTTACGAAAACAGTTTATAAATGAATGTGCTGAAGACCATGATAGATTTGATAAACCAATAGAAAAAAATCAAGTGTTTAACTTTGCTGGTGCTCCAAAAAAGAAAATAATAACTCTTGGTAACAAAATTGTTGAACTAAGAATGCAAAGACATCTATTCGGTCGACTGTTGGGGATATCTATGACCAACAAGGCTGATATAGAAAAAGTACTGGGATTTCCCCTAACGCCGGTACCGTCACCAATGTGTCATGCAGATGGTAGTATTTGTAAAACAGATAAAGCACAATTAGTCAAAGTGTTCGAGAAGAAAGTTAGCAATGTCAATCAGTAACCGTTATGTTTTGATATCAGTATTTTAGACGGTTTCTTCATGCTACACCTTATGAAAGAAGTACCGCAAACTTTCGATGGCATATCGAAGAAATTTCTCAAAATGATTTCACAATTTAAATCATCTCGCATTGACATTGTGTTTGATCAGTACTTCACACATTCCATAAAAGATTGTGAGCGTTTACGTCGCAATGAATCAACCAGTAGCGTTTCCATCAGACCTAATCAAATTATGCCTCATAATTTTGCTGGTGAACTCAAAAATACACAGTTCAAGGAAGCCCTCGTAAATTTTTTTATTGATCATTGGGCTAATGATAACATGTTTCATTTTATTGGGAATAAAATTATTTATCTGAGTTTTGATCCAAGTTATTCGAATCATTAAAGAATCATTATCATGTGAAGAACATGAAGAAGCTGATACTCGAATAATGTATCATATTTGCCAGATACATTTTGACGCTCAAGTTGTTATACGCTGCACAGATTCTGATATTTTGATTATACTTCTCAGCAACATGGATCACCTGATTGCATCTTTAAAGCTTTGGATTCAATGGGGCGTAGGAAACCATGAACGTCTAATAAACGTCAATGAATTATACCAAGTTCTTGGTATTTCTTTATCGAAAGCTTTACCATGTTTCCACGCAATGACAGGGTGCGATTACACCCCAGCTTTTCTCCGGAAAGGCAAACTAAGGCCTTTCATGTTGCTCGAGAAATCTGCTGAGTACCAGTTGGCATGTCAAGAGATTACAACAGACGATGAACATGTACTTGAACGTACATTTGCCAGGTTAGAAAATTTATATGTCACATGTATGGGGTGCCTAACTGTTCAAATGTTAACGATGTTCGCTTCTATCTATTTTCAAAAACTTATCAATCGAAGAAATGCAATGATAATTTCGAAAAAAAATTTCGAAATTTTCATTCATCGAGCTTACCTCCATGTAAAACTGAATTATATCAGCATTTATTGCGAGTGCGGTACGTGACAAAGTTTTAGAGAAACGCTCATTTGAAAAATCCTACATCTTTATCGCCGTTAGCTTCTGGTTGGGTCATCAACGATGATAAATACGATTTTGTCTGGTTTGCTGGGGAGCAGTTTCCATCATCCGTTGCTGACATTATTATAAAAGGTAAAGTATTATATTTATAAAATAACAAATAGAAAGAGTAACCTAATAATGATTTTTTTTTATTTTATTACAGAACCTACACTACTAGACAAGGAAAACACTACGCAAGATGATGATTATGATAATTATAATAATGACAGCAGTGACGATGATGACGACTATGGAGATGCATCAGAATTGTGATGGCATGTCTCCGGAACAACCGTAGAAGTGCGTCCCAAACCGTCGCAAATTATCCATAGTGCAGTAATGGTGCGATGTCAAAGACAACCTACCCAATTATCTACCTACGTACAGCCATGGATCATTTATAATTTTCCCGTGTAAAAAAATTAATTTTCCAAAAGTAGAAAAAAAAGTTGATATTTATTTTCTTACTTTTTTACATCCATGGTTTCAGGCCGCGGTAACCTAGTCGGTAAAGCGCGCAGCGCGTAATTGGAAGATTGTTGATTTGATGCCAAAGACCGTCGTGTACACTAATGGTGGCTGGTGCACGTAAAATCTGTCGTACGTCCTCCATGTTCCTATCCACACTATACCTATGGGAATCCCCAAAGCGGGGAGGGGGATCCCCTCGGTGAAGGATCAAAATTGTGATGGCATGTCTCCGGAACATCTCTAGGGGTGCGTACCAGACCGTCGCCAGTTATCCATTGCGCAGTGCTGGTGTAATGTTAAATCCAACCTACCTACCTACGTACGTACAACCATGGATCATATTTTAATTTTCCCGTGTAAAATGACATCATGACAGAAGAACAACGTCACTGGGAGAAACTTTTTCAAAATGGCAAATAGAGTACCTTCATAAACTTATCGTTTTTAGTTAATTACTTCTTTAATTAAAATGATAGAAATTTCTAAGCAGCTGAAATGTATCCCTTGGAGTATTCGGAACACATTGATACATCTCATGACGGGAAGATTCCTGCCCTCCGCTAGAAGATGTCGCAGACAAACAAAATTGACGCCAGTGACAGCAACTTTTTTTTAATCTATAGAGAAACAGATTGAAATATCGTTCTGTTGATAATCCAGAATGATATCGTTATCGTTCAAATCGGCACCAGAAGAAAAATCGCTTAATAGGGTTGTGGAAATGCCTGAAATTTCTACCATATACATAAATATATATATTTTAAACAACGAAGATTAAAATGCGCTCTATAACTGTAAACTTCATCGCATATGTTCTATGTGATGAATTTTTTTTCTTGCCATAATTAGGTACAGTCGGCTGCAAAATTATTCGAGCACTAGCCAATAATTCCTATATTTAAAAAGTACACTTAAGACTGTTTTTCTAAGTAAATCCTTGTCGAATCATGTTCTTAGACTGATTAAGAACATGACTCGACAAGGATTTATTTAACAAAGCTGTATTAAGTGTACCTTTTTTTGGCAAGGATTATTGCTAGTGTTCGAATAATTTTGCAGCCTACTGTATATGACATATATCATAAAAATATTTAATTCGGTATAATAAAAAAAATTATCATTGCGAAATTATAAGATGCTGTCATTTTTAAATGTTTTGAATTTGATCTAAAATAATTTTTTTCAAAAATACGTCCCGTATATTTTAAAATATGTTTAAAAGGTCTACATTCCTTTAAATATAATAGCAAAAATAGAACAGAATACTGAATATTTAAAGGCCAATCAGTCGAACTCGTACAGTCGAACTCGTTAACTTGAACACTGTTAACGTGAATTACTTTTAACATGAACTGTTTCCATAATCCGCGTCAAAATAAAGATTAGTTTAGTTATATGAAGATTAGTTACTGATAACATGAACAACTGATACGAGGGACAAATTTTTTATCCTCCTTGAGGTTCACGGTAACGAGGTTCGACTGTATTTGGTTGGACCTTGGTTTGAATTGGTGATGATTAACTTTCGGGCTATATCACCCAACAGATGGCGCAGCCACACTGTGATTTCCTCTCATTCCAGGAAAGGCTCAGCATCTACAGTGTACCAAATTTAGTATAACGTATATATAAAATATAAATATTCATTACTATACCAAATAAATAAATATTATATACATATACAGTCGGTAACAAAAGTATCCGAACACTAGAAAAAATTCCTATGTAAAAATGGTAGAGTTAATACTGTTTTGTTAAATAAATCCTTGTCGAATCATGTTCTTATACTGACTAAGAACATGATTCCACAAGGATTTATTTAACAAAACAGTATTAACTCTACCATTTTTACATAGGAATTTTTGCTAGTGTTCGGATATTTTTGTTACCGACTGTGTATATATATATATATATATATATATATATCTGTGTGTGTAAAACTCTCGTGATTCAGTTTAAGTGCATACGAGCCAACAGGTGACGCTGTTAAATTGCAATTTAATACCACTTTGTGGAAGACTCTAAGCTTCTATAATGTATAAATGTATGATACTTTGTATGTGATATAGTACTTGGGTAAAATTATGCTGATTCAGTTCGATGTATATCAGACGAGATGTGACACTGCTGTTCAGCAATATTTACCGTTTACAGGAAAACTATATCTCAAATTCTATCCTACATAAATGTACCAAACTTGATGTGTGAGTATATATTATCAAAAATTATTTTTATTATTGATATATTATGCGGTTTCTCCTTGCTATATCTCAGCATCTGTCGGTGAAAATTGCACTGAATTTTAAGAGAAAATATATTGCTTAAAATTTTGTTCCTGTTAATTGGTAGGTGGCGCTGTCATATAAAGTGATAGATAAGAAAACATGAGATTCTTGAATATTTTTGACTTCCGGTTTTGGATGACTTTACTCGTTTTGAAATGTCCTTAACATAATATTTAGAAAATGACTATTTGTCTGTGTGCGTATGATTCGTTAGAAAAAATTTGCAGTATCTCATGAACCAGTGGGCAGAATTTAAGCACAGTTGATGATTAATTAGACTTTAATTTAAATTGGTGCTGATTAGTTCTTGGAATGTATTACACAGTAGGTGGTGCTGCTAAGTTCTGATACACCCCATTTAAGTCAAGACTATATCTCAACTTCTGTTGTGTGTAAACGCATCAAACATGATATATGATATGGACCATTATGTAAAACTATGCTGTTTTTATGTGTGTGCATATCATTCGACAAGCAGCGCTGCTGTGTTGCAATTTAATTCCGTTATCGGGAAGACAATTACTTTGGTTTGCAGAAAAGTGGGCGATACTAGTATTTATAATTCACTAATGGTAAAAAAATATGTTATAATATTTCAGAACAAGAAATACGTATCATTCAATAACATATTTGTAATAAAAATGTATTTTTGGATGTTATTGACATTCAAAATAAAGTTACTATTCTATAAGAAGCTGGCAGATGATGGGTTAGGTATTTGTATTTGGGTGTCTCGATTGGTCCATTTTACGTAATTTCACAATAAAAAATTCCCAAATTTCTTATATATTTCGCACATAAATCCCCTTCGTTGAGGATCAAAATTGTGAGGGCATGTCTCCGGCCATCCTTAGGGGTGTGTCTCAGACCGTCACCAATTGCCCATTGTGCTGCTAGTGCGACGTAAAACCCCACCACTCTAACCTAATTTCAGTTCCCACATAAAAAACACCACAAACATCCATACCTTGAACTGGGATTAGCAGCCTGTGACATGGCACACATTTACGTTTGCAGAGCTAGTTAATTTGGATCATGCATTTGGTTATTGAATGTATTTCTCACACTACCTTAAAAGATCGCTGCAATCGTTATTTTTATCTTTATGCAAATAACATTGCGAGCTAAATCTAATGAGAATGTCAACGCTTGCACATAATCAGCTTTGACATTTATATACACATTTCAATTTCACTCACGAAGGACACCAAATTATACCCCTGGGAGTCACCGAAGTGGAAGAGCAATCTTCCCGAGGACCAGAATTGTGATGGCATGTCTCCAGACCATCCTCAGGTATTCGTCCCAGACTGTCGCCAATTACCTACTGCGCAGGACTAGTGCGACGTTAAACCCAACCAACCAACCATGGACACCTCAAACCGCAGACTAAGGAATTACCTAGACCTGGCAGGTAAGACCCTTCTTAAATATTCTAAACCTGAGAATATATTATAGGTAAGTTTTATCAGAAATATGATAAAGACAAAATAAATAAACACAATATTTATTAGTTTATAATTTTCCTTATCCTACTATTAAAAACAATAAATAACTTCCCAGACAGCACATCGCTTCCCCAGGATATCTTGAAGATGTCTTCTGGATGAAAAGCCATCCCAGACACGTCCTTAAGATGTACTGTGGATAAGTTAAGCCTAACTGTGCTGTTAGGGTTACTTACACAGATACCGAAGAAATTAAAAAGAAGTGTTCTTGAAAGTGTTCTAAAACTCTTAAGGCAGCTTTGCACTTTACACCCTGTTTTTTTTTTTTTTTTTTTTTTTTTTTTTAAGAACAGCACAACATCCAACATTTTCGCTTGAGGTTTACATAAAATTGTGCTTTATAGTTTTATATATGAAATTCTAACACAAACAGCTGTTTTAACATTACGAAATAACTGATAATTTAAACAGAACAGAATCTTTAATGAGTAGAAAAAATATATATAATATATGTATGCTATTCTATCCAGCAGGAAAGATGATTTGATATATATATATATATATATATATATAAAACGATTATTCAACTGCATGAAACCCACAGACTAAGGAATTACCTAGACCTGGCAAGACGACTATCTGGTATGGGGGAAAAGTGAAGTAACTGAGGTGCTTGTACTAATATGGCTGCTCAGTTACAGTTGAGACTTCCCTTTTAGAACGGTCTTGCTGGGTCTAGTTTATGCTGACCAGATCATAATAGAGAAGCGTTCAAAAATGCTACAATTATCCAATTACGGATACATTTTTTCATTCTTAATAAATAAGGACTAAAAATAAATTATTATTGATTAATAATTTACTTTCTACGTTTTTTTTAACTTAGGTAGGTAGGGTTTAATGTCGCACTAGTACTGCGTTATGGGTAATTGAAAATGGTCTGGAATGCACCGCTAGGAATGGTCCAGAGACATGCCATCACAATTTTGATCCTCCACGGAGGGGAAGGCTCCCCCACTTCGGTGACTCCCAGAGGTATAATTTTGATGGGAACATGGAGGACATTGTGGCCACGACGGATTTTACGTGCAGCAGTCACCATTAGTGTACACGGCGGTCTTTTGCTGGCTCGAGTATCGAACCCGCAATCTTCCAATTACGGGCTCGGCAGTTCAAAATAGTTTCAGAAGCAGTTTTATTTGACATATATTTTTGTGTGAGAGGGGCCAGACCCCCCCTTTTGAAACAGATAGTTCTTAGTCTAAGAACATGATTCGACGAGAATTTATTTAACAAAACAGTATTAAGTGTACTTTTTTCATAGAGGAATTATTCCTAGCGTTCGAATAATTTTGCTACCTACTGTACTTCTTTTTCTCCCCATACCAGATAGTCGTCTTGCGGGTCTAGTTTATTCCTGTTTTTGCTCTTCCTAATATGGCTGCTCGGTTACAGTTCAGGCTTCACTTTTAGAACCATCTTGCCTAGTCTAGTGATTCCTTAGTCTGTGTTCAGCTCAGTGGTCTGTGGTTTTGCTTGTACCAATATGGCGGCTCGGATACAGTTGAGACTTCACTTTTAAAACCGCCTGGCCGGATCTAAGTGTTTCCTTAGTCTGTGCCTCAAACATCCATGCCTGGACCGTGATTCAAACACGAGACCTGGGGAACCAGAGGGCAGCTCCCTACCGATTGTGCCACCAAGCTGGAGTTCTTTCGTACTTTATCTGTCATGCTATCAACGAAGAATTAAGAGCGAAATTCGCAAGTCTTAAAGTCTTAATCAAATCGTTACAGAATATCTAGTGAGTGAGTGGGTTTTACGTCGCATTAGTGCTACGCTAGGGCAATTGGCGACAGTCCGAGTCACACCTTTAATTGTGGTCCGGAGACATGCCATTACAATTTTGTTCCTCCAAGGAGGGGAATTCACCCTCGTTTTCATGATTACCAAGGTATAAATTGGATCGACACATGGAGGACATGGCAACCACGACAAATTTTACGTGCACTAGCCATCATTATATTAAGATTTAATAATGATGGTTATTATAAATTGATTATATATGAAGCCCCAGTCACAACGACTAAAATATACACTGTGGCAAGCGCTTATAACCTAATGCTTAAAATACTGCTAAAAAAATTAAGCCTCACAAATAGCGTTGCTTATTGATTGATAACATATACATCATATTTGTATGCTTGACTTGTAGTCCGCTTGTAAATCTCCGTCAGATAATTACAGACAGCACATGACAGAATTACAATACGAAGAAATGGAAAAACACCCAGGGCCAGCGCGGGAATCGAACCCACTCGCCAACACTCGAGGGCGATTAGCAGTGTGGTGACATAACCACTCGGCCGCGGTAGGCCCAATAGCGTTTTGACCGAAATTCTTGCTCAAATCGTAAACATTGCCTAGGACTTGATTGGCTATTCCCAGTTTTGTCCGCTGAATCACGTGATCTAAACACTAAATTAACTAATAATACATAAGTTTCAGTTTTCTAAGCAATAAAATGGATAACACTGACCACTGGTGAGGAGCTTAATCTTTAGGGCACTGATTTGCTGGTCGGTTTCCACATTATGTGTTCTAGATGCTGTACCCCAATAAATAAAGCAGTTTAAATAGTTTGCATATTTTGGTGTGTGTTCAAGACTGTCGCCATTTGCCCGCAATGTAGTAATGTAAAACCACTCAAACTTGATCACGCATATTTTGGGTCGGTTGGTTGGTTGTGTTTTTACGTCGCACTAGTGCTGCGCAATGGGCAATTGGCGACGGTCTGGGACTCACCCCTGGAGGTGGTCCGAAGGCATGCCATCACAATTTTGATCATCCATGGAAGGGATGGCTTTTCCGCTTCGTTGACTCCCAGAGGTATAATTTTCATGGGAGCATGGAGGACATTGCAGCCATGATAGATTTTACGTGCACCAGCCAACATTAGTGTATACGCTATCGAAGTGTGACGTCAATCGCCTGAAATTTCGTCTGCTCGATACAAGCAAGATCTATAGCTAATGTTAAATTACCATAGAAACTAGGCGTGAATTTTACTTTAACCATCTAATTACGCTAAGTGCGCTATATCGCCAGATGTTAAAGGCTTCGTGTTTACTTCTGCTTCTATGCGTCATGCGTTATACCAATCGCTGCTGTGTAGCATGAAAACTCGTCTGCTCGGTATGAGCAAACTCTATCTGGAGCTAATAAGGAATAACTTAAATTTCCACAATAAATAGTTTCGCTTGTACGGGGCAGACGATATTTTAAGTTACTGAAGTCATCGCTTCTGAACCGTATTGAGAGTGCTTATTTAATTTAGAGAGTAAGTGTTCAATTTTGGACTGAATATTTCTGATGAGGAAAGTTTGAAGAAGGTGGGATATTTTTTCAGATGATGAAGGAGCTCCAGGAACTTCCAGTAATAAACGAAGGAAATAGAGGTAAGTGAGCTGCTTTTTTTTCTGTTACTATTTCATATAACATTTGTGATATCTATGCATTACTTTTTAAATAATGGTATGTATATTTTTGCTTTTTAAACGTTTCCTAAAAGGTGGTTTTTGTTAGTTAAAAATTGCTTAAAGTGGTGTTTTTTCTGCTTCTTCTTCTTAATGTACGTGAAGCTTACATACGTGCGTAATAGTGATTGCTGCAATATGTAATTTTATGCATTTTTGACATTTATGCATTTGAGATAATGATATTTAGTTTTTTTCTTTTTTTTTTGTCATGTACACAAAGCGTACAGACGAGCGTAAGACTGGCTGTTGCAGTACACAATTTTGCCTATTTTTCAGATTCGTGCATTTTAAGATAAGGATATTCTGTGATTTTTTCTTTCTTTCTTTTTTTTTTTTTTTTTTTTTTATATACAGTCGATAACAAAAGTATCCGAACACTAGCAAAAATTCCTATGTAAAAAAAGTAGAGTTAATACTGTTTTGTTAAATAAATCCTTGTCGAATCATGTTCTTAGGGCGGGTTCAGGCTCTCGACCGATCCAGGATCGATCCAATTGGTCGTGGAACAATGCGTCCAGTTCTCATCATTCCAAGCATTACATAAATACCCAAGGAATTTACAGAAGTACAGAATATTGTGGAGCCAGTGCGCATGCTTCATAGGTAGTGTGAAGATGGCTGGCAGTGTGCCAACTCTCAAGGAAAATAAGGGAAAGAGGGGTACAATGGACCGCTCCTTTGATTTATTTATGTATTAAATTTTATGGTTCGTATGTTGGTACATAGATAGCAGTATTGCAGTGATGAAACTTAGCCAGCAACTTCCTGCCTAACTAACAATTTAGCCATTTTATTCGTGAAGTTTAGTTTACGGTAGCCAAAAGTATATATTTTTAGTTAAACGTTTTTTCTTTTCATCTTTCAGGAATAATGATCTGGAACAGGCTGTTTAGCACAATAAAGAGCTAAGGTCATCTATTATTATATTTAATCTCATTAAGATTTTTTTTAAGATTTTTTTTTTTTAAATCATTTGCTGTTAGAGGTCCAGACGGGGTACAATGAACCATGGTTCATAATAAACCGATTTACGAAATCTACATTTTTTAAGTGTTAGCTATAAATTATACTTAAAAATGTCAGCGTTAACCTTAATTATAAATCTATTATGTCTTCAAAGATGAATAAGAAAGAATTTACTTTGAGGTTTCTTCTTATTTATTTTTAATAACCATTCAGTTACTTTTGTATTCTTATATTTTTACAAATATCATGCAGCTGTAACAAACTAAATTAAATAATACAATTAAAAAATAAAAATACAAATAAATTTTACGAAATAGACGGTTTTACATTTTGTTAGTTTAATCACAGAAATAAAAGATTTCTATAAAAAGAATCTGTTTTTGTGAGATTCATGCGACGAAAACTTAATTAAGATCGCTACATTTTTTCCTGAGAGAGTTGCTATATCTCTTGTAAATTTTCAAACTATTATAATGATTGTTTTCCAGACCCTACAAGAAAACAGCAGATTTTCAGTGACACAAAAAATATTTGGCGTATCATTTTCTAATTTCAATGTTACATTATTTGTATGAATCCAAGACATAAACAAATATAATATATTCTACATTTTATACTATTAACAAACATACTACATTAGTATGCTTTTTAAATTTGACCTGTGGTCCATTGTACCCCATGTCATGGACCATTGTACTGGTCGGGGTACAATGGTCCATTTTGTCAGTTGCTGTTAAAAAAATTATATTAAAATAAGTAAACATAATTATTGCTTTTGATTGAGTGCCACATAAGACCTAATATATAGGTAATATGCACACATATTTTCAATAGCGAGAAATTATTACTTTATGCGTAAACAACTAAAATTTCCAAAATTGGTGCATTGTACTCCACTCTCCCTTACGTGACTTATAAATATCAGTACCAGAATTTAAAACTTTTATATTATCGAAATCAGGAATATGATCAGTTTCTATTAAATTTATTACAATTTTAGAACATTGGTTGCAATTTTTATATGATCGCCTGTGCTCCTGTAGTCTAATTCTTGCCATACGGCCAGTTTCATATATATAAACATATTTACTATTTTCACAAGGAATTAAATATATTACGGCAGTTAGATTCAAAGAAGGAGTTACAGGTTTAAAGTTTTAAAAAAAGTTTTTAAAATGTTTAATCGGCCGGAAAGCAGCATAAATATTATGTGGTTTAAGTAATTTAGCAATACGTTCTGAAGGAAAACCAAAATACGGCATAGAAATATAATTTTTTCTATTAATTAGTGAATTTTTCGTTTGCCGTTGGAAAAGAGGGGGAAATTGTAGGAGGGAACGAAGAAGAGGGGAAGCGAATAATATTGGTTAAAACCATAAATTCGTTTTAACCAATTAAGAGGGTAATCGTTATTTAAAAAAACCTGAAAAATTCTTCTAATTTCCAACTTAAAAAGTGGTTAGTAGAGTTCTTCGATTATGCAGTAATGAAACAATTTTTAATTTGAAAATTAGAAGACTCTAGAAAATTACTCATTCTGATATCAATACTATTTTCTTAATCTTAAAAATTTTTTTTGTTTTTAATCCATAGGAATTTCTTTTCAATGTTCTTTCTAAAATTAGAATTACTTGAACTTTTTATACGTATGGCTAGAGTATTGACACTATAATACATATTTTTATTTGTTTCTTAGCTTCAATAAATTATACAAGGCGAGAGTGGGTAATAGAATGCAGGTAGACACAAAGGTGTGAAAGGCGATACTTTATCATATGAGCAAACATCCTATTTAAATTTTAAAACTTCTTCAAACACCATAAAATTGAAGACAGCACAACCGGTTTCGAAAGGAGTGTTTTTCGCACCTGAAGAAGAAAGGCCTCGTCCTTTCGAAACCGGTTGTGCTGTCTTCAATCTTATGGTGCGTGAAGAAGTTTTAAATTTAAATATTGAGTGTACACCAGTTTTGATTTTAGTTTTGTGGAAACCTCATCATTAAAAAAAAGATGGCTTTATCAGAACAAAACATTGTAAAGATTGTAGTTTCCCCACAGCTAAAATGAAACAATATTTTTTCCTGAATGGAACAAATATTAGCTTAAAATCGATTTCTTCAAGGAGATTAACAAATCCACCATTGTCATTGTTGATAAAGAGAAGAGCTACTCCTGGCTTCATAGATGTGAAGATATTTTGTAATACACAAAAAACAAGGCATTAATACTAACATTACCTACTGCTTGTAATATTATTTTTCAGGCAATAACAAATTTCTAATTTCTATTCGGTATGTTAGGATGAGTCATCAGGGTTGCTACACAAATGAGGAGGAAAAAAATTCCCCGAGTTTTCCCTGTTTCTTTTAAAATTAAAACAGATGCCACGCAATCATGCAGCAGTAGAATCTAACATGTTTACAAGTCAACTGAACATATCTAGAGTGTATTGATTTCACTAACTTACTATAGTTGGGAAAAAACTTTCTCATTATAAAGCACTAAAATTAAAAAAATATTTGATTGGGAAAAAGTTTTCGAATCTTTTCCCAATTCAAAATTTCCTGAATTTCCCCTGCATTTGCAATATTTTTTTATATTCCCTAAATTATATTTTAATAGTTTTTCAAATTCTCTAATTTTTCTAGGTTTTCCTTCAATTCCAGGTACCTGATTATAAAATGAACTTAAATAAATATGCCATGGAAAACAGAACTACTTCAGGATTAAGTTCTGGCAAATTTCAGAGTTCATATGAATCAATACAAAACCCCTTAACCCCTTAACGCGCGGTGTCCTCGCTGCAAGGACGCAAAATTTAAAATCCAGCTGCAAAAATTCATCCCGGAAATTTTTTAGCAAAAATTTACGTTTATAACAAATCAGAAAAGGCCGGTTTTTTTAACCTTAAAATTAAAAATTTCTTTTAGTTTAATTTAGTTCATGAATTCCGGTGGCAGTATAATTTAAATAATCCGAATTGTCTTGCGTCGCAAAGGGTTAACGGATTAAAAGTTTGTGAAACAGCACTATACTTTATGGCTATGGCTAATAAAAAATAAGAGTGTTAAAGTATTAAATGCAGTATTGACTTGATTTTGCCCTACGCTAAAAAACCTGGGTGGGGTTTTTCAATAAAATCTACCTAAAAAAAACTCAAGGAAAAAAAAGAAAGTGGGTTTTTTCAAAATCTTTATATAAAGTTGAACTTTTATCTAATTTACAATAAACATATAAATATAAAACAAATATTACATACATTATTAGATCATCAACGAAGAATTTTCAGAATTACTGGAGGGACTTAAACAACTCTATAAAATAAAATCCTGAAAAATTCCATTAAAAAATTTATAAATATCTCATTAAAACAAAATGAAATATATAATAAACTCAAATTTGGACTTTGCGACGTTTGAGGACGTTAGCAGAATAGTAAGAAATCCACATCAGAAGTAAAGAATAATTCAAAAAGTATGTGCTTGAATAGCAATTTATTTTTTCGATTACGAAATAAAAATAGTTAGGCAAAAGTATCAGGGTATACAGTGCAAATATTAAAAATTGAGTGCAACATACACATAAATATTTCTTTTTTTTAATATATTAATTGTATAAGAGTAGTAATAACTAAAAATGAAACTCTAACCATCTTTCACATTGAAAATTTGCAGAAAAGAATAAGACTTTATCGCATGCAGGATTTATTGAGAAAAAGTTCTTTGTTTTTTAAAATTAGGAAAAGTATTTCAAATTCGAATTAAAATTATAGTTACTCGATAGAAAATAAGAACTCATCTTGTCGAACTATAATAAACGTTATTTTATAAATGAAATTTTTCTTATCATTATTATAACTTTTCCCAAAGAATAAAAAAGTAAAATAATAATTTACTTTTACAAAAGGTAGGTTTTTTCGTTTTTACATAGGTGGTAATTGAAGGTTAAAATTAACATAAGCGGTATTTAAAATTTAAATTACAATAGTTAAAGTTTTGTGCATGGAATAAAAGTAATTAGGGGAAGCCGGGGTAATAAGAGACAAAAGGGGTAATAAGAGACAAAAAATATTAATAAAATCTATACTATTAATCTAAATAACTTGAAATAAATGTCTCGTATTAATTTCATTAAATGGACTCCTCTTGATTTTTTAGGTGATTTTTGAACTTAATTTTTTGTTAAATTCTTTTTTTAAATTTTCATTAAATCCTTGTCTCTAATAACCCCACGCGGGGTAATAAGAGACCAGGCTTGTAAGTGTCCATATACAGCAATGTAAAATCATGTGAGATAAGATATCTGGAAACAATTCTGAATCAACCAATAGTTTTAAATTTTTATTATTTACATCCATTCAAAATATATGTTTGCTCGAAAATTAACTGTCATAAATGTGTTTGTGAAATTCATTTCTTTTAATATTAGGTCCTAAATAATATAATATTGTACTTAGTGATAGTTCTACATAATCAGCATAACCTAGGGATTAACCAAAAACATCAATATCATTTCTAAAATGGGCAGAAAATATTTTAACCATTTTCTAAAGTGTAGTCGAAAATAGGCAAAAAGACGTATCTTTGAAGTGTATACAAGCGAGCAAAATGTTATAAAATATTTTTCTAGTAATTATAAATGAACTTATTTATTATGTAATGAAGTATTAATGATTAAATACTAACTTATACACATTCTAAACATAAATTTACATAATCGTATCAACTAAATATGGTCTAGCCTAATGAGTGAAACTGCTTTTTGATTTAAAGTGAAAAAAAAAAAAAAAAATGTTCTCTTGGTAAACTTAGACTGGGCCTAACACTAGGTAAACTCTTCGTAAACTAGTCAGGCAGAATTAACAGGAACTACAATTGGAGGGGGGGGGGCACAGGAATTAACAGTGGGGGTAATAAGGACGCATGTCTCATATTACCCCCACAAAAAATAAAAATGGGGTAATAAGAAACATGCCTAGAACATGTAAATAAAGAATGCTTTCAAGGTTTTAAAAAATTGTGCATCAAAAGTCATAGTCTTGGTCAAAAGGTTACACATTAATAAATCCCAAACATCTTACTTACAAAAGAAAAATAAAGACAAATTTAGAAAAAGTCACGAACTTTCAGGGTAAGTTCAAAGTGAAGGTTTTTTTTCGTCGTATAAAAATAATTCAAAATATGTTATAAACTTTTCAATAAGTATATTGTAGTAAAGAATATACATGATACTTAATATTACTTTTTTTAAATTCTGTCTAAGTATATTTTTTGGTGGGTTTTTTGACTGCGTCTCTTATAACCCCTGTCTCTTATTACCCCGGCTTCCCCTATGTATCTTTTAGTATAGTTATAATTTTAAATAAAATTGTGAAGTAAAATTGTATAATAAACATTCTTATTAGAAAACTAAAGTGAAATTGAAGGATAGAAGAATTTTATTACAAAGAATCTTCGGGCGAGAGGCCATCGCCACGCATAAAATAATTCGAGGGAAAGAAACGAGGTCTACTATTTCTTTCGTGAAACACATAAAAAAGTAATGCATTTCGTTGGTCAGCTTTCATTTTATTCTGACTTGAAAAGGCATGCCTTTTACCTTAGTTCGTAAATGTATAACTTCGATTGTGTTCGCAAAGATGAAAAATTATGTGTTTTTTTATTATTTTTATATAGAAAATGCTGCTTTTAATTTATTTTAACTATAGCTTTAGAAAAGTCTATTAAACAAATATTTTTACTGCATAATTCCCTTTTCTATTTATTCATATTTCCTATACTTTTTATTATAAAAATATAACTTGAAACATACTTATTAGATTAAAAATTTTATGCAAAAAGGAAAAGTGTAAGATATTTAAAAAGCATTCACATTTTACAAGAAAAAAAAGTTGTATAGACTAAAATATTTAAACAAATTCGAATTTTTATATTTTGACGAATAATCTGGATTCTCTTGAAACATCAGGGGTGTAAAGAGCATTTGATGCAACACGTACTTCAGCGAATGTTTTGTAAGAAAGTCGAAAAAGGGACAAGTAGTAAATTAAAAAGGTAAACAAATACTTTTATCTAGAAAAGGTGTATCATAAAATTGAGTCAGGATCTCGTGTTGATTAAACCTTTGAAAAATTTACTCAACTTTTTCCCAAATAATTTTCAACATATACATAATGAACAAATAAGTTATTTGTTCATTGGTTATTTGAAATTACCTTCGAAGTGATTACAGTTCAAATTCAGTAGCGGATATTGAAGAAACAAATTCCCTAAATTTGGCAACACTGACCAGAAAAGTGAAATTAAATAGAACCGGCAAACGTTTAAAACAGATTTGACGAATCCAATGTAATGAAAAAAGAAATTTTCTGTTTTGGACAAATATGTCAAATTGTACATCTAGGAAGTTTGTACTTTCTATAAGCGTTATAAACGCAGAGTTCGTTGGAATTCCCTATCTAGGAAGGTACCTATACATTACACTCACAAGAAATTAAATTAAAAAACCACATTGTTGAAATATTAAACTAGTATATAATCCCGTCAAAAATGACGGAATGTGAAATGAATGAACGTAGTGAATCAACGAAAGGCGTTGCCTGCTTCGCTGGTCACTATATTTAAAAGAAACTCCTTTAAATCGCGTTAAAAAAAAAAAAAAAAAAAAAACATGAAATTGCTTAAAAGCTTGCTTTCCTGTCCACGCTGCTTTCGGCAGCAACCCACTCATTCGCATACTCTCGCGTGCCAAATATGTCAAATTGTAACAATAGCTTACCAGTGGGCTTCCATTTGGGTGCTTATCAGATGACAGTTTCGAAATGGACAGTGTCGAAAAAATTGAAGTAGCAATATTATATTTAAACCCCAGTTACATATGAACAACACGATGCGTGGTGTACATAATATTCTCTTTAACGTTATTTTCTACATTTATTTGATTTATTCGATAAACTATAAAATGACAATTTCACACCAAATATAATATCACAATATTCTATGATCGGCTACATCTATCACATGAGACAACTTTTTGTGGTTATAATAGTAGTTGAGTTTGTTAATAGTAGTTAGTATATAGAAAAATAAATAATTAAATATGTAAATCTGATCATAGTGCAGCCTTAATGTAGCTCCTCTTGTCGACTTTTGAATTTTTATCGCCATTTTAGACAAAAATACATAATTTTTGTGATTATGTTTTCTCTTTCTTTCTTATCTTTTTCCTTTCCTTTCCTTTCTGTTTTTCAATATTTTATAATTTATTTATATTTTTCATGCGCTAACTTGGTTAAAGTGGCTTTCACAAAAGTAGAGCTCTTGGCGAAAAATGTCTGATCTATTTCAGCATCAAAGTTTTAAAATATTACGTAGGATTATCAATGAATTAGCTTTCATGCCAAGCGCGATTCTCCCGTGCCAAAAACTTTAAACAAAACTATTTAAACAAAGCAAAAAATAAAAAAAATCTAAAATCGAAGTATATTAAAAAAAGGTTATGGTTGTCATATTTTCATATCCATTAGTAAATTTAGTTTATATAATAATATTTCTGTAACGTGGTCCAGTTACGATTATTTTTTTTTAGAAACGATACGATACTGACTTAATAAAATACGCGAGGATAAAAAATTATACATAAGCAATATTTAAGCACGCGGACTCAGTTCAGTGATCTAATAAAAAATGACGACATTTATATGATGAGATCATTTTATAGAAAAGATGTATTTTTAAAGGTTGCATTTTTACAATCTTTCCAAGCGTCATTTTAAATCTAGCAATATTTTAATGATATAAGCCCCATATGAACTTTTGTCATAAATTGACTAAACAACGCAAGAATAAAAAGTATAATAAAAATAGGTACTATGTTTTTTAACACAAAAATAAATAAATTAATAAAAATAAAAATTTAAAAATCGACATGAGGGTCTTATACTAAATCTGTCCTGCCTTACGAAGTATGAAATTTATGTCGTTAAACATGAATTTTATCTTTAAGCCTTTCGTGAATGATATTAGTTTGATTATCATTGGCATTTCATCCCACAATATTAACTTATTTCTAATAATAATTTGGCTTCTGATGAATTAAAATTGGGTGGGAAAACTGGCTTAAGGTTTATGAGTTTCAAAGTTTAAAGATAAATAAGAAAAGAAATAAAGTGTGAAAGTTTCGCACGGGTTTGCTAGTATTTTATACTTTTTTATTTTTCGCGTGAAAGCATATTTTATTTTATGCTGAAAAAGTAAATAAATAAATAAATGACTGGTAAATTTTTTTGGCAACAATTATAAATCTAAAAGTCCAAATTTGAAGTTATTGTCAGGTTGTTATTTTCATATTTTAATTAATTAAAAAAAATTAATCAAAATTTCGTTACATATAAGGTACCAAACGAAAGGGGCTTTTTTTTCTGAATCCGTCGGACTAAACAGCTTATCGATCGGACAATTATATTTTTTAAAATTAACTAAAGTATGAAAATTAGGTCGCAGCTTACTATATAGATGAGTACGAACCAGAATCGTCATCTCTCTTGCAAATTATGTAAATAGATATGAGTGTATAAGTTTGGCATTCCTGATGATGCATTCCTGATGATGCATGCTTTGTCTAACGAAATAGAGCAAAATTCTGATGAAATTTGAGTAGGGTGAGGTGAAGTAAAATAACTCAGGGGGGAAAATAGGTCAGTTAAAAAAAAACATCCAAACATTTTTTTAATTCCAATATTGCTGGTTTTATATATTATTTATATTAGTCTTCATTTTGTATGCAAAATTGACTGTAACTGATACTTTTTAGTTACAGCTAGTAATTATTTGTGTGTTTCGTATTAGTAACTCGAATGTGTTGCTAACAAAAACTTTGGTTTTGAACTAATTCAAAATCAAATTTTACAGTATTTTCTTATCATATTCCAAAAAGCACATTCGTAAGATGAATTTCCTAAACTTGTGAAAAAATAAAGATAAAATATTAATATTTTGGAGTAAAAAAACACATGTGGGGTAAAATAGGTCAGGTGTTGAATCATGTTAGGCTTAGCAAACAATAAGTAACTAATTACTTTTTTCTGTGTTTTAAATAACTCCATATGTATTCTTTTAATGTATTAATTTAAATTAAGCTATATATTGTTCTGGAGCTATTTCATACACATAGACATAGATATAAAATAATTTAATGTTAAGAGGGAAAAAAAAAGCAATACATATTAAAACTGATTCAAAACATTCAGTTTGTAGGTGAAATTCAAAAAATTGTTTAATTCGAGCTAATTTAAGAAGGGTGCCAATTTTTCATACAAAGGGCAGGCAGGATACAACATTCTCCTGAAACTATCTGAGTGAAACTCTGCAGTTTAGCATCAACTTCAAATGCAAGAGTGGATGAATCTAGATCATCAATCACCAATTTGACAAATTAATTCTAGTGCGACATCAACAGTCATGGAACAGGATAATATTTACAGTAATTTCCGGTCTATAATCCGCAGGAAAGATATGTCATTTCTCCACCAGAAATTTTATTTAATAAAAAATTCAATATTTTTTTCGAAGGAACAACTCTTACAATTATAACTTTATTTGTCAATTAAAATTTCTGGTACAAAACTGGCTTGTATAATATGCGGGTTATACGCCGGAAATTACTGTATATATTCTCCTTTTAAGTACATAAAATCTGCTATTATAAATACTTTATCACTCAATCAAACATTGTCTTCTAAAGAAACTTTGAAAAATGCACACAGAAAAAGAACCCATACTCAACAGAAAATAGGAGTAGTTTTAACAACCATTTTATTTTTCAATTGATTGTATGACAAAAAAATCAACAGAGATGCTAAAATCACAGAAACATCAATTTAAAAGAAACATAAAAAAAAAAAAAAAAAAAAGTCTTTCTCAAGAAGAAAATTTGGACAGCATTAATACTAATCAATTCGTAAAAGTTGGAAAATGTGTTAAGGTAGAATTTCATGGGAAAAGATCAAAGAAAATATTTCATGGCATCATTCTTTCACACAATCATGAATATTCTGAAAATTCTGAAGGGATTAAAAAAAGTTTAAATGGAAGCTCCTATTGGATTTTCGAGAGAAAGATAATCTGATAGAGATGTATCGTACATTCCAAATGTTCTTCCCGAACTAATGATGGACCATAGAGACATTTTTTTTCGAGAGAGAGAGAACACAAAATCAAGTTCTTATCAAAAAAAAGGAATGTGTATTTGTAATTTTATTTGCATGAAGTAAATTGTATTAAAATTTAAAACAGTTTTAAAGGATGACTTATTTTACTCCAACCCATGGGGTAAAATAAGTCACAAACAGCATATTTTAAAATTTATTTTTCAGTACAAATTTTTTGTTTTTTCAGAGATATTTCTCTTACAATGTCATGAGGAACATTCATTTGCATATTTTGTGCAATTTTTTAACAAATGGAACCAATACATTTTTCTGCTGTTTAAGTGCAAACGTAAAATATACTGTTTTTGCCCTATTTTACCCCACCTGACCCTATACGATTAAATTGCCTCTTAAAGATGTAAAACACCAAAATAAAACAAGTCCTTCCGACTCATTTGTAAGGGTAGGATGATTTCTTTTTTCTTATCAAGTAGCCGTCATTTTGTTTCAAAATGGCAGCTACAAATTATTAATGGACTTCGTAGAAATATTGTTGTAGGTAATGTAGATATGAAGTTTTAAACAAACCGGCTCATAAATACTTTCTTATGTGAATTTAAAAATTTTAAGTGGCCTGCACTTGGAAAGAAGATGGCGGGCCAAGTTAGCAAAAAAAATATATCAAATGCGTTTGCGAGATAACTCTACTGTACAAATTTAGTTCGAATTAATTCAGAATCTCAAAAGTCATCGTGTTGAAAAATTAAATGGTCGCCACTTGGATCAAAATGGCAGAGCAAATTGCTCAGTGAACTAATCCAAGATATTTCTAAGATAAATCCACTGTCCAACTTTGGTTCGAATAAATTCTGCATTTCAAAAGTTATCAAAATAACTAAGTCTCAAGTGGCAGCGTTCAAGTGGAACAACTTGGAAACAAATTGCAGAGAAGTTTGCCCACCGAAATCATATCTGTTTGAATGATAAATCCGCTACCCAAATTTTATGCGAATTGATTCAGTATTACAAAAGTTATCATAATGACAATTTTTCAAGTTGCCGCCACTTAGAAATAAAATTGCGGATTAAGTTACAAAGTGAACTTATCCAAGATATTTGATTCATAAGTTCACTATACAACTTTTGTTTCAATCAGTTTAGTATTTTAAAAGTTATCGTGATAGAACATTTTCAAGTGGCAGCGTGATTTCAAGTGGAAACAACTTGGAAACAAGATACCGGGACAAGTTGCCCAGTGAACACATATAAGGTAATTATATGATAAGATCACTGTCCAACTTTGGTCCGAATTGAATCACAATTTTAAAAGTTATCATATTTAAAAATTTTCAAGTGGTAGCCTAAATTTCAAGTTGTCTAGATTAGTTTATAACATCCGCACTTTGTTAAAAATGGCGGATAAAGTTCATTAATAAACTTGGTTGTGACCCTTATATAGTCTATGTATACATCAAAATTCAAGCAAATCCGGTCTTAAATATGCTTTTTACAGTGTGAATTTGAAATATTCAAGTGGCCTCCACTTGAAAACAAAATGGTGGAGCATCCAAGATATTTATAAGATAAGTTCAATGTCCAAATTTGTTTCAATTTGGAGTATTATTTCGGAAGTTATCGTGATTTTAAATTTTCAAGTGGTAGCCGGATTTCAAGAGGCCCCGCTTAGTATAAGATATCTGCCACTTTGTTAAAAATGGCGGATAAAGCTCATTAATAAACTTGATTGAGACACATATACGGTCTATGTATACACATCAAAATTCAAACAAATTTAGAATACGCTTTTTACAATGTAAATTTGAAATTTTTAAGTATTTTCCACTTGAAAACAAAATGGCGGAGCAACTTCATTAACAAACTCATCCAAGATATTTATAAGATAAGTTCACTGTCCAAATTTGGTTTGATTTGGAGTATTATTTCGGAAGTTATCATGATTTTACATTTTCAAGTGGTTGCCTGATTTCAAGTGGCCCCAATTAACTTAAGATATCCGTCACTTTGTTAAAAATGTCAGCTAAAGTTCATTAATAAATTTCATTGAGACCCTTATGTGGTCCTTATTTACATCAAAATTCAAACAAATCCTTCCATAAATACGCTTTTTACAATGTGGATTTGAAATTGTCAAGTTGCCACCACTTGAAAACGAAAAGTCAGAGCAACTTGGTTAGCGAACTCATCAAAGATATTTATAAGATAAGTTCGCTGTCCAAATTTGGTTCAATTTAGAGTATTGTTTCGGGAGTTATCATGATGACAAAATTTTCATTATAGAAAGATAGATAGATAAACGAAGTGATTGCAATAGGTCGATTCCTAAAGAAATCAACCTAAAATATAGATACTATTAGAAGAGGGAATATAAGAAGATTGTAAATAATATGAATCCTGGAAATTCATGTCGCAGTTTAAAAAGTGTCCAAACTAAGTTTAAATATGTAAAAAAAAAAAAAAAAAAAAAAAACGTGAATTGAATCATTGAGAGAAACAAACGGAAAATGTAACTAATCGTAGCTTTTTTTCTTGGTTTCGGGTTGGGGGAGTAGAATTACATCTTCTAATGAAGCATCTTTCAATATCAAAAGTATGCTGATACAAATAGATTTGTGCTTTTGTGAACTTTTGTAATTCGAAGGCCTGTTTTACTCCCCCTTCTAATCTATAATTTTTATTTAAACAAAATTTTCCATTAAAATTTGATTTAAAGTTTGGATAAATTAACAATAGGTACGCGGTACAAAAACTGCAGTTATGCAAATGCATTTTTTTTTACTTAAACTTTTTAAAATTGATTTGGTACGTAGAGTTAAAGTTATTTGACAAATTTTATCTAATCAGTGTAATAAAAAGTAAATTATAATAATAAAAAAAGTTTTAAATGTTCAATATTAATGTGTGTTCTGTACTGAAATTTATATTTAAACTTGACACAATTTCTATCAATTTAAATTTTCATCTAAATTACCGGTTGTGAAATCGATAGTCTTCGAAAACACAAAATAGCGCACTGATAAGTGATTGTCTTTTAGCATTGTTTCATTTCCAAAGGGTTATGTACGTTCTTCTTCATTTGTTATGCAACATAAATAAATGTGATTACTGTTTTACTTTAAGCCATAATCTTTAAAGCCCAAGTGAAAGTTAAGCTTAGTTTAGGTATTTGACGTTAAACTAAAACTTCTATTATTTGATCGTTAAGTTTGCTTCTAAATATTTTGACAAAATTGTAGTCATGAAAGTGTATTTAAAGTTAACTTTCTTAATTTAGTTTGGCATGAAGAGTATTTAAAGCGTATCAAAAGACCGTGTTGCCAAGAAGCGATAAATAGCCAAGAATCGAATATTTTTTTACGGACGATATATAGTGATTTTTCATCATAACCTCGTTCTGGAATTTTTTAAAAAATTTTCTTTGGAGGGTGACATTTATGGATTTGAATAAATATTTCAGCTTCAAAATGGAAGTTACAAAATAACAAAAGTTTAAATTAACATCATAGTGATTGTATATTTTAAAAAGTAAGATTATTTAGAAGGTGTTTGAGATAAGAATTAATTTATTATATCAAATTAATCTTAATTAGTATCAAATTAAAATTATCAAAATTTTAGACGTAGACCTACGTAATCAATCTCACGAATGACTGTTTTTTTATTATGTCAACTGTTTACAGATTTTAATATTATTGTCTCTTACATTAATATTGTATTGTGATCAATACTTTTCAATTATTCTTACCTTATGCAAATTAACATTCATATAAATGATGAACTTAAATATATTTTTATCCATTGTTGACATTTTTTGAGTTGTTGCCAATGGTAGAGATCTCATACATCACTGTCTCAGACACAACTCATTTTGTATTACCCTTCTGCTAGAATTGCCCTTGAGAAAAATAGAGCGGTTTTTGAGAAATTTCAAACTCTACATTTATTGACTTTTCGATATATTTTGCTTGTATAAAGCTTCACTTCCATATGGAATAGTTTATCGAATTATTCAAGTATTCCTTCCTGGTGTTAGATCATTATAATTATGAATTATTATACATAATTTGAAATATGTTTAAGTACATAACTTTCATTTTTAATATTTTCTTATCATTAGAAAAATATATTTGATTAAAACGATAAAATAATTTGACATTATATAAATTTAAGTTTAGAGAATATTTCTTACATTAGAAGGATTTTAGGGTATTTTAAAAATTTTACATTTGCCAAACGATTATCGTCATCTATAGTTTACTTCGCAATCAGGTAAAAGACCAAATACTTACATATACACAATGAAGAGAAAAAAAAAATAGATATCTTTTATTTAATAATCTAAACTTTGTCCTCAATCCACTAAATAAAAAAGAAAGAAAAAAAAAAGTTGTTTTGTTGGAATAGTATACAAGGAAAAATCTCGTGATTTCATTCACTTGCAGTTATAGTACAGCACTTGGTGTGTTATAAAATATAGTATATCATGAAACATTTAATAAATGATTTTTTTACTTGGATTCTTGTCAAAACGATTTTAAAACTATAAGATAACCACATGTCAATGGCAGTACATTCATTTTATTTATACCCCTTTACAATAAAGCTTAATAATGTCTCACTTTTGTTTGCTTTTATTAACTACTAGAAAAGCCCCGGTTCGTTAACGAACCGAATGCCTAATGCGGGAAAAATTTCAAAATCAAACTCGAAATGTACAAATCTCGGCCTGATACTGTTTACGTGCCAATAAATAAAAGTTTGTTAACGAAACCCTTTTTAAATTCATGAAATCAATGAAGGTAGTGTAGATCTTATCACTAAAAAGAACAGAAATAAATGAAGATTTCAGATTAATTTTTTATAGTACAAAGAACTAATAAAGATTTTATTTAACCAAATTTATCCAAGCAAAAGTTTAGCCGAAAATTTTCTTATACAGAGCGTTTTTGGTGAAAACATTTTCGCTTTTTTTTAATTAGACGTCCTTGTTGTTATGACATGGTGTGTGGTATCGCATCTGAACTCTCAGTCAATTATTTGGTTGTGGTGTGACAGCGCAGTCGTGTTTAGTATTTCACGCAGACCTAAATGCATTTAAATGAAGAAGAAAATGCTGTCAGTCGTAGCTTTAAAGAAATAACTTTGTATCGATTGGCGTTTATTGGATTGTTGAATCATATAAATGCTACCGAAGGCAGCAGGTACCCGAAACAATCGGTTTAAAAGTATTTAAAAATGCATTGTCATCGTCTTCTGCTTTATTCTAAAATTTTCAAATGTCTAGCTAGTCGGGAAGTTATATGATTGTTGAATCATATAAACGCTACCGAAGGCAGCGGAAACTCGAAACAATTCGCTAAAAGTACTTAAAAAATGCATTGTCATCGTGTTCTGAGCTTGTCTAAAAGTTTCAAATTTCTAGCTAGTCGGGAAGTTATATGATTGTTGAATCATATAAACGCTACCGAAGGCAGAGGGGACCCGAAAGAATTGGCTAAAAATATTTAAAAAAAATGCATTGTTATCGTGCTTTGAGCTATTCTAAAAGTTTCAAAGGTCTAGCTAGTCGGGAAAGTTAAATAAATTTTCTGTTGAATCATATAAACTCTATGGAATGCAGTGGGGACCCGAAATAGTTGTCTAAAAGTATTCAAAAAATGCATTGCCATCGTGTTCTAAGCTTTTCTAAAAGTTTCAAATTTCTAGCTAGTCGGTAAATTATATGATTGTTTAATTATATAAACACTGCAGAAAGCAGCGGGGACCTGAAAAAATTGGCTAAAAATGTTTTAAAAATGCATTGCCATCGTGTTCTAAGCTTTTCTAAAAGTTTCAAATTTCTAGCTAGTCGGGAAATTATATGATTGTTTAATTATATAAACACTACAGAAAGCAGCGGGGACCTGAAAAAATTGGCTAAAAATGTTTTTAAAATGCATTGTCACCGTGTTCTGAACTATTCTCAAAATTTCAAATGTCTAGCTAGTCGGGAAGTTAGTTAGAAATCGATTATTGTTCTCGGTACGTCCACACACAGACAGAGTCCAAGGAAATCTCTTAGCCATTTCTATATGTAGATTTGTTATTAATGTGATCGAGAACATGTTAAGTAATCTGATTTTTGGTACTTTATATCATTAACAGTGCAACATCGTACTGTGTAAATCCATTTTGGTCAGTAGCTACGTAAATTAACTTGTTGTAACGAAATTGAATTTAACTTAAAACACTTTAAATTAATATCAAGTTTCAATCCATAAACATTACATTATTTATTACTAGATCAGTTGTAACAGTTACACTACAACATACAAAAATCGATTCTTATTTGGGAAAATAAATAAACATTATAAAGTATTCTTGAAAATTATTAAACTGACAAATAGAATTATTCTACTGTTTACAAATGCACAATATTACTTTTATTTTATTTTATATTGAATATTAATATTTTTGCTCTTCTAAGAACAATTTTACTGAATTCGCTTCTTTGTTTTTCAATATCACGTGATTGAGCAATCGACTATTTTATTTATTTAACGTTCATTTATATTTCAATTAATTTTTGGAACTCTCGCGCAACTTTATTTAAATTGTTTTTTTTACTCCAATTTCATATTTTCATTTTTTTTTTTTTTTTCCTGTGCATGAGCAAATTTAATATTTTATAATTTTTTATTTTTCGCGTCAAAACGTATTTAATTTTATGTTGGGGAAAGAAAAAAAAAAGTAATTGTTTTTTGGCATTAATTGGAAATTTAATGTCCAATTTTAAAGCTATTATCAGGTTATTATTTTCATATTTTAATTAATTTTAAGAAATCTAATCAAAATTTCGTTTGAAATGAAGTACCAAATGAAAGAGGCAATTTTTTTGAATCCATCGGAGTAAAGAGCTTATCGATCGGACAATTAGATTTTTTAAGTATATAATCTATATTAACTAAAGTATGAAAATTTTGTGGCAACTTGCGTCCACACATAGACAGAGTCCAAAGATATCTTTTAGCCGTTTATATATATAGATTTGTTTTCTAATTTTCTCTAATGCAAAAGAATTGTGGTGAAACTGATATTACTCTCAACTGCAACTACGTTTGGTGTATTTATGGTTTATAAAAAGATTCACAAATATATAAGCATAATTATATATTACAGCGCATATGTGGTATTTTTGAAAGAGCATTTCGGGTGGTCATCACTTTGTAAAGCATCAAATATAATAAAAAGTAACATAAGATATTACTTTAAAGTGTATAAACGTAAAACTACTAACAGCAATGTACAAAAAAAAAGTTCAAATTGTAATTTTTAGTTTTAGATAATTTATATATTTATCTTTGTGTGTGTGTGTGTGTGTACCGGGTATCCCATAAATCTGCAAACATTTTAAAAATACATAAAATTTGAAGGAATTGGCAGAATTAAACACGGTTTGCGAAAAAGTTATTCTCATGAGGGGAGATTTTTTTTTTTTTGGTAAAGAATAAAAAAATTATAGTTAAAATTTTCATCGAAGAAACGCGCTGTTCCTTAGCAAATCACACATTTCAATGAAAAACTATACTTATTTGCATGCAAATGTTTCACAAGCATATAACTCCTATTTCTATGTGTCCACCATCTCCACAAAGTACAGTTTACAAACGAGTTACAACACCAGTAACTGCAACTTCAGCCGGTGGTTCTTATTTGAGGGAAAATGTATTCGCCATGTATGCTTTGTCCACCAAGACAGCATCGCAATTAAAACACCATGTATGCACAAAATGGAGGCAAAGTAATAAGTAAACTGTGTTAATAGTACAGTCATTTGCAAAAGTTTTAAGACCAGTAGCCGATTTTCAGTATTATTACACATTGCATCATTTGTGCATTCTACTACTATAAATAAAGATGGCCGGCACTTTTATCGCCAGTTGTTTATTGGATTTTGTCGGTGAGAGTGCTGTTGTGTAATTATTGTAATGGGTAAAAACCTTCACTTAATGTTACAAAAAGGTCAGAAATATTGAGCCTGCATAAAGCTGGATTTTCTGAACGTCAAATAAGTTCGAGGGTAAATGTGAGCAAGACACCTGTGCATCAAGATATTAGTAAATTTAAAATTTCGGGAAAATTTGTGTACCTAAAGAGAAGCGGTCGCCCTAGAAAAACGAGTGCATGTGATAATCATGTGATTAGAAGGATAGTCGTACGAAATCCAAGAACCTCCTGCAATACGATTAGACATTCTCTGCTCGCAAAAGGCACCAACGTCAGTTTGAGTACTATTTCAAGACGTTTGGCCAAAGATTTTGGTTTACCATCCCATAAACGTGCAAGGAAACCCCCACTAATTGCAAGTATGAAAAAGAAACGGCTGACTTTCGCCAGACAACATCAGAATTGGGCAGTACATCAGTGGAGTAGGGTCTTATTTTCGGATGAGTCAAATGTGCAGCAATTTTCTGCACGTGCTACAAGTGTTCGCCGCCCAACGGGAAAAAGATATGATGAGAGATATACAATTCAAACGGGAAACATTCTCCAAGCCAAATGGTATGGGGTTCAATGTCTGCATCCGGTACTGCTAGTCTGCATTTTGTGTCATCTAAAGGATCTAAAGCTATTATGAACGGAAAACGGTACCTTAATTTGTTACATGAGAAGTTGAAGCTTCACATGCGTGTTCATAAATGTTCAATTTTCCTGCTTGATGGTGCTCCGTGTCATAGGGCGAAGATTATCAAGAAATATCTGAGGGCATAGAAAATCAAAGTGCTTTACTGGCCAGGTAACAGCCCAGATTTGAATTCCATAGAAAATTTGTGGTATATTGTGAAAAATAAAGTCACCGAAAAGCAATAATCCACTGCTACGGCACTTGAAGCAATAAAGTATATCTGGTGCACAGACATTTCTAAAGCTTACTGCAAGTCTCTCATTTATAGCATGCCTGAGAGGATTGCATAAGTTATTAAAAACAAAGGAGATCCTACAAAATACTGATTTTAATTACAGTAAATAACCATGTACAGTCTAATCTGTTCTTTTACATGTAAATATGTATGTTATTTTTCCATTAAATCTGATTTTTCTATGGGTGGCCTTAAACTTTTGCAAATGACTGTAAAACGGTACAATTTATAGTACTCTGATTTGATTATTTCTTGTAATAATTTCTTATTTTTCCATGCTGCGCCCTTGATAGACGAAAAAAATTTTTTTTTTCTTTAACCCTACCCCGATCCCCCCCCCCACTCCCCACAAAAAAAAAAAAAAGTAACTTTAATGTCTATTTCGCAAACTGCATTCAATTCTACCGAAACTTTAAATTTTTATTAATTTTTAAAATGTCTATAGACTTATGGAACACCCGGTATATATATTATATACACTGCTCGACATTGAAAATTCAACACCAAGAAGGAATGATAATAACGGAATGAAATCTGTTCGACACATACATTATAGTAGGAAGAACAATTGATTAAAATTTCAGAAAATTTGGAGTAATATGTACTGAGACAACAGTATATAAAGCAGCGACCTCTGAGAGAAATAAAAACTCATATCTGCCTAGGCATTGAATCGAACAGCGATTGGATAACATGTACGGGTAGAGCACTTCATGAAGCTTTAACACGATGCCACAATTCATCGATCGAAGTTACTGGTGAGTGGTGGGGGGCCAGTCGCTTTTCAATGATTAAACAGTCATTTTCATTGGTGCGAGATATGGAGAACGCGCTGGCCAGAGCAACAGTCGAACACATTCTGTATCAAAGAAGGTCCGGACAGTACAAACAACTTGCGGTCGTGCATTATCGTGCTTAAATTTTGCGCTGCGGGCCTTAACTCATCAGAAATTTAATAGCCGTTGTTCAGAGTGCCAGGAATACGAACATGAAGTAATCGAGACGTGTATCCAATGGGAACCCATAACATCGTTGCAAATGATGGACAGTATGATGATGTGGAATCCCAGCTGGCAATGAGCATTATTCATAATGCCGTTAAATACGGATAAGGCAATCTTGATGCTGTAAACAAGATTGTGATTTGTCTGAAAAGTGACTTCACGCCATTCCTGCGTCCATGTTCATCGTTGATCACACATTAATGGTGCCCATATCAGTGATGCAGTTTTGAGGGTAATCAGAATTTTGGTAGCCGCATACTGAGTCACCACCTGGATTGATGGTATGTTGTACCATTGGATACACGTCCCGGTCACCTCTTGTTTTCATTCCCTCCAGTCTGAATACCAGCCATTACATTTCTGACGAGTTAAGGCCCATAGCTCTGCCCTATGTTCAAGGCCTCCGAAACGCAACAATTAAGCAGGACAATACACGACCGCAAGTTGTCCATATTGTCTGGACCTTCATTGATGCCGAATGTGTTCGACTGTTGCTCTGGCCAGCGCGTTCTCCTGATCTCGCACCAATGAAAATAACTGTTTAATCGTTGAAAAGCGACTGGCCCCCACCACTCACCAGTAACTTCGATCGATGAATTGTAGCATCGTGTTAAAACTTCATGAAGTGCTCTACCCCTACATGTCATCCAATCGCTGTTCGATTCAATGCCTAGGCAGATATGTGCTGCGTTTTGAGAGCTGTTGAACACGATTTGACCATTTTTGGAAAATCTGTCTGTCCTTCCGTCTGTGTGTGTGTGTAACAAAATTTGTGGCAACTATACCTCTGGAACTACTGCCCAAAATTTCATACAAATTGGTATGTAGTTACATCTTGACATATATTAGTGCCTATCAACTTTTGGTAAAAATTTTCTTACAGGTTGCGTTGCCATCCCGCTTTTTCGAAATTTTTAACATGGTGGTATAGGACAAAATTTTGTATAAATGTGCATAAAGAGAATTATTTTTTAAGAATCATTATAAAATTAAAAAAATATATATATATAATAGAGACGGTCAACTGGGGGGGGGGGAATTGTATATGTAGGAGACTCGCCTCCCCCCAAGTCCTCCCTCGAGGGGAGTAAATTTTCATGATGGATATCTTTTAAAAGAGATTGCCAATACCTTTAAAACGAATGATTGAACCATCGATCTGCGATAATTTAAAATAATGTTATCGATTTTTTTCATTTTTATCTTTTTTTTTTTTTTAGATGTAGTAATACTGAGAATAAAATTGACATATATATATATATATATATATATATATATGTATATTTAGTGTGTTACTTCTTCTCTAATATGGAAATCGTCTGCATTATCATGGAAGATAATTTTTTTATATAATAATTCTAACGAAATATTTTTACTGGGTGACGTTGTACAAGAAAATATAGAAGAAAGTCATGTAGTAGCCACAACAGACTAGTTTCTTTTGTTTTCTTTTTGAGAGAGAGGAACTGAATAACAGTTCATTATGTCTATAACTTTTTGAATTTACACGATGTATGTTTGAGGTTTTTATAAGTAGATCAAAGCAATTCGCTAATGCTTGCGCATGAGCAATTAAAAATTCAGTAAAAATGCATTTCATTTGATGTTTAATATTTTTGTATTCTGATTGAAATATGCATTTTAAATGTTTTTTGTCAAATTTCCTGTAAAGGGCTTTGTACTGTGTTTAATATCTTGTATGTTATAGCTGAAAAAGTTAATATTTTTAATAAATCGTTATATCAGGATGGATATATGTGATATCTTCATAAAATATTATACAGGTAATAAAAAGGACATGCTACAGTTAATCGCATTTCACTTTTTATCCGAAACATTTTGATAGAATTTATTACTAGTTCACCTTTTACTTTCGGGGCAAAACTTTTAATGAATATGAAATATAACATATTTGTCACACACCTGAAGTTTCGAGATGGTTCCTCTATTACTTTTTGAAATAATATTTGAAAAAAAAAAAAAAAAAAATCTGAAATCGAGGGTCTCTAGTCATTTAGGGAAAATTATTGTAGAACTGAATGCAGTAAAATATAACAAAATTATTGGCCAAAAAATGAACAACATTTGAAATATTTTTCAGAGTTAATTTCACCAGGGGTTTTCCGCCTACCCCGTATTTAATTTGGGGATTATTTCACCCACGTTTCAAAACTTTTTTTGAAAAATCCGCTAAGGACATGCCACTTTAACAAAATTTTCTTTGATTACTAGGATTTGTGAGTTTAAAGGGGTTTTTCACAAAAGGTTAAAAATTATTGGATGTCCAAATTAAATGCGCAGCGATAATTTGCTTTTCTTCTCCACTCAGATGAACTTTTAATAGAAGTCGCCTAATGTATCGAGCTTTTAACTTCTACACTACCAGGCATTTGGTCAAATATCTAGAAAAATTCTTTAGGAGTCATCTTAAAACTTTGGGAGTATAAAGAACATATCACACCCTCATATATTTCGGCAAAAAAGAGACCAATGAAAAATGAAAATGTTTTCCATACACCTGTAAAAAGTAATTCTTGAAATGCTGTATCATAGAATTTATTATAAGGCTACCACAAAAGAGAAAAAAATGCCACTTTTTTAATTGTGACACATTTGACCCAGTGCAAATCCATTTTTAGGAAACTACATTAGACATAATGGAATCAGAATGCAAAAATGTTAAATATCTTACAAAATAGGAGCATTATATTACTAAATAATTTTTAGCTGAGCATGTGCAATCTTTATAAAAATTCCATTTAAGTAATTTAATAGCCAAAAGTATTGAGCTATTATATGAAAAGCCTAAACAAATATTTTGTAAAGTCGAACAGTTATGAGTTGCAGAACGAACGGAATTTCAGTTCCTCTAAAAAAAAAAGTAGGAAGGTGATAGGAGGCTTTATACCCTTTTTACTTTAGATTTTATTTTGAGAGAAACTAATTCTGTTCATTGTAGAACTCATAACTGCTTTAATTTACATGATATTTGTTTGGAGTTTCTATTTAAGTAATTCAAAACTTTTCGCCATTAAATTATGCAAAATAAATTTTTCTTTAGTAAAAATGTTCATTCTTCGAAAGCTATTTAATAGTTTTGCCTTCTGACTGCAGTCTGCTGTGTCTAATAAAGTCATGAAAATGACTTTGTACTGGGTCTAACACTCTGCGTATTAGAATTTAAAAAAATTAGCAATCATTTTTGCAGTTGTTTAAAGAAATCATTATATCTCCATGAATATATGTGGTGGCCTCATAAAAATTTTATACAGATAATTAAAAGAATCCTTATAATCGCATGCTACAGCCAAAACGCATTTCTAGTATTACTTTTTACAGGGTGATGCAAAAACCTTTGATTTTTTTTTATAATTTTTTACAGGTCCCCTTTTCCTCGTCAGGAAAAAGCTTTTGCTAAAATACACTCATGTCCATAAATTAAGGATAATGCTAGCTGAGGCAAATAAAGGTTCAGAAGCAAAACAAACATGACTTATTCATAAAGTCCATTTATTAAATAAAAGATCAACAACAGAAAAAGGTGGTTTATGTAGGATACCATTTATAAAAACTACGATTTTTGCTCCCTGAAGCAATTACAAAAAATATCTCCCTTACAAAAACTTAACATTACATGGTTGGTATGATGGTTAACACATTGTATGTCTCTCAGATGATGAAATACAGTCCTTACGACGCCTAGGAATGTTAAGTATTAAAATATTGATCTGATCTTGGGGAAGATTACTCAATTCAGTAAGCAATGTTCTCCGAAGTTCCGGTACACATGTAGGAGGTGGTTGGCAGACTACAACTCGTCGGAAAAGCACGTCCTACACATGCTCTATCGGATTCTAGTCAGGTGAGAATGCTGGCCATTCCATGCGGGTGATAGCTTCAGATTGTAGGCATTCGTGTACAACGTTTGCACGGTGAGGACGCGCATTATCATCCATAATCACAAATTCTGGGCTCATGGCACCCCTAAACAAACGTACATGTTGCTCCCGAATGATGTCCCGATAAATTTGGCCTATCATTCTTCAGATTTGAACATGCAGATCTGTTCCGGTGTCCAATATGATCCCCCCCCCAAACGAGTACTCCTGCCCCGCAGTAACGGTGTCGTTCAATGATGTTGTTTTGGTGGTAACGGGTACCTGACGTTCTACATATGAAAGTCTGGCGTGAATCATACTGCAAGCTAAACCTGGACTCGTCGGAAAACATCACACAAGCTCACTGTGCCGCTGTCCACATTGCATGTTCTCTACTCCAAGTTAACCGCTGGCACAGTGCATTGCCGTGAGTGGAGCACATCTAACAGGTCTGCGAGCATATAGACTAATATCTCCCAAACGTCTATACATGGTTTGTCTTGAAACTGTGGCACTCGTGGCTGCAGACAGCTGACGAGACAGGTCTGATGCTGTGCTTTATCAGCTTATTTTGGCAGTTACTGCCAAATACCGGTGGTCATTCGGCATTGTAACTTGGGGCCGACCAGTACTGTAACGTCAACTGGCATTTCCATCATTTTGGAATCGTTGCCAAAGCCTAGAGATGACACTTTGGGCGATTCTAAGTTCCCCCGATACTTCTATCTGAGTACGCCCACATTCTAGTCGGCCGATAATTCTACAACGTAAAAAATTATCTGCATGCGTCCTCTGTGTCATAATCATTCGGTTGTGGCACTGAGCGGCACACAGAACGCTTGTGAACAATTTTCCTTCTTTGCTCCCATTCCTTATCTACCCCCTTCTTACACTTTCGTCATTGTAACATCATATCGACGTCATCTGATGGCTTCCTATAATTTGCATATTATTCTTAAAGATGTGTGTGGTACTTCTACAGCTGAAACTTTTGCATTAAAGTTTGATTTCAGTGTGAATCTGAATTATCCTTAATTTATGGACATGAGTGTATATGAAGTGTAAAGTGTTCAAGTGTAAAAGTTTCAAGATGATTCCTAAAGAATTTTCCTCGATATTTAACAAATTCGAAAGTGTCCAAATACTTGTTGGTAGGTAGTGTATAAGATATATATATATATATATATATATATATATATATATATATATATCTTTCGCGCATGCGCAGTAAAAAGAATATATATATATTTACTACAAATACTCATATGTAAGAGAGAATTATACGTGTGGATTTTGTGTTTAAGAATAATGATTTTCTAACGCTTTGTCGAGTTTTCTGAAAGTTTTGTAAAGTTTTGTTGAAATCTATTCTCATTAAAAGCAAATAACTTACCAAAATAATAATAATAATATATTAAATCACAAATGTATTTAAGACCAAAATCGCATGCGCCGAATGCTATTTCTGTCCTTAGACGCAATCAGAGACCAATAACTGAAATTTGTACGCTTTGCTTTGAACCAATACGAAGCAGGCTCTATTCCTTTCGTTCGTGTTTGTTTTATCACCTCGACTGACCATGGCGTTTCGTTCTGCAATTGATTTCGTTCTTCAATTTGATTGTAAGTATTAGCTTAAAAAGTTCGCACTTTCAACGACAGCAAGGTGTGCATAGATTCTTTTGTTTTATTTCATTCACTTCATATAAAGTTTACTCTTTTGCATGTGTCCTACGTTATTGTATAGAATTCCATATCTTTTAGCTGAGGGAACTGCATTTTTTAAAAAAAAATTTCTGCATTGTGTAAATTACTTCGATTATTTAAAATATTCCTGTATAAATTTTAACCTTTCTTCTGCACTGTAATTATATATTAAAAATTAACAAAACGCTCGATTTTGTATATAAAGAAGTGTTTTAATGTTTTTAAGGTAGATTATATAATACGAAAAGAATATAATGTTGCATTTACAGTTTTTGCGTTGATACTTATTTATCACTTTTTTTTTTTTTTTTAATCTATGGCAAGTTAATGAGTTGGATCACGTACACGATTATTCATGCTTAAAATAAAAGTGTGATAAATAAGTATCAACTCAAAAACCGTAAATCCAACATTATTTTCTTTTCGTATTATATAACCCACCTTAAGAAATTTATCCTTTTTTTATGTGAATATTTAATGTACAAATATAGTTTAAAAAACCTAAATTTGCAGAAGTCATGTCAGTGAGTGCAAAAAAAAGAGCATTTCAGTTATATATTTTACAGAAATAAAAATATTAAATGTAAAATTAATGATAAATTTTGGATATTGCATTATGACATAGGCTGGTGTACGATTGAGGTAATTTTTTGTAATGCTATATTTGCCTTGAAATTGCTATAATTTTTGGTCGACCACCCTCCGCCCCTCTAAAAATAAGTAAATTATTTTTACTTTCATTATAAATAGACCTTAATTTAGTACGACAGGATTTATTTTAATCTATTCTTTCATATAAAGGCATGCAGTCACTGCATCTCATTCCCTAGCATAGGTTACTTATATTCATTTCTTAAAATTACTTTGGTATAGCTGTAGCTTAGGGACCCTTCAGCGGCTTTTTATCGCCATTTAGGTAATGAATGAAAATGGCTATCGCAATTGCATAAGTGAAAACCTTGGCAAGAAACGTTTAAATAATTCAGTGCTAAATTTCAAATTTCGCGAAGGGATTTTATACTGAAGCTGTTCTGTTTCTTTAGCACGATTTTTCTCAATTAGGCAAGCATAAAATTTGTGGTAAACTTTTAACATATTAATTATAGAAGTAGAGGGTTGAAAATGGTATCATTATAAAGTTATGTTTAGCCAGAAGTGCAGAATACAAAAATTATTTCTTACGATGTCAAGAAGGTATTTAAAAATACTTTTATTTTTTATGCATTTAACCCATTTTTCCCTTTCATACACGTATTCTTTTACATTAAAAAATACCTAAAGTAGAAAGTTGTTAAATCTGGCAATTTCTTAAAACTCAAATAAAACTATAGACCAAAGCGCATACAAAATTGAGTGGCTCAACATAACACAAAATAGTGTCCGCATACAGCAGCGCCAGTTGCTATTAGCGATCGGGCGGCATTCAAAAACAATCGTTGGAAAGTATTATTCAGCGAAAATGACAACCACATTTGGCAGGTTAGCTTCATTTTAAATCTCTAAGATAAATATTTTTGTTTGTTGTTTTTTTTGTTGTCATGGTAATGAAATACTCTTTCAATCTTCTTGCTGTGATGATATTTATGGTTATTTTGTAATACCTATATCTGAAAATTTCACATTAATATATATATATATATATATATATATATATATATATATATATATATATATATATATGTATATATATATTTTTTTTAAAGGGGTGTTCATGGGGAGTCGCACCCCCCCCCCTTCCTTCCCCCTTCCGATAAAAAATCGTTGGTTTTCTTTTTTTCTTTTTCTGTGTTTAAATCTATAACTTTTACATTATCTTAGTAGATTAACCACCCCTTCCCTGACAAGTATATATATATTACTTGCAGTTTTATAATTTGGATGTTTTTAATATGAAATTCAATTTGTTTTTAAAAAAAAGCCAATTTTGCTTTAAAATAAGATATTTTTCACAGGAATTTCAATTTATTTATTTAAAAAAAAAAAAAAAAAAAAAAAAATGCCTGTCTGTGGATTACATTACATCTCTCAATTTTTTTTTTCCAAATCCATTATGTATTTCTGTCTATTTTAATATTGTTTGTCTATATTGAATGAGTGTAATTTTGTGTGTGTAACTCCGCCAACGCCGGTCCCAAGCCCGAGTATAAAAGGAGGAGGGGTCTTATATTATTTTAGTGATTGTTTCAGAGTTTATTACTAGATGGAGCAAAAAATTCTTAGAACTTAACCAAAGACAGCAATTTTAGTAAGTTTTGGAGTTATATAAACATGCGTTCTTTTTTAAGAAAAGGCTCTTTAAATTATTCTTCTGTTTTAAGTTACCCCACTGTATGCTTTCCGTCAATTTTAACTCTTCTCCCATTTTACTAAAAAAATATATATTAGGTTGAAACACTGGTTCATCGTTAGTATGTTCTTCAGATATATATATAGTCTTCAGTTGTGCATGTATTAGTTGGCTATTACAGGAAAGTTAGAGTCATGATTAGTTAGGTCAACTTTTTCGTTTCTGGTCACACTGTCTCAAAAAAAAGTTTACACAGGCCATAGGGGTGAAACCTTTCAGGGGTTACATTTTAGTGATGGGTATTTCTATATATTTCACTAAAATTATTTCGAAATCTAATATTAATTAAACAGATTTCTTTTTTTCCCCTCAAAAATTAAGTTTTTTGCTTATAACAAGAATGGATTAAAATAAAATTTTGCAAAAAGATTGATAAAACATTAGAAAAACATTATTCCACAGGTGCTAAGTCTCCGTTATTTCAACGGAGATTTCATAACGGAAAGTTTTTATAGATGCTCTCAGTTTATTTTCATTTATTCACTGAAAGCATATGTGATAGATTTCTTTTCAAAAATACTGGTGTTAAATTTGAATTAAAAATGTCGGCAGCTATGTTATTCTGAATCATAAAATTCACATGTGTAATATTCGTAAATATGGGAGCATTTATAGTAAATATATATATAATTTTTTTTTTTTTTACTGCGCGTGCGCAAAAGATGTAAAAACTTTTATTGCATTGGTTGAAAGCTAGATATATTGGGCAACTTTTTTCAAAAGTCCATCTGAATAGGGTAAAAATAAAGCAAATTGTCGGGAAAGGAACGAGCTAGATTGTAGGTATTGTCCAGAGTTGAAATTTCATAAGGGTTTTTTTTTTCTCATGCCACGTATTTAAATTGAAGATTCAATGATTTCAACCAAGTTGTATAAGTACTCTTTTTGTTAACCCCCCCCCCCTTCATGAACTCATAAATCATAATAAATAAATAAAACTGTGCTAGAGTTCCGAGACCATAAGAGGTTTTTCATAGAAAGAGGAATCTACTGTATATACCTGGTGTCCTATAAGTCAGTAGACATTTTAGAAATTCCCCAAAAAGAAAGGAATTGAACGCGAAAAAGTGATTCTCGTGAAGGTTTTTTGTAAAGAAAAAAAAGTTAATTTTTTCATGAATTGAGTATGCATAAGAAGAGATATGCAAATGAGTGTTGTAAATTGCACGGTTTTCCGATTAAAACTTCTTATTTTGCGTCCTACTTGCACATACATGAAGTTTTAATTGCGATGATGGCTTGGTGAACACGTTTTCCTTCAGGTACAGCCGGCGGCAAAATTATTGAAGCAAGTAATAATTCCTATTTAAAATTTGCGCACCGAATATTGTTTTGTTAAGTAAATATTTGTCTAGTCAGGATTTTTGTCTTATTCTGTTTCTGAAAAAGTAAGTTGATGATAGAAAAAATTACAGTATAAAAAGAATTCGTTATATACCACGTTTTTAAATTTTTGATTCATATAAACTTGACAATTCTATGTAATAAATACTATTAAAAACTTTTTTGGATGAATTATCCCATCAACTTGGAAGAAAATGATGAAATGCGTAATAAAGAGAGCAATTATAAGAAAATTTCAAACATTTATTTATGGAATAAAGGTATTAAAAGAATGTATTGTCATAGAGTTCTAACCTATTCTAAAAGTTTCAAATGTCTAGCTAGTCAAAAAGTTTTTAAAAATCGATTGCAAGATTTGTACTGGAAAAACAAACAAACAAACAAGAAAGCGAGTTAATATAAAAACATGGTAAATAGCTATAAAACTATATATAAGTGTGGATGCGTGCTTCAATAGTTTTGCTGCCCACTGTAAGTATCATCGACTGAACCCGCAGTTAGCGGTGTTGGAATTCGTTTGCAAACTGTAATTTTGTAGTGATGCAGAACATAGAATAAACTTACATGCCTGTAAACCTTTGCATGCACAGAATTTTGTGATTTACTCATGTACAGCGCACTCTTTCGACGAAAATTAACTAATATTCCCCCCCCCCCAAAAAAAAATAAATAAATAAAATAAATAAATAAAAATCCCTCTTTCCGAGAATATTTTCTTCGTTAACCGCATCCAAATCTACCAATTCCTTCAATTTTTATATATTTAAAAAATATCTATTGATTTATGGAACACCTAGTACATGTATCTTAATAATCGTTCGATTCCCGCAGAAAATCATACAGGTATTGTACATAAAAAGTGAAATTATGTTCTAAAGTTGCAAGTCATTTCTAGTATTTTATGATGTAGGATAATAGAAAATATTTGTTTTTCGTCAGTTTGTGGTTGTTTACCTAATTGCACTTGTGACAAAATCGGTAGTGGAAAATATGAGTTTTTAACTTTTCTTATGAGCATGTCTAAATTTCAGGATAATTTCGTTCAGTACCTTTTTTTTTTTTTTTTTTTTTTTTCAGAAAATAAACAAAATGTCTAACGAAAAAAAAAAAAAAAAAATCTCTAAATTTGGCTAACTCTGTACATAATTACTTTAATATGTTTACTTTATGTTACATCTTTTAAAAAATATCTAAACTTATAAATTCAAACTGTTTTTATTCTAAGTAATATATTCGTATCTGAGAAAATGCATGTAGAATACATGCAAATTTATCAATCTTGAATATATTTATCAATCTTGAATTTATCAATCTAAATATAATTCAATATAATTCAATCAATTTTAAAGATGCTGCTTTTCTTCCTAAAATTTGGTATTTTCTAATACAACCAGATATCTAATACTAGTAGGCTTTGCCCGCTTCGCTGGCCACTAAATTTAAAGGAAACTCGTTTCTATATAGCTTTATAAAAATAAAATAAAATAAATTACTGAAATTGTTCAAAAGCTCGCTCCAGGTCCCTGCTGCATTCAGCAGCGATTTGGTCATCCACTGCAACTCGGGCGCTTGTCCCTATTACCTGCGAAAATAGTTTACCAATGAGCTTCCATTTAGGTGCTTATTATATAAGTTTCGAAATAGATAGTATCGAAAAAATTGGAGTTTCCCTTTTATATTTGAATCCCAGTTACATGTGAACAACACTATACGTGTTGTTCACATGTAACTCGGGCTGGACTCAAACGTAACTGGGTTTAGACAACATAATATTTGCTTTTACGTTATTTCATGTTTTTTTTTTTTTTTTTTTTGTTTATCCAATCAACCATTAAATGACAGCAATTTCACGCCAAATATTACAATATGCTGTGACCGGCTACGTCTGTCGCATGAGACAATTTTTTGTGTTTATATATAATTCATGGGTTGTAAACCTGATAGTACAGCCTTAATATAGTTCTCTTTGGCGGCTTTTGAATTTTTGTCACCATTTTAGACTTAATCCATTGTAACAATAAGACTTAATACCTTGTAACAATATGCTATGAGCGCTATTTCTGCCGTATTTTAGACAACTAATCTTTTTATGGTTATATATATTTCCCATTAAACATATTTTTATTTATTTAAATATTAATTTGAATTTTTCAAATATTTCTGTTCGACAGCGTGAGAGTGCAGTAACACACAGAGGTTCATTTGTTTGTATGATAAATTAGCATGGTGAATATTACATAAAAAAATAAATAAATAGGTAAACATTATTGTTACACAACTTTATTATGTCGCTCCATTGGCGGCTTTTGAATTTTTGTCGCCATATTAGCGATGGATATTTTTTTTTTTTTTTGTATGAAAAGGGGAAGACTATTTTGCTAATAATTTTAACATAAGAATCCTTTATATTCTGCTTATATTTTTAATGCTTTTTAGGTTTAAAATAGTGCTTGTTGAAATAAATTTCCTATCTTTAAAACTGCATTTGTTCTGTAAATTTTGTGTAAAAATAAATCATTTATGTTTTTATATATTTGATGCGCTACTTAGATTAAAATGGCTGTTGCTATATTAAACTTCTTGTCGAAAAACATTCGGTGTACTTCAACACCAAAATTTAAAAAATCGCCCAGCAGGATCTGTTAATGAAGCTGATAAAATAAAAATATGGTTCATAGTTTAAATAATCTATTTAAAAAATTTTTTTAAACCCAAATTATTAATCTGTCGTATCACATACATAGATATAGTAATAATATATAGATTGATCATTGGGGACAAAAAAGTGATTCCTTTTCACTCGGGAAAAGACGGCGATTTTACCAAAATATGGCAGTCTTTCCCCGAGTGAATACACACGGGAATATGCACGAATGTTCTAGCAAATAAAATTCATGAATAATTTATTTACTAAAGGTGAATGAAAAGCCCCAGATATAGTTTCAAATTCATTCTTTTTTTTTTTTCCCTTCAATACCACTTAATGGCTGATTCCAAAGCTTTTTTTTTCGGCATCAAAAATCTTTGCACGATAATATGGGGATGATAGATCTATACATATTATATCTATGATCACATAAATCTTTTCGAAAATAGAATAAAACTTAATTAAAATAATAATAATAATAACTTTTGTTTATTAACCAAAATAATTGATGAAATTTGAAATGCAAGTTGGTCTTGTGGGGTACAGGCTGTATATTATATTTTTGTGTTCGTGAGAGAAAATTTAAAAGAATTTGAAAACTGCAATTTTTAATCCCTTTTAAAAATCATGTGACTTAATGTGAAGCAGATTTTTCATTTTTTTTCTTCTAACGGTTTCCATACAATCTTCTGCTGTTGCCACTTAAAATTGATACTTTAGTTAATTTTAAAAAATCTAATTGTCCGATTGATAAGCTGTTTAATGCATCGGATTAAAAAAAAAAATTCCCTTTCATTTGCTATCTTATTTGTAACGATGCGACTGATATTTCTAATTTATTTTCTAATCTTTCTGATTTATTTTCCTCATTTTAAATAAATGTACGTTTTTTTTTTTTTTTTTTATTATTATTTTGTCGAAAAAAAATGGCAACAATTAAATTATGGATAAAATTTTAAAATTTAAATGTCTTATTTATCAGAAATAAGGTTTTTATTTTCACATTTTAATTAATTAAGAAAAAACTAATCATCCGATTGATAAGCTGTTTAATGCATCGGATTTACAAAAATTTTCCCTTTCATTTGGTGTCTTATTTGCAACGATCCGACTGATATTTCTAATTTATTTTCTAATCTTTCTGATTTATTTTCCTCATTTTAAATAAATGTGCGTTTTTTTTTTTTTAATTATTATTTTGTCGAAAAAAAATTGGCAACAATTAAATTATGGATAAAATGTTAAAATTTAAATGGCTTTTTTTTATCAGAAATTAGAAGGTTATGATTTTCACATTTTAATTAAGAAAAAACTAATCAAAAATTCGAAAATCTGACTTCGATGTGCACAATGACCCTTCGGGATGCACCTTTGTGTTAAATCTCGTGACTGTCCGAGCTACCGTTTTCGAGATCAGTGAAATATACATACAAATATTGCTCACTTAATAGTATAAGATAATTTGCCCTCAACAGTTCTTTAGTTCTAATGATTGTTTACAGTGAAAATTTTCTGCATAATTCCCACAGTTCTTGAAAGTTTTTTGGTCTCTATTCTACCTAAAGAATTCTCCATTAAAGTTATTTAAAAGTGGCGATTCTGAAACAAGTCTTTCTCCTTGTGTCGCTAATTTCCCATCTGCGCAGCACTGGTGTGGCGTGAAACCCAACCAGCCAACTTTTCTTGTAAAGATTTAAATTAATGCAAGTTCCTCAGCATGTTCCTCAACGCAGATTAATGCATGGCCTCAACTGCTCCACAAAAATATGTCTCCATGGTGAACCAAATGAAGCTCGACTCTTCGCCTTCGGAATGTTTTCATTTTAATTCACCTGTTTTATCTATTTCATATTTAATAACTGTAACCGAAATTGGTTTCTTATGTATATATAGTGTTGCTGTACTTCTTGTTAAAAAATGTCTATGTCCTGATGATGCCCTGATGTTCAGGGCGAAAGACCTTGACACGATGTGTATCTTTTAATGATTTTAATTAAATATATTTTATACGTGTTTTACAGTGGATTCTTTTATAAATTGGGGTTTTCCACAAATACATGAGATGTAATTTTAAATCTTGAATGAACTTTGATATTAAATAGATACATTGGCTCTATTTTTTTTTAACATTTGTTTCTAGAAGATAAATAGAATCCATAAGGCAAAGAATATGCATTTAATTAATCTTAGATAATATGTTTTATCGTGAGGAAAAAAAATTATTTATGTGAAAGGAAACTATTCTATTCTTCGACCACATTTCACAAAACTATGGAAGCATCTGCGCAAGTGCTAGCTGAACGAGTCCAATAGAGCTGACAGTCATCTGACTCAGAGAAAAAAAGCAATAACAGAGCGCTGAATTATTGGATGTTTTCCAAATTTCAAACTGTCGGTCAAGCTGGCATCCCTCCAACATTTTGGACGCGTCCTCACTGCTAGTTTTAGAATATGTGGCAGCACTGTAGTCGTGACACTACTGGTTTATTTAACAGAACATTTAATGCATTTCAAACATCATTGCAAATATGAGAGAGCATTTCTTTTAAAATGTAATCTTTAGGAATAAATCAAAAGTTTTAAATTGAATTAAGAATTTTTGAAATAAAGTCACTTCACGGTATTAAGTAACAATTTCCTACCCTTACAGCACATCTTCTCCAAATGACATCCTCAGGATGTGTTATGAATAAAAAGGACGTCTATGGATATCCTGTGGACATCTTAATGATGTATTGTGGACAAGTGTGTTGTTAGGGCTATCACTGATGAAATAGTCATAGAATGAAAAAGAGTCTCATTTTTTACTATGATATTTTATAAATAGTTTTAAATAGTTAAAGTTATGAGTGAGCATGATAAATATTAACTATGTTCTTTATGCTCACGTGAAAAAGTTTCGAATAATATTTCGACAGATAATAAAACACATACGGGTGTGCTTGACACGGTGAAAGAAATTGAACGCAATGTATCTTACATTTTTGAGATAAACAAGACTGAATTTTAATCATCACTGAATCCGTTCTTGGTTTATGTATCCTAAACATAATTTTTTAAAACGGATATTTCATATTTTCAAAATAAAATCTTATGTACTTTCTCAGAATTCTACAGCCTTTCTAGAAAGTATTTAAAATTTATATTTCTTGAATATCAGAAAAAATTTAAAATTATTTTAAGCATTTAAAATAAAATATTTTTTACAACTATGTAGTCTTATCTTACAGATCTATTTTCTTTTTTGACTTTTTATTATAGAAATGTTTTCTAGTCTTATTTAATTATATTCTTTCTCATTTTATTTTAAATCAAAGATATATTTACGCTCCACACTGACCGACTCTGTAATGATGTAAGATGGCCTTATCGCATACATTTTACATGCACCCATGATCATTGCATGAAGAAAAACAAGGCCAAATGGTTAAAACACTGTACTGCTGACAGTCGAATCCAGTCAATGACAATTTTTATTTAAGTAAGGGTTTTATATGAGATTAGGATATAGTGTGGTTAAGTGACAGAATGTATTTAATGATGTTTTAGAGTGTTTCAGGGTGCACCCTAGAGTAGGAATTCATAATTTATTGGGAATAAACAATATTTTATATACATGATTAAGTAGAATCTTTGTATGAAAAGGAATTAGGGTTTTAATGATGTTAAAATAGTTTATAGCGCCTCCTATCGGTGAAAATATGTTGTGAACTTTCATCGTATGAAATTTGTTATATTAATCGTTTTTTAACGAACGTCTTTTGCAACTAACTACCATATTTGAAAATTATATTATCTAGTCAGTTCATGAAGTATATTTAGTATATAGCATGCAATTTACATGTTGTTATAATAGTACATTTTTAAAGAAATTTTATTGCTGTTGATGGTAATAAAAGCACATTGAATATTTTTGGTATTTTCTATTGTAATTTATACGACTTCACAAATTAACATATTTATATATACAAGCGCTTTTTTAAATTTCATTCCTACTAATTTACTACAAAAGCATTAGTTTAGAATAAGATTACATTTTCTTGAGCTGATACTTGTTTGTTAAATAACCATAGTGGGGAGTTGTTTATTTCTTGACCTCTCTAGAGATTACGCTCTGTGTTGATTGCTTGTCAGCAAGTAGTTACTCTAGAGATGAACGTGTTCTTGATCTCACTAATCTATGAAATAAATTTATTCTTGCAAGAACAGTATTTTTTTTTATCACAGACAATGTTAAAAGGACTTCACGTAAGATATATGGTTTATTTATTTACTTATTTTTTCTTATTTGCTAATGTATTTTATAGTTTCAAAAACTCTATCACTGACTATTCCATTGATTCATATTTGAATTTTTATTTTATTTTCTCTTATATTGGATTACTTTTATTTATGTATAGAATTATAGAATTATTTTTATTATTTCGAAACAATTATTTTATTATATTTTATGAAACAGATTTCTTTCATCAGTGATAATTATTTTCATGCATTTTTCTATAAAACAAACAACAACAAAAACATTTGAAATGTTCAATAAAAATTGCTAAACCTTTTATCAGTAATCTATGTACAGTCGGCAGCAAAAGTATCCGAGAACTAGCAATAATCCATGCCTAAAAAAAGTACACTTAATACTGCTTTATTAAATAAATCCTTGTCGAGTCACGTTCTTAGTCAGCCTAATAACATGACTCGACAAAGATTTATTTAACAAAACAGTTTTAAGTGTACTTTTTTTATATCGGAATTATTGGCTTGTGCTCGAATACTTTTGCTACCGACTGTATATAATGCTGATAGTTTGTTTGTCCGAATTTTTAGTTCGATATACAAAGCCACACCGTTCAACAAACAGCTATGAAAAGTGGCACACTTATTAATCAAGAAAAATTGGATCAAAGGATATTAAATAAAAAATCCCTTTCATTTTTGAAATGATTATAAAGAAAGAAATATTTGATGCCAAAATAAATAAAACACACTTTTTTTTTTCAGTAAATAAAACATAATACATTTGATTTCACGTGAAAAATAATAAAACTGAGAAGAGAGGGGGGGGGGAAGCTTCGCTATGAAAATTGTTATACTTTTTACTTTCTCTTACCATAAGGTAGAGAAAGTATTGTTTTTGGGTCAAATTTTCGAACGCGAGATTTTGTTATATTTACACGTTTTGAGGTCCCTGAATACGAAAATCATGTTTTTAGCAAATGGTCTGTGTGTATGTCTGTGGGTGTGTCTGTCTGTTATCAGCATATCTCAAGAACAAATAGTAGCAGACATTCCAAACTTGGTATTCTAAATGTGTATCATATACAGATGCTACAGTAAGCTTTTCGTTAAGATCAAGCAAATGGTTCGTGTACAGGGACAATCTACATGCGTCTATGGGGGAAATTGCAGGTAAGTAGAGTTTAACGTCTATAGACTGCACTAAACCAAATGAAACGAATATATATATATATATTGTAATAGAGATAGTCAACTGGGAAATTTTTTTGTGTATGTAGGAGCCTCGCCTCCCCCCCCCTGGGGGGGGGAGTCCCCCTCGAGGGGAGTAAATTTGCATGATGGGTGTCCTTCAAAAGAGCTCGTCAATAACTTTAAAACGAATGGTTGAACCATCGATCTGCGATAATTTAAAACAAAGTTATCCATTTTTTTTTTACTTTTAACGAAAAAAAAAACAAAAAAAAATCGTATTTTTTTTATTTATTTTTTTTTTTTTTATTGAGAATAAAATGGACTTTTTTTTTTTTTTATATTTAGTGTTATACTACTTCTCTAATATGGAAATCGTCTGCATTATCATAAAAAATAATTTTTTTAAATAATTTTAATAAATTATTTTTTAAAAACAGAATTATTTTTTAATAACCGAATTAAATTCTATATAAATCTAGGTGCATTAACGGAGGGTTGAGATGGCGGTAGTCCCCCTCACACAGAATTAATTATCATATAAAACTCTTCCGAAGCCTAATTTGTATTGTTTAACATAGGTTTACATAACATCGTTATCTTACCTCTTAATCTCCAGCCTGTATTTATAGTATTAAATTTCAGGGTAAGAGAAAGTCGTGTGAGTGACACACCAGATTATTTTTTTTTTATTTATTTTTTTTTTTTTAATCAAGAAATCGCGTGTAAATAAATATTTTCTTGAGACATTTGACATTAGCTTAAAATTTTTATTTAAATAAGTATTACTTTTCTTTTCTACAGTAAACAAATTTTTTCGTTTTTATTGATATTTTATGTGCAACTTACTAAGTTCTTTAATGTTCTTACCTTAATTTAAAATAATTATAATGTAGATTTTATTGAGATTATTATTATTATTATTATTATTATTTTTGCAAATATCATAAAACTTTGTGTGTGTGTGTGGGGGGGGGGGAACTTTAGTATCGGAGTCCTTTGGCAAAATTGAAATTTGGCACCCAAGTTGCTCGAATGTTTCTCGGCAAGGTTTCTCGCCCCACTATCCCATCTTCTTCCCAGGACATTTCTAGGTTATGTTGAGGATGAAATAGACATCTTTAGGATGTAATGCTGATAAATGGGATATCTTTCGGATGAACTGTGCATAAGTGTGTTTGTAGGGTAGTTAGGCAATTCTGATAGTCATTTCAATTCATCACAAAAATGGCCAAAATATTTAACGTCGCCAAGGGGATCCCAAATTAAAGCAGTGCCTTTTATATTTATTTTTCTCTTTCCATTGTACATATTTGTTCAGTTCTTTCATGGATTTAAAAATTTTATAAACATATTTCAACCTGGGCAACGCAGACTAGACCTGCTTGTGTGCTATATAAGCATTCTTGGTAAAAAATAACGTTTTTTAGAAATAAACTTTTATTTTAAATGGGATTTAACTATTAAACATGCACGCGTTTTCTTTTTATATGTAATCTACGTTATTAAATAATTGTATATGTGTATATGGTAAATTGCATTTAACAGCTTTGGTTTATAGAATTTGTTTTAATAACACTACAGGGGTTTATAAATTATCCGAATGAAATTCTGGTTATAAATTACATTCATTCCCTGCTTTAAATATAAATATTTAATTAGTGTTAATTTCTTCATATCCGTAACTAAAATACCACAGTTGCTGTATATATTAATGCAAATCTATTCTAATTCGGTCAAACCATGCATCTACATAAATTAGCAATTCTTTTCAGAAAGTAAATATTTTGAAATATTCTATTTTACTTCATATGTTTATTTTGAAAACTTGGTGATTATAAATAGGTATAAGGTGCTTCTGTGTTACATTTTACTGATATCACATTAAAAAAATTTCAGGCGTTTCTATCTGTGAACGCCTGAACCAACTGTGAGAGGAAGACTTGGCGTTCTAGCAAAGTGTAAGCGGGCGGATCACAAGAGGTCAATCCTACATGTAAAACGGACATTCTAAAATTCCTTGCTCCAGGGACTTTTCACCAGTTCACTAGGTCATGTACGTAAGGTTGTAGGAGCCAAATTTAGAATAAATGCTCTCAATGTGTTCCTTTCCCTCTCTGAAAACATATCTGTGGGGAAGATTTTGGACAAGATATGCGGAACTCGTTTAGTGACACATCTGGATGCCAACGGAGTGTTTAAAAAAAGAAAATAAAGTTTCCTTAAAGACAGAAATTTCAAATATATATTTCCCAAAATTGCAAATACATAGCAGAGTAGAAGAGTATAGGTTTTCATACTTACGTGAACACCCTAAACGTAAAAATCATTTAAAAGGTATTTAACATGCGGACATAACGTAGCTCCTCAGAAATTTATTCATCCGCCTGACATCCTAGATCTCGCTGACTCGTTCATCAAAAGCCCATAGGTAATTTCAAATGCAGAGACACACCACTACAATATGGAAGTACCACAACGTTTATGTCTAGAACCTGTACTCAGGTTTTTCGTAATAAAAAACCCCTTCTCATTAGACTCCAAATAATTACTTATGCGTCCTCGTAGTTCGTCGATATATATGAAGCTCGACTTTCGAATGTTTGATTAGTTTTCTTTTAATTAATTTAAATGTTCAAATAATAACTTCATATTAGCAATATATTAGCCATTTAAATTTTGGCTATAATTTAATTGCTGCCAAAGAAGAATTTCAAGTTCTTTTTTTTTTTTTTTTTTTTTTTTTCCAGTATAAAAATAAATGCATTTAATTAAACGTGAGCAATTAAAAATTATGCATCTCACAAGAACTGACGTCATTATCACTTTAAAAAATATATACGTATTGATAAAGGGCTAATATAGTTCATGATGCCAAAGTATGTTGTTCTAAATAGATTTTTCATTTTTAAAAAGAACAGTTTTTTATATTTTTACTGCCAAGTTGTTGAAAAAAAAAAAAAAAAACTGAAAGAAAATATATATATATATATATATATATATATATATATATATATATATATATATATATATATATATTTTAAATATTTTGAAAAGAAAAAAAAAAAATTCAGCTTAAAATAATAGCTAAAGAGAAAACTCAACTAACTTAATTATTAAAAAACTCTTATTTTTTTATAATTAAAATAATTTTTCATTGTAATTTTTTATAAAATATTTCTTTAATATTTTTCTATAATAATTAATAGAAAAAAATCTTTTTTAAGTAAATGTCTTTTTGAAATACATTTTTCGAATAATAGCCTAAAAGATAGTATTGAGAAAGCTCGGCTAATTTAATTAGCATATATTGTATATATTTTAATGTAAAATTTTATGAATTAGATTATTTAAATAATATAATTTTAATTAGTTCTTTGTTCTATAATCATGACAAAAGATATCTTTTTATATTACAAAGTATTTTGAAATAGTTTTTCTGTTAAAAGTTCAAACAGTAATATTAAGTAATCTGATCTAAATTTATTATTTAAAAAATATTTTTGATAATTAAATAAGTTTTTAATTATAATACATTATTAATTATTTTTTATTTAATTACCGCTTAAAATAATTTTTTATATTAAAAATAATTTGGTGGTGGTCGTTTCGGTGTTAAATCCGACTGAGGACATGAGTGTCGACAACAATGACCTGGGATTGAACCCGACACTTCCTGTCTACCAACGTGGACAGCAGAACTGCTGGGCTTATTGATTAAAAGTCCAAATAATTGCATTCAGCGATTTCATCTAACTCAATTATAATGAATTACATTTTTAATAAATAAATTAATTTTTTAATTGAATATTTCATTAAATATTTTTTTTAACTACCCCCCCCCCCTTTTTTTTTAAATAATTATTTATAGAACATAAAATCTTTTAATATTAAAAGTGTTTTAAAATAAATTTTTCTATTAAAAGCAGAAACGGTTGTATTAAGCAATCTCAGCTAAATTAATTGTTAAAATTTATATTTTTGATAATTAATTTAGTTTTTAGATAATTAATTTAGTCGTTCTATTAGAATTTTTTAAATAAAATAATTTTAATTAGATCCTTAACTAGCTTTTTTTCATAATTATTCACAGAAAATAAAATCGTTTAATATTAAAAGTATTTTAAAATATTTTTTTCTAATGAAAGCAGAAACAATTGTATAAAGAAATCACAGTTAATTTAATTATTAAAATTTATATTTTTGGCAATTCATTTAGTCCTCAGATAATTAATTTACTCTTTCTTTGAAATTTTTTTTAAATAAAATAATTTTAATTAGATCCTTATTTCTATAATCAGTTATAGAAAAAAATATTTTTATGTTTAAGAGCATTTTGAATAGATTTTTCATTTTAAAGCTCAAGTTTTAAAATTTATTCCGGAATGTTGTTAGTCCCGCCACTTTTTCACACCGTAATATTTTTAGAGTGATTTTCTTAATATTTAATCGTAATTATATATCGAAGAAATTTTTTTTTTACGAAGATTACAGTGTGAAAAAAGGGCGATGCTAAGAACATTCTGGAATAAATCAAAAAACTTGGCAAATATGTATTAAGCAATTTAAACTAATTTAATTGTTAAGAATTTACATTTTTAATAGTTAAATTATTTTTAATTTGAATGTATTATTACATGATTTTTTAATTAATATTTTTTACTTATAATCATTTATTTAAAAAAAGTTTTTTAATTAAAAATATTATGGTGGTTGTGGTTTAAGCGTTAAAGCCTATTCAGGACCCTAATCCTGGATGAAATGCCTTTCATGAGAGTTCTTTCTAATGAGACCTGGTCTCTATATACACGATTTTCAGAGTAAACCATGGAAAATTGCAAATGTCTAGGTTGAAAAGAGGGACCTTGGATCGAACACGGCTAAAGAAGCCAATCGGAGCCCAGCAGTGACTGAGCAGTTCTGCGCTCAAATCTGGTAGACGTGAGGTGCCGGGTTCGATCCCAGATCCCGCTCGTTGGCCTAGCCGTTCGGAAATTCCCGTGGTTTTCTCAGAAACTTGCGTAAATACGGGCTAGGAACCCTTAGAAATTCCTCCACGGAAGGCACCCCCCTCAAGCCTAGGATCGTAGAGTAGTCAATCGGCTTTATTCCCAAACACTAACACCAATCTATCAACTTGGAGAGCAGAACCGCTCGGCTACTGAAATAGGCCTTTTAATTAAAAGTCCAAAAAATAGTATAAATTAATTTGAACTAATTTAATTATTAAAAAATTATATTTTTAATAAATAATTTATATTTTTTAATTATTATATTTCATTGAATTATTTTTTTTAAACTAGCTTTTATTATTATTATTATTTTCATTCATAGAAAATCATATCTTTTAATATTAAAAGTATTTTAATAAAGATTTTTCTATTAAAAGCCGAAATTATAATACTAAACAATCGTAACTAATTTTATTTAATTATTAATATATATATATTAGTTAAATTAATTTTCTAGATTTTTTATTTTTATTTATTTATTTATTTATTTATTTTTTTAAAATCTTTAATTATTTGCAGGATTTTTTTTTTTTTTTTTTACAATATTATATAGTATTTAGAATATTATATAGTATTTATAGTATTTAGAAGTAAATTTTTCAATTAAAAGCTCAAATAGTTCTATTAAACAAATTAATTTTATTAAACGTTTTGATCATTTTTAATTATATTTTTATATTACATAATTCTTTAGATATTTTTTTTCTATAATCTCCTGTATGAAAAATTATTTTTATATTAAAAGTATTTAGAAATAGATTTTTCAATTATAAGCTGAAATAGTTCTTTTAAAATATTAAACATTTTGATTTTTAATAAGTACAATCAATTGTAATTATATTTTTATATATATATATTTTTTTCAATAATCTCCCATAGAAATTTTTTATTATATTAAAAGCATTTTAATGCAGATTTTTAAATTAAAAGCAGCGATATACATTTATACATTAATTCATTCATATAATAAGCAATAACAATGGTTAAATCTTAGCAGAAATGTAAAACATGTTAAAAATATTGGAGAAATTGAAGTACATGTAGCTTAGCTAAGCCTCTAACATTAAGAAATGATGCTTTACCCCACTTTTTGCCTACATTCTAAAGCACGTGAGGGTGAGGAATCATCTGTCAATGTTCACAGCAGTGACGTCTATTCTATATAAATGTAGGTGCAATATTCAAACACGACTTGAGTGGTTACCCCCCCCCCCCCCACAACACCACACACACACACACACACTTATAAGGAGTTATTTGTCAAATAAAACTGTTTCTTAACCTGGTTTGAATTATTTTAACGTAGGTTTATATACAATTAATACTTGTTTTCTCATCTCTTGTTCTGTAGTCTTTTTATAAAATTGAATTACAAGATAAGAGAAAGCTGTGTGAGTGCTACACCAGATTATTAAGGTGGGGAAAATAACAAATACTAGTCCATACTAGCACTCCCTCCCACCTCAATCTACGCACCTGAATTATATTACAATAATTGTATATTGTAAAATAAAATAAAAAAAAAAAACTCTTTGCACGCGTTTGGTTTTTTTATTTAGTAAATAAATAAGTTTTGCTAACTCTTTTTAACGAATTTAATCAGTGAAGCCCCCCCCCCCCTCCTCCTTACACATAAACACACTGTATTGCACCTGCTTTCGGATAGATCCGGTCGGAAGTGCTACCCTCAAACCAAGACGGTCGGAACTGCGACGATTTTAACCCCGGTCGGATCTGTCCCGGTCGGAAGTGCGACACAACCGACGTCTGCTGCGCCCTGGACTGCGTGTACGAACTCTTTTATACAGGATCCCCCCTCAGGCGGTACCATCGACACTTGCGGCACATGCACGTAGAGACTGGCCTGCAGATAGGCAGTAAGTGGTGTTTTCCGACGAATCCCGCTTTAATTTGAGGCATCATGATGGCCGCATTCATGTTAAACGCTATGACGGTGAATGCTACCATTCTAGAACGCCACAGTGGACAACCACCCGGAGTTATGGTCTGGGGTGCGATTGCGTGTCATGGACGATCTCATGTGCTACCAGTTGTGAGTAATCTTAACAGCGACAGGTGCATCTGAGAAGTGCTGGAGTCATTCCTTTCCTTCAAGGCATTCTTGGAGCTATCTTTCAGTAGGATAATGCCCGCCCACATGTGGCAAGGAATGTGCAAGACTTCTTTTCAGCAGAAAACATACAGCTTCTTTCGGGGCCTGCTTATTCGCCGGATATGCCACTGGTTGAACATGTGTAGGATTTCATTAGTCGGCGTCTTGATCGTGATCCTCGCCCTACAGCTTCAAGAGATGAACTTTGAGTACGCCTACAAGAAATATGGAATGCTCTTCCCCAACCATACATTCAAAATCTGTTTCACTCTACGCCTCGTCGTATAGCAGCACTTATTGTAGCGTATGGTGGCCAAACCAAATATTGATTTCGGACACTTAATATTGTTTTTTTGCTTTGAAAATTTAATCATTTATTTGTACTAATGCAAGTCGTTTGTGCATTATATTTCATTTGATTCTAAGCATTCCTTCATGGTGTTGCATTTTTTGCAAACATGAGTGTATTTAACAATGCCTCTATTGGCAATTTCGTAACCGGAAGGTTTTTCTCTGTTGCCGAATAAACTTGTATAATTATAGTTTCAGAATTGATTTGTTTCTGCTAAATAAATCCAGTATATATTTTGTACTATGCTTTTTTTTTTTTTTTTTTTTTTTTGTCTCTTTCAATATGAAACACCTTGTATATAAAAATTTATAAAACCGGCTTTCAGTAATCATAGCGTACAATTTTTTTTTTGTCATCTTTATCTCAATACATATTAAAGAAAATGCTGTTATTTCTTCTTGTATGACATGTTTCATGATAAATTCAACTGCTTCACTCCCTCATTTTACTAGCTATATAGGAAAGATTTTTGTTGAATCCTGTATTAAAATATTTGTCATTGCTTGAAATGCAGCTATATCATCAACAGATTGATAGTATATTTTTACTAAATTTAATTTCGTTAGCCAAGAATAATGGACACCAAGAATTAATCTATTTTAGTAGAACTTTGCGCTTTCGTAAGCTAAGCAAAACAAATAGAACCAAGGCGAATTTACTTTCGCATTCGGAACTCAAATTCCCAGGAATATGTGTTTTATCAATCTTCTGTGAGCGCATTTTTATAACAATCCCCAAATAAGCTTACACTGGTACATGGAAATTTTCGGAAAGAAGCAATTTTGTTGTCCCCGAATACATCAAATCCCTTAAGAACTTGATGCAGAAGTCGCCCTACAGTGCCAAATGCTTATCCGAGGAAATATCTCATGCCTTTAGCTGAAGTGTATTGTACATTCTGCCAGTTTCCTAGATTTATCCCTGTAAAATTAAAGCTTAGCGTACATAGACCCTAGCTGCATCAAGAGGCTTATTGCTTTTCATTCAGCTGTTTTCTTTGAAATCGCATCAAAAAGTTTGTTCTGTTTGTGACCTACATGAAGGGCACTTAACCAAATAAACAATTCTCTAAGATTCCGACTCCATTACATTTCACAAAGTCACCCCAGCTAAAATACTCTGCCATGCCCTAAGGCAGTAAAACGCTTGCAATTCACTGTCGAATCCAAATATATATCCATCTGATTGCGTCATACTATAACAACTTTATCACCTTCATATCTATATGATATTGGTTGCTCAGACTTTATATTCAGAGATGTTACTGTAGATACAACATAACTAGAATTTCTCGGTGGTTGTAAGGAACGTGCATCCCGTTCTACACTTTAAATCCCTTTATATAGTAGACGTACAGCGCGCCTGTCGTGAGGTCCTGGAATAGTCCAAATGTATTCTTAATTTAGAAGTTATTTCTAGGCCAGAACCATTGCCGATGTTATGTGCATGTTTTCAACCCCCCCCCCTTACACACACACACACACACACACAACGCTTTAAGGGTATATAGTCATAGGAGCTCCATCAAGTTCTATTTCTTAGGGACGGAAATAAGACTAATTTCCAAAAATCAAGTTTAACCACTAGGCATCCCTCAACAATTCGATAGAGTTTGTACTGCCTTCATATTAATGATTCTCTCGTTGTGGCATTTGGCTTTGGTCCGTGTCAAAATTCAGGCCTTGGTATTGACTTGTCTGCATCATTCCACTTTATTAGCATATACACTAGTATACTATTAGTATATCCACTTTATTAGCCTCCTCTCGGAGGGCACCTTCCTGTCGAAATACGTGACTGTTCGAACTACCGTCTTTGCGCTACGCTGTCCACACACACACAAACATTGCCTTTTATATACATAAAGATTATTATTGTTGTTGTTGTTCGTAATGTTTTATAATGTATTTATATTTTTAAATATAATAATAAAAAATATATAGAGAAAGAGAGAGATTTTACACTTAAGTGAAGAAATTAAATAAATAAAAAGGTAGTATGATGTGGTCACACTACAAGACTTTCTTCTATATAATTTTACCGAAATTTCATGCAATGAAAATTATTTATTAAATTATAAAACTATTTTTCAATATAAATGCAGATGATTTATATTTGACAGTATTATATGATTGAATACCGACAAAAAGTGAATTTTTTGGCAATATCAAAAGAAATGCGGTTTTTTTTTCGTTAATAAAAGGAGAAAAAAATCGATAACTTTGTTTTGAATTATCACAGACCTATTTTTCAACCATTCGTTTTAAAGGTATTGATGAGATTTTCAGAAATATACCCATATTGAAAATTCCCCCCTCCCAGGGAAAGAAGCAATGCTCCCACATGCACAAACCTTTTTTCCTAGTTTACTACTACTATTATCAATAATCTATATTAATTTTATAGTCACACGTTAAAAATAACTCATTATGTACATTTACACGAAATTTTGTCCTATACAGCTATATTAAAAATTTTGAGAAAATGGGATCACAGCGCCAATTGTTGAGCGATTGATCCTCCAATCTAATAAGCACCAAATTATGTCAGGGTCTAACTATATACCAAGTTTGGTTAAATTTCTTTCATTGGTACTTCATCGATACTTCTCTTTATTTATTTATTTATTTACTTATTTTTATTTATTTATTTATTTACTTATTTATTTTTAAGATTAATGAAATTTTTCGTTAACTCAAATATAGGTACTTTTGTAAAAGTTATAATTTTATTAATAAGAATATCTAATAAATAAATTTGAATATGCTTCGAATTCGATAATTTTAATAGTTTATAATAATGATTGCAAAAATCATTGTGCACCATCATTGTGTTTATGCAATTATTAATAGAATTCTGGTCATGTTATTATACTATAACATATTTTAAATGATTTTTGCATAGTAAAATAATTGATCTTTTTGGCGAAAAAAATTCAACAACAAATAGATAGTTTTCAAATAATGTTCATTAAATTTAATGGGAATTGCTAAGGGAATCAGAGTGATCTTTTGCCTCTCGTAAATGTGATATATCCATTGACGCAGCGATTGTCATGTCTTTAATTATAGCGGTCGGAAAAGCTACCTTGCGATGAACAGGTGTGCATAAATTTAAGAATTCGGTCGGAAGTGCTACGATTTTAACCCCGGTCGGATCTGTCCCGGTCGGAACTGCGACGTAACCCAGACGTCGACGAATTAACGAAGAGGACAGTGATACACCTGTAGCAGTGGATCAATGTGCTGCCATGAAGCTGTACGCTCCATCACCGCCATGTGGACTAAGTGTCTATCATCGCGCATTGACGTCATTTTTCGGCTTCCACGCCCGGAATTTCGAGTTGTCCTGTTCTCGTCTGTCCACTGCTTTGTTTATTTGTATGCACAGTCAGTAGTATAATTATTCGGGCGCTAGCAATAATTCCTATTTAAAAAAAAATACACTTAATACTGTTTTGCTAAATAAATCCTTGTCTAATCATGTTTTTAGTCAGTCTAAGTACATGATTTGACAAGGATATATTTAACAAAACAGTATTATGTATTACAAAACAGTATTATACATTTTATATGGAAATTATTGCTAGCGCTCGAATAAATTTGCTGCCGATTGTAGGGAAATTAACCAGACTCTGGATTGTTCAAAACAATTACCATTGATATCCCTGTATTACCATTGATTGAATCAAAATAAAAATGCAAGTAAAACCCCTTAAACTTTAGCCTATTCTTGAGAGTAATTGAATTTAAGTTCCTTTTATCCCTTACAACTTTTTGAATTTACACGATATTTTTGGGGGGTTTTCATTTAAGTACAGTGATAATCAAAATTATAAGGACAAGGGAAAAATCCTTAAATTTTGGCTACAGTTAGGAGAAAAATTACGCAAATTTTATGGCTGGACACGAATGATAAATTAAGCAAATTTTTATTAGTTTTTATTCGAAATATATTGGAAATTCCTATACATAAAATATATTTTTTTTTTTAGACAGTCATGTGTAATATGGACAAAATTATAAGGACGACTGTATTTAAGTGTTATAAAAAGCAAAATTTGCATGTCTTTTGTTCTGCACACGGTACTCCCAGAACTTTCTAAATGTTTAGTAAGCGATTGGGAACATCGTAATCTATTTTTGCAGACATGCACTAGGTACTAAACTTTGAGTTTGAGAAAGGGAAAGTGGTTGCTTTTAGAAGTTCGTGACAAATTGCGTGTCAAATTTTGATAATGCAGAAAAGATCAATGGCGGTCATTTATAATTTTCTTTAAAATCCCGGCAATTATGAAAGGCAAAGACATACATGTAGGCCATCTTCTACTTCTGTGCGTGAAAGGGAACGATAAAGGGATGAACTTGCTCCAAAAAACCAAACATCGATAGAAATCAAGCGGGAATGAAGCTTACAATGCAGTGCTCGTATTATTCGATGTGTTTTATCAAAAACTAGCAGGTTTGCCCGGCTTTGCCCAGGTTGAAGTGTTTATAGAATTTTGAAAACAATGAAAACACTGAACTAAAGTGTAAAAAGAGAAATACATGAAACATTTTCCGAAGTTTTTAATAGAAAATGTTATAAGTAAATAAATACAAAAAGCACAGCTTTAGTATGGGACCTCCTTGGCGATTTTAAATATTTCAAACAATTTTTGTGATGAATTAAAATGGCTATCTCAATTGTGTAACTAAAGATCTTGACAAGAAACATCCGAGCTACTTCGGTGCCAGATTTCAAATTTTGCCAAAGTGGCGCGATAATAAAGCTGTTCCATTAAAAATAAAAATCTTAATAAAATCCAAATTATAACTATTTACAATTAAGGGGAGAACATAAAAGAGCCTAATAAGTTACACAATTAAAACGAAACATCTTGTTTTACACTAGGAAAGAAAAATACTACTTAATTAAATAAAAATTTTAAGCTACTGCCAAATATATCTATAAAAACATTTATCCATACGCAAATTCCCGATTAAAAAAAAAAAAAAAAAAAAAAAAAAGCATCAACATTCGTAGCGTTTTTCTCTAATTTCTATGTTAATAGGCAAACATGAAAATTCTGATACAGTTTTAACATATTAATTATGGGAGTATTAAGTATTGAAAGTAGTATCACTCGAAAGGTATGATTAGCCAGATTTGCAGAACACAAAAATTATTTCCTTACGATGCCAAGAAGGAATTTAAAAATACTTTTATTTTTTATACGCTTTCATTTTATTCCCGTAATGTGTTGGATTTAAAATTTCTTTCATTTCAATCGTTTGTGTTCCTACAGCAACGACTCGAAATTTTATACTATTGAAATATACGCAAATTAAAAAAGTATTTGATTTATGAAAGTCCTATTTTTTTTTCTAATTTATTTATGATCTAATTTCTTTCTTTTTTTTCTTTAATGATTTACGTCAGCTCTTTAATTATCATTAACGCAAAATTAAAAATGTATTATTACCGAATTACATCCTCTGTCACAAACCGCCTGCCGATTTCTGCCAATTCCGGGTTAAAAACGGAAAAAGGGGAAAATAAATTAAAAATATCGTAAAAAAACAATACTATTGTAAGTCACCCTGCCCGGCAAAAACTCTTACCTTTCTTACGCAGCCAAAAAAAGGATTGATATAAAATTTCGCTTAATGAAGATCTGCCAATAACTCTGCATGTATCTTTCTAATAAATCCTAATCTATTTCAAAATTTTTTGTTATCTGTGTTAGTTTTTTGGGTGCATTATAAAGTTATAATTTAAATTTTTTACTGCTGGTGCGTAATAATATTTTAATCTTTACTAACTAAATTTTTATTAATTAAAACTTCTACGTAGGAGAGCTTCCCCTACGTAGACCGCAGTAAAAATACTTTAAATTATAACTTTATAATGCAGCCAAAAAACTAACACAGATAACAAAGAATGTTGAAAGAGATTAGGGTTTATTAGAAAGTTAAATGCAGAGTTATTGGCAGATCTTAATTAAGCAAAGCATTGAAATTCCGGGAATCGATAGCGGCGGCGAAATTTGATATCAATTCTTTTTCTTGGCTGCGTATAAGAAAGGTAAGAGTTTTTGCTGGGCGGAGTGACAACAATAGTATTGTTTTTTATGAGATATCACTTCATTTTGCAGGTTATGTATGTAAATATACGTATGTATAATGAATATATTTTTGTAAGAGATCAATAAAATTCGTGTGTGTTATGCATAGATGTAAATATATTGTTAGGAAATTGTAAATAATACAAGTTATTTTTATGTCATTTCATTCTAAGAGGCTTAGGCAGATTATAAAATGTCAATTTTCTGCATTTCTAGCTTCTTTCCACGTTAAAAAAAAAAAAAAAAAAAAAAAAAAAACGCATTTTCCGTTAAAAACCAGTTTCACCAGGGCACGTTATGGGCTGGGTGACGAATTTGGCAAATTTATTGCTCCTTGAAAACTATTTTGGTGACCTTGGTGAAATAAACCTTTATCGATATACCAATTGTCTAAGCTGTAACTCAATTATTACGGAAGTTACTGTAAATTGCTGTATTAATAAGACGCTATAAAAGGGGTCCCGTTCCACTGAATTGAGTTTCTCGCCAATAATTTACCGAATAGGAAGTTCTGCTTGACTAAGTCTCTACCATTGAATATCAACCTAATGCTGTATGTTATTACTATGGTATCGTTTGTGCTGTGATTTTTATGTGGTTAGCTGTTGTTTAAGCTCCGTTTTCTAGTGAAACTGAAGTTGCTATTAAGTTAACAGACATATAATCTCTCGAAATATTCTGTAAATAAATTTTTAAAACTCTGCAAGGTTCGTCGTTTATACAGACAATTTACGAGCCCCGAGTACGCAACAATATGTTTGCCTAATGCGTATATATTATGTGAGTGTGTAATTCGTATGTAAACCCATGTTTATAAATACGTACTTATATCATACGTGTGTTTCATATTGACATTCGAATAAATTTGTATCGTATTTATTCCTTTAAACTCTACTTAAACTCACTTGTGTCCTTTTCAGTCCTTGTAATTCCATAATTAAAAATCTGAATTGACTTCACTCGACTTTCTGAACATTTAGTAATTAATGATGTTTAATAAGGTTGAAACGGGAGAATAATTTAATAAATAACGTGAGAACTGTCATGCCATTTGGCATATTTCATGCTCACAACGAGATCCAACGGTAATTCAGTCTGAGGAATAATTTAGATTCAGATGCTTTTCGCTCGTGTAATTCATAAACAATTTTAAAAATTTCGCCATTAATGTAGCCAAGGTCGTAGCCAGACAAAAATTTCAGAGAATGTTCTATCTTTAGTACGTAATATTGAGTGTTTAAAATGAAATATAATCAAAAAATATTTCGACAAATCCGCAAAACTTCAGAGTTTTTAAAATCCCCAAATACCCTCCCCTTAGCTACGGCCTTGAATATAGATAAATGTTTCTAATTTAATTTGGCAGTTTATCGCACGGGCCATGAAAGAGTGTTAAGTGAAAATCGTCCAATATAAAAATACCCAAAAGGAAAAGGCAAAATTTGAGTATCGAATTTATTTTATGTTCCTTTAAAAGGACTATGACTTGTAAGCATGCAATCTTCGGTAACGGCCAAATAAAAAAATCAGTTTTATTCTCTTTTAAGTAATTAGTTTTTAGCTCCTATAGGACATAAGTGAAAATTCATTCATGTTTCCTTGTAAAAGAGGCTAATTTATACATAAATTTTCCTAATGATCATACTTCAGTCAATTGTACGGGCATCTGTTACAGTTACAATATGATGTAATAAGATGCGCACGAACCTGTGTCGAGGCTGTACCCTCTGTGTTCGTGTCAGTGTATGAGTAGATACCAGAGTGTAAAAAGGGACCCTCGAGCAAGATCCTACCTTAGGTTAGTGTTTTAAAATAAATCAGAGATACAGTCCATTTGTGCTTAATTACCTTCCATAACATGAGACCAGACATGAGAAATGCAACATTTGGTCCGTCGAGCCGGAGAATGGAGGTACCAGAAAATAAAGTTCAGAACCAAATCGAGTCCCGAACGAGTTCGAGTAAGTGATTAACATATTTAATAATTTATTTTTAATAATTAATAATTTTTTAATTTAGAAATGTAATAAAATATGTTTAAATCTGCAAAAAAGAGGATCTCAGACTAATAGCCACAGAATTAGGAGAAACTGTATCAGATAATTTACTAGTTGCTGACTTAATTTAGTTAATTAAAAATAATAAACATTACAAAACTGATATAGATTTTGTAAAACAGTTCACAAATACTACGATTGAAGATCGTAAAAATAAAGAACTTAGTTCTGCTAATTCAATTAATTTAGAACAAATTAAATTAGAGCGAGTGAAAGCGGAAGTAGAGTTAGCACGATTACGTGCAGAAAAAAAAAACTGAAAACCAAAGTGAGAATGATCATGAAATTAATAACTACCGTAATTTTCTGCATATAATCCGCAGATGAGATACGTCATTCCTCCACCAGAAATTTTGTTTAACACAAAATCTGTATTTTGAAGAAACAGCTCGTATAAATAGAACCTCGTGTGCTAATTATAATTTCTGGTGCACAGGGCCGAAACTAGGATTTTTTTCACCCGGGGCAAGGAAAGATTTTGGCGCCCCCCCCCCCACACACACACACACACCTACAACCAGAAATTAAAATTGCAAAGAAAATTTTACAAAGTTTTTATGGCCATTTTATTTTTCAACTGCATTCATAAGAAGTAAATATTTAATTTAATTAAAATTTTTGATAAATTTACAGATTTTGAGATGTATTATTGATTATATTTAACGGATGTGTGTGTGTGTCTGTATGGGACACATATACTGTAGCTAATTTATAAACTGCATGTTCGGAATTCCATGAAACCTAGTGTGCAGCTGAATTCTGACATAAACTGGTGATGTCTAGTTTTTGATATATATCGCTCGACTTGTAGCACTTTTATGCCACTATTTCTTATAGCTATATCAGCATCTCCAGGACGGAATTTAACAAACTTTATACATTATATGCTTGTTATGAAAAACAGAGTTTACAAAACAAAACAGAATCGCAACAAGTGTTTCGTGTCGAAAAACTTAGCATGACACTTCGCCAGGCGTAAAAATGTACAAGCACAAGTAGAGCTACAACCAGCCGATTTTATTACGATTTTTATTTTAACGTATATGTTTTATATCTTTATAACATTTCTTGAAAAAAAAAAAAAAAGGTTGAAGTTGTGAATCAAAGCATTATTTTAGGGGTAAAAAAGAAGAAAAGCGTATTATAGAGAAATATTTAAATTAAGCTACAGTTATTATTTTTATTTATTTATTTTTACTGGTTTAATGATAGTTTCTTTTTTTTTTCTTCTCTCTTAATCTAATGGTATTTTAAAATGACAATTCTAAAACAAGTGAATGTAAATTATACATTCAATTACTTTTAAAACTGAAAATATCATCATTTTGAGTGAATTTAAAATGATATTTTGAATATTATAGTCGTTACATCAACTATACTGCAGAGAAATAAACAGGGAAATATTTAAGTTTTTAATATAGTTAAGATGCATAAATTAATAGATATGAACAAGTATCTAAAAACTACTCATATCCACCAAGTACAAACTAACCGTTAGCTGTCTAAATACACTGCGCTGCAAAAAAAAAAAAAAAAAAAAAAAATCGAGTCCTGATACCATTCCTGCTGATTCTCACGTAAAATGATCTCCTGAATCCGAATATGACCCCCCATTTTGCCCAACCACCCACCGTTTTCTCGAGACGCCACCCTTTCTGTTATTGTTTGGTAGTTTTATGGCCATAAATTTGATTTGGAGAATGGAAAAGAATTATTTTAATACTTTAAAATAAAAAAATATAATTTATAGTAAATAATAGTAATAATTGATTAATAAAATATAAAAAAATAATTTGTAATTTTAGTGGCATATCCCCCTCCTCCAGGGTTGCCAAATTTAGCCTTTTTTTTTATTCAATAGTCACCAAGAATTTTTATTTGTAACGTTTGACTAATCACTTCGAAGATTGATAGTGTATTATGCATATCAAATGTCACTTCTCAAAATTATTGGTGGCTATTGAATAAAAAAAAGGCCAAATTTGGCAACCCTGCTCTCCTCTGCCTAAATTTTCCCCTTGCTGCAAATGTTCATGTTTTAGAATTTTTCATTTCTGTAGCCCCTCAAAAGACATTTAACAGTTAAAACAATCCCTTCACCCCTTTCAAATCAAATTTATAGCCATAAAAATACCGGAAAATGATAAAAATAGGGGAGCGTTCCCAAATAATGTTGGGTGATAGGGCAAAATGGCTGTCATAATCGTATTCGGGAGGTTATTTTACATAAGAATTTGCAAGAATGGTGTTGGAGCCGATTTTCATGCAGAGCAGCGTCGTTTGTAGATAATCTTTTTTAAAATCATTTTCAGGAAATAAAATAGAAAAGCAGGTTCTAGTCTATGAATATTCTTGGAACCAATCCAAGAAGACTATTATTAGAACCACTAACTTCATGATAATAGAATTATATACACCACAAAATAAGAATAACGTTTGTTCAGAAATGATATTCTACAGCTTTTTACAGAATCTCTCATAGGCAAATGTATAGCTTAGAGTTCAACAGAATTCGCTCCTGCGCAGATAGCCTACTTTTGCACTCTTTGACAAACAGTTAGCTGCGAGAAACAATGCATAATATGTAGAAAAAATTAACTCCGATAAAACTGAGAAAGAGCTTGCTGATTTTGGCAATCCTGAACTATTTTTTGCCAAATTTGATTGCTAATCTCGTGATGTCACTATTCATCACCAATGTAGATGACAACTTTTCGCAGAGTGAATGCTTTGTCGACAAAGTTGGCAACCTGGCATTAATTTTGGTGAAAAAGAGTGGCTTAATATTGCCGAAATTTGGAAGCTGGCATGATCTACTGTTTTCTTGAGCAGAACTAACTTCATCCAAAGTTCTACAAATCACTAATGAGAATATAAAAAGGAAAGAGTCATTACTATAATTATTGTTGACAAGAGCCTGTCTATTTCTTTACGTATTACTTTATACACGGTATTACAGTTAAAAGGGAAATAGATGGCAGATTTCTTCACTTCCACGGAAATGGGCATTAGCGGCAAATTTTGCGACTTGCGAAAGATCTGGCAATTTGGCACCCAATTTTGGCGAAAAGTTGTAATTTAGGGTATCCAAAGTTTAGAAGATCTAACTTCAATAGAAACCCACTTGTAAAATTTTACAGGTTAATTCATTAGTTTCTAGAGTAGAACTATCTCGAAAATTCTATAAATCACTAGCAAGACTGGATGAGTTCAGTTTCTGTTTGGACTGCAAGCTGAGCGTACATCTCTAAGAACTTTAAGCATTTGGTCATTGTTCTGAATTAATAAAATTCTTGTTCTGTGGTGTAGGCTCTTCATGAGTACGAAAGACTGGTTTATTCGATTGCTTCAAGAATAAACATTGATTATTGACTTTTATTCGACTGTTTCCAGAATATTCATTAAATAAAATGCATTCATCTACAACCTACAAGTTTTTGCGAATTACCTTCTACGTGCAAGAATGTCAACAAATTTTGTAACTATCAATATTCACGCTAATATTAATTTCTGTTAAAATCTGTATGACGGAAAGTTATGTATAATTGCAAAAAAAATTGTATTTTCGGTCATCATGGATATAATATTCGTGGATATTCCAAAAGGGAAAGGCGCACAGAAACACCAAAATGAGAGATGCACAACAGCTGTTGTAACAAACTTAGATGTGAAATTGCAACGTTCTACGTCTAATTGTTTTTGAGTTATACGAGATACACACACACACATACGTACACACAGACGTCACAAAAAATCGCATAGATTCGTAGGTATCACAAAAGCAGGAGTTCCTGTCAAGACCAAAATTGGTAAATAACAATTCCAAATATAAATTTGCAACTTTCTATGACTATTTGTTTATGAGCTATGCGATACACAAAATCCATTTCGCAAATTGGTTTCACAATACTTCCTTATGCTTTGAATAAAGAAGTAAAAAGTATAGTAAAAGTACAGACATTTTATTTCTTTGTAATATTTATAATTATACATGTTAGGCGGTAGTAGTGGCTTTAGTTGTCATAGTACTTTGATAGGAACTTGCTGAGCCTTGTGAATGATAGCTCCTAACTAAATTATTAACTAGTAGTTATTTTGCATTCTTTTTGCCCTTTTATTTTTAGTGCACTGGATTGTTTTATAACATTATGGTCTTATTTTGACATACTTATTTTAATATTTTAATAGTCACGACGGCACCCTGAGCAAAAAAAAAAAAAAAAATTTTTTTTTTTTTTGCTTCCTTATGAATCATAATTTCTAAAGAGCCTTCTGAAGTTTAATCAAATATACTACGTATTTTCCAACCATTTACTTTTTAAAAACCTTGGCTGAAAGTCAGGGACCACTTGTAAATTACTCTTCTTCGATTGCGAGAATATTTTACCACACTCACTAACCTTAAAAGAATATTGTTAGTCCCGGAGAACACTCTATCCACCATGCTTTTTCTTGTAAATGAATTCTGTTATCTATTAATCTTCTTTCTACTTTTTTTTCTTTGTTCAAATTGCCCTGACTAAATAATTTGACTTTTTTTATTCTTTTTCTTTCTTTCTTTCTTTCTTTCTTTCTTTTCTTTTTCCTTTCCCCCCCCCTTTTTTTTTTAACTTTGATTTTTTTTTTTTTTTAATTTGTAATTAAGGCAACAAACCAGCCTTTTTCGGCGCCCTTCTCCATCTGGCGCCCGGGGCAAATGCCCCGCTCGCCCCCCTCTAGTTTCGGCCCTGCTGGTGCAGAACTGACTTACTTGACCTGCGGATTATACGCAGAAAATTACGGCATTTAGATTCATTAGAGAAAAGTGTAAAAATTCTGACTGTGAAAGTGCTTACTAGGTCGGAAGGCTGGGCCGCCGCCTTCTCTTCATTAGAAAGAGCATTTATAGCTAAAAGTGTTCCAGAAAAGTACAAGTCAGAAATTCTTCTAAATTTGTTAGGAGAAAAAGCATCTAATGTTATTAACTACATTACAGATGAATGAAATAATTACGAAAAAGTTAAATCGATCATTTTGAGAAAATACCAGTCGACACCTCAAGCTTACTTAGAGCAGTTTGAGAAAGCAATGCGCCAGGAAAATGAAACATGTACTCAATTTGCTTCTCGTTTAATCACGAATTAGGAATATTACTTGAATTTGAGAAAAGTATCAGATTTTAAATCATTAAATGATTTAATTATATCCGATAAAATAATTAGCTCTCTTGACAAAGAAGTAGCTTCCTACATTTCAGTTCGACAGGCTGAAAATTGGTTTGATCCCTCTGAATTAGCAAAAGAAATTGATCTTTATAACACATCACGAAGAAAAACTCTTAAAAACAATTGTAGTTTTAAAAAAAAGTGTCAAACGTATTCTTAACAGATGTTAAATGATTAAAATGTGTTCTATGTGGTCAAAATCATCCTTTGTATTTATGTGCTGTGTATAAGAATTTATCTGTAGCTAACAAAATAGAAATAATTAAGAAGAATAACTATTGCTTTAATTGTCTTTCGTCTAAACATGTAGTTAAGGGTCCGCTTCACTCACCGTTGCCAGAAGCCGAAGCTAATGTTATTCTATGGGAAATTTTCTTTACTTATAACTCATTAAGTAATACATAATTTTAAATTCTGTTTTCACATTTAGAAAATTCGCAACTGTTAAATTTACGCACATTTTTTAAAAATGTATTTTTAAAATTTTTAATATTTTAGTTTTAAAGCTGTAAAATACGAATTTTCAATATGTGAAATTTTTCATTTTGATATTTCGAAATAAAATAGTAATAATTAAAAAAATACGTTTTTAAAAAAGGTGCGTCGATTTGACAGTTGGGAATTTTCTGAATATGAAAACAGAATTAAAAAATATGTATTAGTTAATGAGTTATAAGTAAAGAAAATTTTCCATAGAATAACATTGGTTCGGGCTTCCGGCGACGGTAAGTGAAGAAGGCAGTTAAAAACTGCACATCTAAGATATCTTGCTCAATGTGTAAAAAAAGACATCACTTGTCTATTCGTTATCAAACAAAAAAAGAAAACAGTGAATCGGAGACAGATGCGAATCAACCGCTTATAGGCGCCATCCCCACAACTGTCCCCAACAATTCTTTCCTCCGACATAAAGCAATTTATTAGTAGCATCGAGCATAAATGAAGCAAAAACAGTTCTATTGAGCACAGCTGTTTGTTATATTAATGATTTTTTTGGACTATCACACCCGATTAAAACATTATTAGACGTTAGAAGAACTTCTTGTTTTTTAACAAAAGAGTGTGCAGAAATGTTGAAAAAAAAAGAAAAGAAAAAGTGAATATCGTAATTTCAGGATTAAATAATGCATTATTCACGATTCGATCAAAAGTATCTGCATGCATTTCCAATGCAAATAGAACCTATATAAAATACTTAAGACTTTTTATTGTGCCAAAAATAACAGAAGACTTAATTCCTGCACAAAAAATTGAACTAGAAATGAATGAAATTTCCAATTTAAAGCTAGCTGACATAAATTTTAACTATTCACAACGGTTGCAAAAGCTTCTCTCCTCTTCAGAAGTTTTTTTTATGAGTTATCAAGACCAGTACAATTTAAACTTGAATATTCAGGTTTAATTTTTTAATGGTGGTTTCGTTTGGCTTCAATATCAATTTTACTGATTCACACTTCCCTTGTAAGAACTGCTGTGGTTTCCGTTCGTAAGCGGGCAAGGGCATGTATCAGGTGTGGGGGTGACTAATTTCAGGAGCGGCACTAAATTTCACACATCCTTTCGAATGCATATGTGCTTCAATCATAAACGTAAGATACGTCTTTTATTTTATTTTATTATTATTTTTTTTTTTTGCATATTCCTTTGTGAAAGACGTGAGAAACGTCATACTTCTTGTTTCCATTCCATTGTGTTTGTAAACTTAATACAACTGCTACTTTTCTTGTTTGTGTTTAAAACTTTCTTTCTTGTATCTGACAAAACAGCGGGTTGAAGGCGGACATGAAATCAGGAACGACCATGGCACCCCGTGAGTCTCCTCCTCGACGAGCTTCGAGTTCAGTGATGAATGTATTTCAAACAAATAACTAAATTTCTCCTGAACTAGAACACCGATATGGTTTATTGTGGGCTCATTCTAAAGCTTGTGGAATGGAGAAGTTTTTAGTAAATTTCACCGATTGTAGCTTGAACGGTGTTTGCAGAATTGCCGGTTAAAAATTTGGTGACAACTCGATTTTAAACTTCGCCAATGTTTTAGCGCTTGCAGCTCGTCGTCAAAATAAGGTATCCTGATGTAAATGGTGTCACCCGATAGGATTTTGTCTGCTCTTTCCAAATATGTGCTTATTTTGTGTGTAAGTCTTTCAGAAAGCTCACAAATTTAGGTTTTTTGAGACGGGATGGAAAAAAACAGATTTTTCTTCTATCTACCATAACTCGGAAACGGTTAGAGACAGGATAGGGCTTCTATGGTGTTTTATGCTCCCCATGGGCTGTTCTTTCACCTCCTTTTGTTTGGCAGATTATGTGAAACTCACCCTGTATATGCTGCAATTTTTATTTGCTTTGCGACCAAGGGTATTCATTTAGAATTGGTCACAGATTTGACTTTAATTATACAAGTTGAAGGGATGCTAAATTCTAGGCCATTGGTCCCCTTAACTGCTAACGTAGAAGTTTTAAACGTGTTGCCTTATGCCCACTTCCTTCTAGGAAGGTGAATTACCTCTATAATTGAGCCAGATTTATCAGAAATTACAGAAAACAGGCTTAGCCAATGGCAAAAAATAACTAAGTTATTTCAAAGCATTTGGCGCAAATGACAATTAGATTACCTATGCCATTTGCAACAGAGATTGCGATGGAAAATTGAGAGACAAAATATTTGCGTTGGGGATATGGTTATTCTAAAAGAGGCTAATTTACCTCCATGTGAGTGGCTACTGGCCAGAATAAGTGGAATTTATCCCGGAGCGGATAAAAAAGTAAGGGTAGTAAAGGTTAATACTTCCCCTGGAAAATTTAAAAGATGTATTTCTAAGGTTTGCCGCCTTCCAATAAATGATTAACATTGTTATTAATCAAAAAGTTGTAAATTATGTCATACTTTGATAAATCTTTTGCATTACTTTTTATTTAACATATGTAATATTTATTTATTGTGTAATATTAATTGTATGAGTATTTTTTCTGTTGAAAAATTGACTGTTAGTGATTTAAAAACATTACAAGGCCAGGGGGAATGTACGGGCATCTGTAACAGTTACAATATGATGTAATAAGGTGCTCATTCACCTGTGTAGAGACTGCACCCAGTGTATGAGTAGATACCAGAGTGTAAACAGGTATTCTCGAGCGAGAACACACCTTGAGTTAGTGTTTTAAAATAAATCAGAGATACAGTCCATTTGTGCTTAATTACCTCCATAACATGAGAAATGCAACACTAATTATTGTAACATTTTATAGTCCTTTTTTTGTTTTAGCATTAAAAAACGAATTTCAAATAACTTGTATTCATAGTAATAGAAAGGAATTCTAATTTGTATCGCTTCAAATAATACCATAAATCCCACATTTATAAAATTCTATGAATAATTATTGTAACGATGACTTTAAACATATCTACCAAGTTTAAGCTCAATAGAAAATTGAGAATTTGTACTCACTTACGTACATATCCAAATTAATCCTACAATCATTAAACTCTACATATTTCGCATGATGATGACATGTTATATATTAAATTTGAGTTTAATTGAATGCAGCCTTTAAACGAGATTGCTTTCACTCACTCAATTACATATATCCATTAATCCTATATTCATTTAACTTCATGTATTTCGTGTTATGGTGACCTAAAATTATACATATTAAATTTGAGTTCAATGCAGCGTTTAGACGCTATCGTACTCATTCACTCCCATGTATATATACATTAGACCTATACTCATTAAGCTATTTCTTGCGATGGTGATCCATAATATACTCAATATATTCGAATGCGATCGAATACAGTGTTAAGACGTTATCGCTTTCACTCCCATACATACACAGACATCTCTGTAAAAAAAATTCAGAAGAGCCCCTAAACTTGAACGAACTTTAAATAGTTTCAGACTATACATCGTTCTGTATAAGAATTCTATTTTGTATCCATGTAAAAAAAAAAAAAAAAGTTCCCTATCATTAAAATCTATGTAGTTCTGTGTCACCTCTAGCATACTTATTGATTTTGAGCTGAATCAAATGCAGCGTTTAGACGCTATCATATTCATTCATACTCATACGCATACAAACATACCTTCATCACTATAAAAAATGAAAAATGAATTCAGGAGACCTCAAAATTCACTAAAATGTTAAATTTGAATTTTTCCATGATAGCAATATTTCTCTTACATAATATATGATCTGAATTTAATTTTGTTTTCTTCTATCATCCGTAATTTTTTTAAGTTAACGAATCGCTCTTTTATTTAATCCTCCGCTTTACTTTTGTTAAATACCTATTTAGCGCATCTTTTAAACATTTTTTTTATCATGAGATTTGCCGATAAAAATCACTGCGAATTTTAATCCAAATTTTATCTAATTATTTTTCTTATTAATAAACATGTTTGTTATAAATATAAAAAAAATAAAGAAAAAATTGTCTTTCATTAATTTATTTCTATTCATTTTTGTTAAAAAAGTAAATAAATAAATAAATAAATACATAAAATAAAATAAAGAACGGAATTTATTACTATTTAATGTCTCATTAAATGTCCAAATTAAATTATTTGAAAACGAGCGTCATCTCTTGATGAATTCACGAAATTTTTGGGTTAAATATTACAAAATTGAAAGTAACTACCCCTTATATTGACCAAAACATTTTTTGAACAGATCAGAAAGAATGTTTACGCAAATTTTCAGCTCAATAGCTGCAGAACTCTAGGATCTATCTTTGTCAAACTTAACAAGGATAAGAAAAAAAAGAAGAAAGCAATCGGCAAATTTCGGGTTTTCAAAGTTATATTATTCAGGCCCCTTAATTTGGATCGACATGCAAATTTGTATGTTTGTCTAAGGGTATACTCAAGGACTGTGCAAAAAATCATAGGTCTTGTAGGCCACGAAGCTGAGATTCAGGTAATCGAAAAGTCCAAGATGCTACATCGACATAACATACAATTGTAGCTTTTCGCCATTTACTTTCCTACTTTCTAAATTTCATTTTTTTTTTTTTTTTTTTTTAATGTTTGTTTTTAGCTTGGCAGGGCGGAATGCTACCGCGTTCCTAAATATCAGTCCTACCGTTACAAAATCGTTACGAAATGAAAGGGGCGATTTTTCTGAATCCAGGGGTGCAAACAGTTTTCTGACACGACAATTAGATTTTTAAAAATTAACTAAAGTACGAAATTTAGGTGCAACACTACATTAACACTTTCCAACAAGGTTGAAATGTGTTAATATCTGCGGTTTGTCTGTCTGTCTGTACGCGCTCTAACTCCCGTAAATATTCATGGAATTTATTAAACTCATAAATGTTATTCAAGTTCACTTTCGATTGTTCCCTACTGAAAATGGCGTGAACACCATTACTGGTTTGCGTACAGGGATACCCGAAACTATTCCAAAGCATTGTGTTTTATGAGAGGTATTTTTATAAACCATATTCTAATACCGTTACTTTACACAAATCTTAATAAAATTGAAATATGTTACTCATGTGTACTATCGGAAGTTCCCCATTGAAAATGGAGTAAATATCGCAGCTCTTTTGTATACAGGGACACCCGAAAGTATTCCAAAGCATTGCTTTCTATGAGAGGTATAAACCGAATTTTAAGGACTTTACTTTGCACAAATCTTAATAAAGTTAAAATATATTATCCATATGAACAAAAGAACGCTTTCCATAGATTACAGTATGATTATCATTTGATTTACAGGGCCACACAAAAATATTCTGTTGCATTAATGGGTATTATTGTAAATTTGCTAGAATTGCATTTTTGTTTATATTAATTGTTTTTACCACTTTCTAAATATTTTTATCCTTTTCCAATAAGGTTGAAAAGTGTTAAATACTTCGGTATGTCTTTCTATCTGTCTATCCGCGCTCTAAATCCCGTAAATATTCGTGGATTTTCTTGAAACTGATGTATGATATTCAAGTTCACTATCGGATGTTCCCTACTGAAAATGGGAGTGAATACCTTTACTGGCCTTTGTACAGGGACACCCAATATTATTGTGTTCTATGAGAGGTATTTTTATGAACTATATTTTAATTCCTTATTTATTTTACGCAAATTTCGATAAAATTCAAATATGCTATTCAAGTTCACTGTTAGATGCTTGCTTTACATATGGAGTAAATACCACCACTGGTTTGTCTACAGGGACACCCGAAAGTGTTCCAAAGCATTCGTTCTATCAGAGGTATTTCTATAAACGAAATTTTAACAATTTTACTTTGAAGAAATCGTAATAAAATTGAAATGTGTTATTCATATGCACAAAAGAATACTTTCTCCAGAGTGTAGTATGATTAGCATTTGATTGGCAGGGCCACACAAAAATATTCAGTTACATTGAGGATTTTTATTGGAAATTTGCTGGAATTGCATTTTTATTTACATTAAAAGTTTTAACGATCTCTAACATTTTTTAAATGAGAATATGATTGTGTAAACTGTCTGTCCGTCTACCCGTCCCCAGCGTCCGTAAATATTTTCAGAAATTTTTATAAAATTATATATTATTCAAATTCCCTATGGAATGTTCCCTATTTTAAATGGCATTATAATAGGTCCTGTACAACAGGTTTATGTACAGGTATATCCAAAAAAATGCCAATGCATCGCATTTTAGAACAGACATTTTCATAAATTACATTTAAAGAAATTTCTATTATAAAAATCATAAAGAAATTGACATTTATTGTTATTTTGCTAAGATAATATTTTGTATGGGATATGATTTTGATAATCTTCAGATTCACAGGGCTACACAAAAATATTCAGTTACATTAAGGTTGCAATTAGAATATAAGGGTTACGTTTTCTTTTGGGTTAAGCGTTTTTAACACTTTCAAACAATGTTTAAAAATGATTAACAATTCAGATAGTCTATCTGTATGCCTTTCAGAACTACTGTCTGTCCGTTGTGTGATTACATAAGCAAAGAGCATTGAAAGTTCAATTACGTACATTTGGAAAGTGTTAATAATCAATGCGTACCACATGATTTTTCGTTCTTGCTTTAATCTTTTTATACTTTTTAGTGCGAACCAAGCTAATTGAAATATTCTTTCTTTATTATTATTTTTTTTTTTTTTGAATCATCTTAAAGATAAAATGAGGTTTTTGTTTAATCTTTTGATCCAATATCCGGCATAACTAAAAAATACGGCGTTAGCTAGATTTTGTCATGATTAATAAGTGTGTCATTTTCCCTAGCGGTCGCTTAAATGGTATAGATTTCTATCGTGAACTAAAATTCCGGGCAAACAATCAGCTTTATATATATAGATAAAATAAGGTTCTTTACGGAAAACTTATATCACGACCGCTTCTTACCAAAGTTCATAAAAGACTGGGAAGGGGGGGGGGGGATTTTAAAAAAATGCATTAGTATGGGAAAAGGTGGAATGATGTTATCTTTTCTGATGAGAAAAAGTTTAATTTGGATGTACGAGATAATTTTCGTTACTCCTGGTATTATATACGTAAAAAGAAGTAACTACTCCAAAATTTGTGCAGGGCAGAATGAATTCTGAATGTTAGGTTTATATATTGGGAGATAATCCTTTACCAGAAGTACCATTGATTACGAGTGGAGATGTTTGTTCTAGCAGGACAATGCCTCAGTACATGTTTCACAAACTTCGAAATCACAGTTTGATGTTAATTTCGTGAAACTACTTGACCGGCCGATTTAAAACTAGAAGTCCCGATATAAAACCAATGAAAAATCTGTGGAGTATTCGGCCACAGAAAGCATGCAATATCACAACAAGCAAGAACACTTTTTTCAACAAAAAATCCTGGATAAAAATTTCCAAAAACTTTCTGAAGGAACTATCAAACTCCATGACGTCAAGACTGATAAGTGACTGAGAAGAATGGGGGATATTATAAATTAAACTGCTGTGGAAAAAAAAAAAAATTCAAATTCTGATATTATTCTTGCTGATTCTTATGAAAAATGACCTCCTGAATTCGAATATGACGCCCATTTTCCCAGTCACCCACCGTTTTCTAGAAACACACCACCCCCTCCCTCATTTTTTTCCCTGTTCGATAATTTTATGACCATGAATTTGATTTGATGAATGAAAAAGAATTAATTTAACACCTAAACACAAAAAATAAAGTTAAAAAAATAACTTTAATAACAGATTAAAAATATATAAGGTATGTAATGCATAATTTCAGTGGCAAATCCTCCCCTTGTCGCAAATGTCCATGTTTTACAATTTTCCAACTCTTTAGCTCCACAGAAGATATTTAACGGTTAAAATAACCCTCCCCCTCCTAAAAATCAAATTTACAGCCATAAAATCACCTAAAATGATAAAAAATAGGAGGCCGTTCCTAAAAAAGGTGGGAGATAAGGCAAAAAATGGGCGTCCTATTCGGATTCAGGAGGTCAATTTACAAAAGATTATGCTTAGCAATTTTCATGCCGAGCAGTGTTACTAGTATATTTCAGTCCAAAATATTCGTTGTCCTTATAGTTTTGTCCAGTTTTTACAATGAAAATATTTGTTAATTATGGCAAAACACTCCTATTTCCAATGTTTTGCATTCTACAATGAATCCTAACATTAAAAAAAAAATAGTTTATGTACATATTTCGCTTTATTTGCTTCAGAAAAAAACCTTTCTGTTCAATTTTCAGTTGTCCTTATAATTCTGACCACCACTGTAGCTCAATGCTTTTGGCTATTCAATTATATAAATAAAACTTCGTTAAAGCTTACTCGTGTGTAATTAAAAATTTAATAAATATACTCATATTTCATGAAATACTTTATATTTTTGCATTCTAATTACACTCTGCTTTGTCTAATGTTATATGTCAAGTTTCCTAAAAATGACTTTGCATTGGGTTTAATACCCTGAGTATTATGATTTAAAAAGTAGATTTTTTTTTTTTAACAAAACTCCTTTTTAACCTTCGGAGCAAAAACTTTCACTGAAATCTATAAGTTATAACAAGTTTTGTTGTTTCAAGATGTACTTTTACTCCAGTACTTTTTGAGATACTTGACAAAATGTCTAAAACCGAAAGTGTTCAGTTATTTATCGAAAGGGAGTGTATTTCTTTATTCAAAATATAAAAAATAAGATTAAGAAATTCCTTATTGTTTTTTTACACAACTAACTGCAGAAGATTTTTTTTTTTTTTTTTTTATTCTGTATAAATGTTAAAAGAGAAAATATTTTAGGATGGAGAAAAAAAGTATAGCAAAAAAGTTTCTTTTTACAAAAGTGTTTTTTTCACTGAATAAAAACAATTCTAATGATTTTATGTATAAAAAAAAATAATGGTTTAAACCGCACAAAGACCCAGATTATTCTAAGGTAAAAAAGAGATGTTTGTCAACTTTATGTCCCCTGCCCTGATTTTGTTTTCAAATAAAGAAATAAAACTTTTTTGGATCCTACTTTGATGTAGAGTATTTTTTAGGCAATGCTAGTTATTTTTTGCTTGGATTAATTTCAATAGGAAATTTAATAATTCATTTAATGATTTTAATAATACGCAAACTCTCACTGTCATTTTTTTTTCTCAATTACCTATCTCCATTAAAATTTCCCAGACTATAATTTTTCTTTGTCGATGTAACCCAGTTTTTCGAAGCAATTCTTGTATTTCATAAAGACATTCCAATCTCATTTTGAATTCGATATTCTGCTCTAATTTGGGAATATATTGAGTTGTGTCCACTAATGGATCTCGCCTCAAAAATCTGTTCACTAATTAGTTGACATATTTTACGATAGTATTTGACACTTCTTAATTTTGTACTAAAATGTATTTATAAGTTAGCTGAATAAACTCTGAATACTTATTTCAATCCTATGAAGTGTATAAGAAATCAGACCAAATAAAATTTTATACAAAACAATTTTTCTTGTACTCGAACTAATCTTTTCTAAAACTAAGCCTTGCAGCTTCCCTAAATTTGATTCGTATTTTATTATATTGTCATCATTATCATGAAAAAGAAATTTTACTTGAATATTTTACTGCTAAAACATTATGTAAAATAATATTTTTTAAAATAGTGGTGAAAATCTAATCAAATGAGAGTAAAATTTTAGGAATGCCTACTAAAAAGAATTTATCGATTTTTAGTTTGACATCCATAATAGATGTGTTTAACAATAATCCTGAATGCAAGAAATAGAAAGCTTGCTTTTAGAGGTGGATTGGTACAGTGTCCAATACTGGTACCCTTAACCTATTGAGGTTTTAAAATTTCTTGTGCCATGCATGAATTTAGTATGAAATATTTAGAAATTTCAACACTAAAATTTATATAACAATTCCATAAGTGATTTTATAAAAGAGTGTGATCTTTTTTCTTTATTCTTTTTTTAGTTATGTTAATGAATTTTAAAATTGTTTTACCTCATGTGAATGAAACATAATTTATGAAATAGGATTTATTCTTATGCATATTTAGCATATATATGCTTAATTCATGTATTTTTAATAGACATTAAAAGTAATTAGGATATGTTAAATAAATTTGTGTACGTTAAAAATCGTTAATTAATTAGTCCATTAAAGCGAAAATCCATTCTAATATTAATTTTTCTGAATGAACTTGTTTTATAATTAATTTATAGATTTTTCCTTCTATTTTAGCAACGTCACCATTTTATTAAAATATATACGTAGATTCGATTTTTTATAGTTGTAAGATCTTCCAATATAACGAAATCGACAGAATATTATTGTTGTAATCTAAACCATTTAGTGATGGTATTACGCAAATTAAATGGCATTTACTAGAAAATTGTGAAAGACTACTATTTTCAAATATTTTATTCATTTGAATATTTTATTCATTATTAAGTTTATCATTTTCATTGCAGGGTAGACCGATTAGTTCTCTGAAACTGAATGAAATATTTAAATTATATAAATTTCGGCTGTTACTTGATTTTAAGAATATCTTCATCTTTCCAGATTATGTAAAGGAATCGGAAATTTTGGCTATCTCAAAAAAACAGAAGAGAGATATCTATAATTTATCAATTGTTTTAAATCTTGAAAAGAAAATAATCTTGACGTCTTCCTACTACAAATAGACACGGCAGATTTTCTTATAGATCTTAACGGAGTTTCTTACATCTTCATGTCGCATCGTCGCTATTGCCAGGCTTTTTCACGTTTTGCTAGCAACTAATTTTTCTCCGTTGTCTGTTTGAACTGCGCTGGTGATATTAATAACAAAGACTGTACACTTCTTCAGAGTTCATACATTAAAAAAAAAAAAAAAAAAAAAAAAAAAAAAAAAATTAGCCAAATTAACAATATAAATTTGCCAACAGACCATTCTGCAAGACAGCAAGTGTCTCATCTGTTCATCAGAATACAAGAAAGAGCTTCCCAAATGCATGACATGTACATAGCCCCACCTATATTCCAAATTCTAACTTACTTTTCTTTTAGAAGTGACTATAAAGATGAGAGAAAAAAACGAAGAACATTTGCTTCCCAGTTAAAGCTGATAGTTCGCCATCAGTTTTGTTCCAGGTGAACAGGCAAGGTACTGCATAAAGTTCTCACGGGTAACATTCATGCCTCAAAATACTCTTCTGAAGACTAAATAGAAATACAAGAAGCCTTCGACAATTTAATTGGACTGAAAAGCTTACACTACCCTGAAAACAATGTGGGTGTTATCTGCTCTTAGGCCACAAACAGAAAATGTTTCAATAACTGATGTGCTGGTTACACACAACACCGAATTTAAAAAGGCTGTTCACAAGTCTAATGTCTTGGATCTTAGTAGCTAACAAAATAATTACAATAATGAAAAATCCAGGTCACAAATTTATAGCTTTCAGAGTGATTATTTTTTATTATCAAATTTTATTATTTTGTTTAAAATTTCTATAGCAGTGCTTCCTTTTCTTGACATAATTCACTATGCATATTAATTTCCTTTCAAAATATAAACAAATAAATAAAACAAAAAATGAGATAAATTATATTAGGTATGAATTTTTTTTATCCTTTTTGCGTCGAATGAAAAATTTGCTTTTCGCTTCCTCTATTAACCGCATCACCTATTTTATGCACAAAAATGTTAAAACCTGCTATTTTCAATCTTATTTTATTAATTGAATCAGAATCTATTTTACGAGTACTGTTTAAAACACAAGATATAGTGTCAGGAAAATTGCGGTGAATAACCTTTTCTAATAATATAATTTTAGTAGAACTAAATGAGTATTTTTAGAAAAGAATTTTGAATAGCGAGGCACTTTAAATTATCTCTTTGGGAACGGAATATACTTACGTAAACAAGCTACATATATAATTCACTAAAAAAGATGTATACACTATCTACCAATAAGATATTTGGACACTTTCCAATCTAGACGTTTTGTCAAATATCTAGAAAAAATCTTTAGAAATTATCTTGAAACTTTGGGAGTATAAAGAATATGTTTTACCTCATATTGCACTAAAAGTTTTGCCCCGAAGAGCAAAAATTCACCATAAAATTCAAAATGTTTTGGATCAACCTGTAAAATGTAATTAATGAAATGCATTTTAGCGGTAGCATATGATTAGGAGGCTTTTCTAATTACCTATATAAATTTGCACGAGGGTAGAATATATATTCATAGAGATATAACGATTTCTTTAAAAAATTGCAAAACAAATTGCTACGTTTTAAATTATAACACGTAGGACCTAGGGCAAAGTCTTTTTTAGGAAGCTTGGCCTCCTACATTAGACATTGCATACTGCAATCAGAATGCAGTAATGTTAAATATCTTACGAAATACTAAATGTTTAACCACGCATGCTAAACAGTTAATGCTAAACACACGCATGCTAAATGCACGCATGCTAAACAGTAAGCATTTAAAAAAATTTATTTGCATAGTTTAATAGCGAATAGTATGTAGCTACTTATATGAAAACCCCAAACAAATATCCTGTAAATTCCAAAAGTTATGAGAGATAGAATGAACATCATTTCATTTTCTCCAAAAGAAAAAAAATGACTATTATGGGGGGGGGGGGGGGTAATCCATATTTATTTACAGTAAGCGAACGCTGTATTACCATTGGGCACTAATTGAATAACAGAAAAAATTGATTAAAACCCCTTATAGTTTTTCAAAGAACTGAAATTTTGTTCATTCTATAACTCATAAATTTTCAAATTTAGACGATATTTGTTTGGGGCTTTCATATAAGTAGCTTAATACTTAAATGAATTTTTTTTTTAAAGACTTGCGAATGGGTAGTTAAAAATAATTTAGTCATATTTCGTAAGATATTTGCATTCTGATTGCAGCGTGCTGTGTCTAATGTGTCCTAAAACTGGATCTAATACCCTATGTGTTATAACTAAAAAAGTGGCTTTTTCTTTCTTCAATTTTTATATCTCCATGAATGTAAGTGTTAGCCTCATAAAAATTTATAGCTGTAAAGTTCTTTCAATTCTTATGATGTGCTCCTAAAAGTTTATTAGTTGGGTTTCAAATCGCTCGTTGGGCTATATATTCAAATCATACATATATGTAGAGATATTTTACTAACTTGTTGGATGTAGACCTCCCATATTTCCAGTATGGGCTACTTTCTCATATTGGAAATTTAAAACGACCTAGTGTAGTATGTCTGTGATACCGTCATTCAAATCAGTCATGGTTGTTGTACCTGTAGACACATATCCAAGAAGTTGTACAAACCCTCACAAAAAGTAATACCGTAGGATAAGATATGGGAACCGTATGTTTTGTATACGGCAGATACTCGATCAATCCATCATTGTAGTATTAAAGTGGTTTTACACTTCAGTCAGACAATGTATGTATGATGCGCTATCCTGTAAATAATTGAAGTGAAGTAGATCATCTTGTAGCTACAGCAGAAAATTAACGGGAGCATTTCAAAATCCACAATAGATCTGAGAAAATTGTATCTTATATTAGCAAAATGTAACACTACGTTATTCTTAACTTGTGTAAATTATCTTTTACAGCGTGCGTCATTTGAATGCATACATAAATTAGAAATTGCTTTTAAATCTCAGCATTCATTTTGACTCACCCTGTATTTGAATCCATTAAAAATTCAACGATATGTGTGAGCTAACTTTTGGCAGTAATTGTAAATTATCTAATCAATACTATGTATAAGATTGAAAGCAAATAAAATAGAAATTCTAAAAGGGAATACTTAAGGAATTCCAAATACTCATAAGTGAAAACAAATTCCATTCTATTTTACAAAGCCTTTGAATTTAGTATTATTGGGAACTATGATTTTTCTAAAGTATGTTTTTCGAATCGATTTTATTCCTTAGAATGAATTTATAGCTATGCATCATTCTATTCACTAAATGTAGAATATCCAACTCGGAGGATCTTTTTAAATAAAACTTCAAATCAATGCTGCCAATCTTTTTATATGTTGAGAAATTTTTATTCATCGAAACTTTTCCAAAATGTGAGCTACTATCCGTTTTCGATAATATTTAATCGAATAAAGAGGTAACATTTCTTTTGGAAAATTTTTAATGGTATGAGATTTACAATATGCTAAATTGCTTATACAGGAGTTTATTTTTCAATTTTTAGAAATCTATAAAATACTTAACCATTGAATAATATTTGTGTCTTTAAACGTTTAGTGCTGAAATTCTACTGATATATTTGTATATACTACTAAATATATTTTAATCAGAAGATTATATTTAAAATATGACTTAAGCACAAGAAATTCTAAATTTCAGATATATTACTAAAATAATATCATGTCCATTATAAAACGAAGCATCTAATGTTAAAATCTTTAATATGCTCGCCCTAATTCAAAAAATGAAATACTTGATAAATCAAGAAATTTCGTTAAATTTAATACGGGGAAGAGCTGTTTTAGTCACCTCTATTGTAGAATATAACAAATTTGACTTAAACTAGTGGTTAGAGGTTATAATATTTAAATTTTGTATTTCATTCATTTAAGGTGAAATATTTATAAATACTTCAAAATTACTTAAACTTTCATACAAGAAAACGATTTGAAAGCTAAACTTTTTATCTCAAGCATAAATACTTCAGTTATAGAAACTTTTATAAATCCCAAGTCGATTTTCTCTAGCCACTAACAAATAATATGAAAGAGTTTTAAGTTTAATAAAAATTTGTTACGTTTAAAAGAAAATATCAGAAATATCACATGTTATCACTGTTTATATCAGTGATTCATTTTCAGTTTTTTAATTGCATAGAAATTATAATTTATTCTGATCTTTTTAATTTACCACAGTTGTTTGTATTTCTATAATTTAATTAGTATTTTTATATATGTTATATGAGAAATTATATTTTAAAATAATTAAAATCGATTTCTATTTCAAACAGCTGTTTTGATTGCGTTTACGTGTTTTGCCACACAGTGTGCTACGATTTTCCATACACGTGTTAGATGCAAGAAACACGAAATAAGACACGTGCAGCATTACATACATTTTCTTTTCTAAACATATTAGGTAAAAAAGCCAAATTAATTTTAATAAGGCCAAATTAATTTAATTTTATTAAGTGAAGTTATCAGCATAAGACGGCAACAATCTACAAAATGAATTTACCCGTTCGACTTTCATTGTGCATTTTTAATGAACAAATATTGATCTATTCAAGAAATAAACACATAATCTTTAATTAAATAAATTATTACTATACTCATCAGAAAAACTGAATTGTTAATTGCGTAAAAGACAAATATTTCTATAGGAAGGGATAGCTCAGTTGCTAAAATTTTGATGTGTTGGGAAAAGGATTTATGTTCGTTCTCTGCGCAGGTAATTTTTCACTTTTGGTATAACCTCTCTTCATCTAAAATATATTACTTACATTTGGTTGAAGTCAAAAATCTTAAAATTCTTGAGATCTCTCATTTTTAGTTTTAAAGGAAAGATGCTTTAATTCTAAAAATCCTTTTTGAACTTTGTTAAATAACATCAAATGTACAGAAAAATTCTATAAAACATTAATAAACATTCTTTTATCTGATGTAATGATCATCCGATTACTTCGCATAAATATTCTTCAAACAATTTTTTGCCTTTGGCTTCAATAAATCTATTCCAACTTATATTTTCCTCAGAAAATTTATTGAAATTTAAATTCAAGTCATAATTTATATATAGTTAATTTATGATAAATAAAACAAAATCATAATATTAATTTACCAAAATTTATTAACATAGTTCGTAACAGTAATTTCACTTTTTTTTTTTTTTTTTGTAAAATTTTGTACTCCTATCGTTACATAAAATCTGTGTATTTCACGGACTTGATATTATAAATTTATCTTTTTTTAAATGATTTATTTTTTTAAATGTCAAAATAGTCTAAGTAAAAGAGTCATGCAATCATCATAAACAGGATTATTAATTGTATTTAACAGTTCTATTTACTAATATTAAGATAAGAAAAAAAAATGCCGTAAACCAGCGTAAAAATAAAGTCTAGAAATGATACACAATTTGCTAATAATTTCTTTCATAACACAATCAATTAGTTTGAATACAGATGCTTGCAGGGGTGATATATTTTGATATATCAGTATAGTTACAGTGTAATTTTATTATAATTATTACACAAATATATTAAAAAAAAAAAAAAAAAAGTTTAATAACTACCAAAGCTGCGCCCGTAACCTCCTCTGTACATAAATTAATACTTCTACAAGTGCGTTCTAATAACATTTCAGTTGTACGTGCTGCAAACGTCTGCATGTCCTTCATGAAGGTGTTTTATAATATGGTCCAAAGAATGTTCAATACACGTGAAAATTCCAACGTCAGTCCTAAGAAAACGTTATCTTTTTATTGATCTTTGCAGGCATCTTGGCAAACGAAAGACTCCTATAATATATTTGGAATTCTAATCTGATGCCTTGGCTAGGAGATTAATGTTATGATGAAAAATCATAACAATTATTTTTTTCAACTATAGTCTTTCACCCTTTAAAAGTAAAAAATATTGTAATATCGGTTAGGTGAGATTTCTATTTTAAAGTGTAATTCAGTTTTATTTATTATTTTTATCTACTTAGTTTCTCTCTTTCATTTTCCTTCCTCTAAATTCGTGTTCCCTAATCTTTGTGATAAGACTTTCAACGCCTTAGTAAGGTGCGTCTTCTTTCTTAAGTTTGTGACCTTCGTACGATTTCTCGTCCTTCGGGGTTTACAAGGTCACGCTGTAGGTCATTTTTCGGCACGTGTCGGCTGGTCTGGCTAACTAGCGGAGGCAGCTATTTTGCCAGGTGTCACATTCAGTGACTGGTTTGGCAGGAGAGTTGTTGATGCTGATTGGTCAGTCTTAGCTTCTGTGTGTTTTTAGGCCCTTGTTGTGGCAACAGTTACCGTTTTTTTTTTTTTGGTCGCGAAAGCGCGAAAATAATTAATTGAGGCCGGGGATTCTAACTACGCGGGTTGATGTAAAAAGTTATCGCCATGTAGAAGGGGCTTTTGCCCCGGGATTCTTGCGTCTCCGTGTAAGAAGAGGGGATAATATTTGACTCAATTGGAAATTGATGCATCTGTGTTGATAGATTCGTACTTGAATGCATTGAAGCGGCTGGTGCGACGGCAGAAGGATGTAAAAAATTAAAGCGGTTGATAAGGAACAGCGCTCAAGCCCTAAATGAGGCCTTATTATGTGGCTCATGCGATCGAACTGTTTTGGCTTTACAGTTAAAAGAGAGTTTGCAGTAGTTTTTGGGAAGAAGAGATTCAAATGCTGAAGATGGCCTAGCTCTGCATACTAAAGAATTTGATTGGATTAGCTGCTGTTATCGAATTTCTAGCCAGCCCTTGTAAGTTTCTCTGCACTGATGGGGAAAGTTTGGGAATGAACAAAGATAAAAGGTAAAGGAAGTGCTACCTTGAAGATCTGTCTGTTTAATGTGTAAAGGAAATACCACGAGGAAAGCAAGGTCTAAAAGGAAACTCTGATAAAAGAGAGCAATAACGACGCCCATTATGCCTGCTGGAGCTGTAGAATATGATGGAGTCTTTGCGTTAGATGTTGGAAAGGAGTTGATGTTAGTCTGTGTGCTCCTGCTTCTAGTTACGTTTTCTGTAAAATCTTTCAAGGTCTCGAAAAGCCTCTCTGCTATTTGCTTCAACATGCCCGGTTAATTTGTTGGTGAATTTACTATGCGGTTAACATGGGATCAGCCGTGTCTGCCTTGAGGGATTCCAAGACCCTCCAGAAGTCCTCTGCAATCCTCTTCTCGGAAAATAAATATGTCGGTAACTCTTTTTCATTTATAATTGAAATTGCTTTATTACATGTTTTGTTATTTTTAGTTCCCCATCATACTATAGGTATGGGGAACGGTAGGCGGTAAAAATGGCACCTGGTAAAAATGGCATCGGTAAAAATGGTAACAGGTAAAAAGGGCACCTGCGATTTGCGTAACATATACTACAATGAAAAATAGCCGCATTATTGCTAAAAACTATGAAGTATTTTGAGCTTTGTTTGACTGTCGTGATATATTTGGCCATCACATACAAATTCCTGTATTATGAATAAAAAGTATTGAATATTTTATTTTTTATAGAAATATTATAGATATATTTTATAAAAAATACTGATTTTAAGTAAAATTTTAGAAGGAAAATTAGAAATTTAAATTAAATTGGTACAACATTCACTTAGTATATGTCTGTTGAAAGTTTGGTTGGGAAGGGGGGGGGGGGGAGAGTTAGGAGACGACTGAAAGAAAATAATTGTTTTTATATTACCATCTTACTGATTTTAATGAAACTTTGTATAATAATCACTTACTATTTATGAAAAAGCTACAGTGTTCCATATAAGGGGGGCGGGGTCAGAGGTATATGTATTGAAAACCTTTTCAAACAATGCTATACAAATATGAATCCCATTGAGCATTATATACAGCTGAGGGGGCCAAGAGGGTGATGCACATAGATTTTATTTTTCTTTCTTTCTTTTTAATCATTCTATTATTTATTTATTTATGACTCTTCTTGTTTTTAAAAAGTTTTAATATTTTACTTTAAATGTGTGATATGCAAAAATTAAATAAGTTGAATTTTATCACTTTTTAGCTTCAAAGTGAAATATTAAAAATTTAAAAATTCAATATTTGGAAAACTATAAAAACGGTAACGTTTACGTATTTTTCAAATGTGAAAACGGATTTAGAAAAATTAGAAATTGAGTAATTTAAGAAACAAATTTCTCCATTAATTAACAGAGTTACACTGGCAATCAAATTAGGTGAAAAACATAGTTATTAATAATTATTAATACTTTTATATAACTAACAATAACGATAGTTGCTGTATAATTGATATATATATATGTGTATAGCTGATAATAACCATAAGTAGTTATCGCTATTATTATTCAAATAATAGTATCAATAGTATCAGTACAGTGTATATATATATATTATCAGTCATTATTATATCAATAGTATCTTAGAGTATTTAAATTTATTTAATGAAAACTTAATTTTAAAAATTATATATAAGATGGGTTCAAATGTAAAGTATAGATTCTTTTCAAATTTATATATTTTTCTAAAAATTCTAGGTTATAGCACTTTGATGTTTGCTTCTGAATGTGCAACTGTCATGCAGTAAAAGATAATTTTTCAAAAGAGGATTTGGCATGTTAGTCAGTTTTGAAATGTGACAGCTTCAGTTGTCCATTTGTTGTTCGCAGGTGGGTACACAGTGAAGGGGGATTATATGATTATTGTATACGAAGAAATAAAAAAAAAATCACTTATTCAGCATAAACGTCAGACCTATTATTAGTAAAGTAAAGTATTATACACAGTAAAGTACATATTAAAGTATTTCAACAATGATTTTCTTTCCAGAACAAAATGTCAAATTATTTAGTAAATATATAATAATGAAGTATCAATCATATCATTAAAAATTTTCGATTCAAAAGAGTTACTTACAAATACCTCCATTTCATAATTTTTATTTTTGATTGACCCGCAATACCATAATAGAATTTTTACTTCATTAATATTTGGTCTCCTTTTGTGGATAGTTCATGTAAGGGTGCTTTATTCCGTGGTGATTTTTCCAGGGCTGATTTTTTTTTCGGATACCAAATAAAAGGGCACTTTTGTAAAAATCAAATCGCAAAATAATAAATATGAATAATACTTTTGAAGAATGACTTCTAAATCACATTTCTAGAAATTTCAATTGATTGTGTACAACATTCATTTAGTATATACCTGAGGGACGGGGGGGGGGGTAGTACCGGTTGTCTTTATACCACCTTCTTACCGATTTTAATGAAACTTTATATAATCGCGTACAATTTGTGAAAAAATTACACTGTCAGACATAATTGGAGGTGGGTGGCAGAGGAAAACATGATTTTTTTTTCTTGTATCACCATTTTACTGATTTTAATTATATATTCTATATTTATCAATTACTTTTTTATTAAGGTCAAAATGAGGGTTATATATACCTAGAGGGGGGGGGGGGCAAAAGTGTTTGCAGATAAAAACAAAAAAAAAAGTTTTTTAAACTGCCGTAGTATCGATTTAAATAAAACATTGAATATATACTTACTGTTAAAAAATTGCAGTGAGTGTTGCAGATATCTTTGGGTGGCGGGGGGGGGGAGCAGAATAAGAAAAGTAGTTGATTTCATATCCCCATGCTACCTATTTATATGAAATATTGTATGACTATTACTTACTTCTTTTATTAAAATTATAATGAAAGATATATGTAGTTCAAAAAAGGGGGGCAAGTGAGTGGGGCAGATGAAAAAAAAAAAATCCCAACACCAGGAAGGAGCTGTGCTAGATAAACGAAATTTTGTAGGCATGTTTATACATCTGAAAGATGACGTCGATTCAAATTTCGAGCTACGCGCATAAGTGTGGTGCTGTAGCGACACTATGAACATGCGAATGAAGTTTGCTTTAAATAAGCGCTGTAAGGTTCGTGATCGTTATTTACAGTTGAGATTTGACGTAGTGGGTTAATGTTAGTCAAGGATGCCTCTAAGAAGACGAAGAAGCCATTATCAACAGCTCACTGAGTTTGAACGAGGTCGTGTAGTAGGGCTACGAGAAGGTGGGTTTTCTTTCCGCGATACTGCAGAAAGACTTGGCAGGAATGTATCCACTGTGCATGAGTGTTGGCAGCAGTGGTCAAGGGAAGGTACTGCCTCAAGAAGACCGGGTTCCGGGTGGCCACGTGGCACTACTGAGAGGGAAGACCGCTGTGTTCGGCGTATGGCTGTGGCTAATCGTACTGCGTCTGAAGCTGAAATTCGAGCTGCAGTTGGCACCACAGTGACACAACGAACTGTTACAAATCAGTTACTTCAAGGACAGCTCCGAGACAGACGCCCTGTAGCGTGCATTCCACTGACTCCAAACCACTGCCGTTTGCGACGTGTGTGGTGTCAAGCTAGAGCTCATTGGAGTACGGAGTGGAGATCTGTTGTGTTTTCTGATGAAGGCCGGTTCTGCCTTGGCCGCAGTGATAGCCGTGTGTTGGTTAGAAGGAGGCCAGGTGAACGCCTGCTAGCGACCTGTCTGCGGCCTAGACACACAGGGCCTACTCCTGGAGTTATGGTTTGGGGAGCAATTTCGTATGACAGCAGGAGCACTCTCGTGGTTATCCCACGCACCCTGACTGCAAATTTGTACGTCAGTCTAGTGATACAACCTGTTGTGCTGCCATTCATGAACAGCATTAAAGGGGGTGTTTTTCAACAGGATAACGCTCGCCCTCATACCGCTGTTGTAACCCAACATGCTCTACAGAGTGTCGACATGTTGCCTTGGCCTGCTAGATCACCAGATCTTTCTCCAATCGAGCACGTATGGGACATCATTGAACGACAACTCCAGCGTCATCCACAACCAGCATTTAACCGTCCCTGCATTGACCGCCCAAGTACAACAGGCATGGAACTCCATCCCACAAACTGATATCCGACACCTGTACGACACAATGCATGCACGTTTGCATGCTTCCATTCAAAATTCTGGCGGTTACACCGGTTACTAATGTACCAACATTTCACATTTGAAATGGCTCTTCTCGCCAATGGCACTACCTGTGATCTTGAAACTTTAATCAAATAAATATGTTACCTAGACAAATGTATTGCTGAAATTTCATTACTGTACAATAATTTTTTCTTGGTGTTGGGATTTTTTTTTTCCATCAGTGTAATATTCTTAAATAATACTTATTATCGTTTTTTTTATTGACATTTTGTGTAACTATCAATTACTTTTAATGAAAAACTACAGTGAAGGTTACATGTCTGGGTGGGTGGGGGAAGCTGGAGACAGAAGGATAGAAAATGAATGTTTTATACGCCAATGCTTTTTATTTTAATAAAATGCATCATAAATATCATTTAATTTTCAGGAAAATTTACGTTGACTGTTATATATATTTTGGGGGATATGGAGGGAGCAGAAGAAAAAAATGATTCATAAATACCACAATGCTACCAACTTCATTAAAATTTCTACAGTTATCACCTACTTTTAATGAAAAATTATGGTGAATGTTACCTATACTTGGGGGGGGGGGGCAAGGGGAACAAGGAGGGAAAGAATGTTATTTTTAAATCACACCGCTTCACATGTATAGAAATTTTTTTATAAATATCACTTATTGTTTATGAAAAATTCTAGAAAGGGATGCGTATCGTAGTATCTTTCAGTTCCTAAGTTAGTATGCAAAAATTCAATGTACTATTATTATCAGACATTAGTTAAAAAGTTAATATCAGAAATTGTAAAAAGATTATTCTGAAACAGAATTTTTTTGTTTAATCTGTCGAATGTTTCGAAGTAAGCTAAACAGTCACTTTCTTATTAGGTTCGCCAATAATAAAGAATATCAACAAACACATTTAAATTAAGGAAAATCTTTGTTTCTTGTTGTTGAAATCAGACTAATTAGATTTTTAATTTACTTAATCAGTTTTCATATTTACCGACATTTTCCACTAAACTTGAAATATGCGAATTCATAATGTAAATAGAGTAATAATTGATCGAGATAGATCTAAATCTCTGTTTCATGTACATAGATTTAATATTCTTGGCAGATGAATGAAATATACATGTTCTTAAGAATAATGCTAAATAATAATTTTAGATTAATATCTGCACACAATGAATTGGAAAGTACAAATATTTGTATTTTCCAAATAAGTTATATAAGGTTTGTAATAGGATCCACTTATAATAATCTGCAAATGAAATTTATTCAAATGTACTATGTAAATTTCGTAAATAGATTTAAATACATTTTATAAACATATCTATAAACTAATGATAATAAATATACCTAATAACTTAATTATTCATTTTTGTTAGCATTCGTTAATTTGTAATTATAGTGATTGCGTCCTATTTACTTTTGTAAACGGGACGAACAAATATATTTTATTCCTGGGAAATGATCATACATTTCTAAATTAAGTCTTTCATGTCATTTCAGTAATTTCTAGTCAATTTCTGTCATACCACCAATGATCATCTAAAATAAGATTCATAAGTACCTATCAATTTCATTTATAATGTCAGCAATAATTTTTAAATATTTATAATCTTTAAATATTTATAAATGTTTATTATTTATAAATAATTAAGAAATAAAAGGTGAGAAATAATTTTAAAAAGAATTACAAATAATACTTATAAAATAATGCTTAAATATTCATGAAAAAATGATCAAAACTTTTTATATTTTATCATAATTTCATAAAAGAATGTTTGCATTATTATGAAGCCCATCTCACTTTATAAGAAATAAAATTTGTCTGCAATTATTTAATTCAATGTTTAATTTTAAACTTTCTTCTATGTTAACTGGACAAACTACGCAATTTAAAACAACTATTTTTTTTTTTTTTAAATATTAAAACCACAAAACAATACACAAAGTATACATATTACTTTAATAGATTACTAAATTGGAAAATATATTTATTTTTCATCCCCTTCTGATTTGTAGGGTCTTTTTTTCCGCCAATTTAGAGCGGCTGTAAAATGTTAAAAACCCACACAATTACAATTAAATTTTCTCAGTGTGATACCAGATATTAATTTGTGTGATATTTTATTTTGCGGTTTTATCCCCTAGAAGAGTTATTTACTGTAGAAATGAGTAAAAATTTTACGTTTGACGTTGAAATTTGGCGTATTATACTTTTTTTAGTCATTAAGTTACAGCAGTATGACGAAGTATGTGGCACTTTTACCTTATATACTTTATAGCAATATTTAAAATTAGCACTGTTAAGAAGATATTTGTGATAAAATATATAAAGGCCTAATATTCCCATTTATAACCACTTTTAATGATGTGTATAAAATGCAAAGTTCTAAGCATATATCCTATATGCCTACAAGAGACAAAAGTATCAAAAGAAATAAAAATAGTCGAGCACAACAACTTCATGAATCTGCATGGATTGACCCTTGATTTCGGTGTTTTGGGATTAACGTCGATTGAGCATACGTGGGTCCTAGGACAGACCTAGTGTGCCCTCGATGGGGGGGTCTTTCTAAGGGGTCTTTGCCCGTACTTACGGAGAAACCATGGAAAATACCAAACGGCTAGGACGACAAACGCGACCTGGGATCGAGCATGGAACTTCCCGCTTAACAACTTTGAGAAAACAACCGCTCAGCCACGGTGGGGCTTCTAAAAGTAAGTACATATTATAAGTTGGTAAACCGGGTATTACACAGGCCTGCATTAAGACGACCAAATGTACCACATTGTGAGAACAGTCCCCAATTTTTAACACCTTCCAACAAGGTTGAAAAGTGTTAATGACATCGTTTTAACTGTCTGCCCGTGCTCAAACTCCCGTAAATATTCATGGAATTTTTCGAAACTCATATATGTTATTCAAGACCACTATCGTATGTTCCCTATTGAAAATGGAGTGAATGTCTTTACTAGTTTGCGTACAAGGACACCTGAAAGTATTCCAAAGCATTGTATTCTGTGAGAGGTATTTCTAAAAACCATATTTTAATACCTTTACAGTACACAAATTTTAATGAAATTGAAATATGTTATACAAGTTCACTTTCGGATGTTTCATATATAAAATGGAGCAAATACCACCACTGTTTTGTGTAGAGGGACACTCGAAAAGATTCCAAAGCATTGCGATCTATGAGAGTTATTTCTATAAAAGAAATTTGAATAACTTTACTATGTACAAAGCTTAATGAAATTGAAATATGTTATTCATATACAAAAAAGACTGCTATCTATAGTATGAGATTTACAGGGCCACACAAAAATATTTAGTTACATTAAGAACTATCAATAAAATTTTTCTGAAATTGGACTTTCGTCTACATTAAGCGTTTTTAACACTTTATAACAATTTTTAAGTGTGACTATGATTTCAATTTGTGTATTTGTCTGTCTGTTTGTCTGTCCATCTGTCTGTCCAATCTAACTCCCGTAAATATTTATGGAATATTTTGAAACTGATATAAGGTATTCAGATTCGCTATTGGATGTCCCCTATTGAAAATGAAGTGAATATCGCTACTGGTTTGTGCACAGGGAAACCCAAAAATACTACAAAGCCTTATGTTCTATGAGAGGTATTTGTATAAGCCATATTTTAATACCTTTACTGTACACAAACCTTAAAATTTGAAATATGTTATTAAAGTTTACTATCGTATGTTTCCTATGTGTAAATTGCAGGGACACTCGAAAGTATTCTAAAGCATTGCGTTCTTTGAGAGATATTTTTATAAAATTTTAATAACTTTCCTTTGCACAAAGCTTAATTAAATTGAAATATATTATTCATATTAAAAAAACTGCTTTCTGTTGCATATAGTATGATCAGCATTAGAAGTACAGGGCCACACAAAAATATTCAGTTACATTAAGAGCTATTAATAAAAATTTTCTGGAATTGCATTTTCGTTTACATTAAGCGTTTTTAACACTTTCTAACAATATTTTACTGTGAATATGATTTCAGTTTGTGTATATGTCTCTGTTCATCCACCCATCTGTCTGTCAGTGCTCTACCTCGCGTACATATTTATGGAATATCCTGAAACTGATATATGTTATTTAAGTTCACTATCGTATGTTCCCTATTGAAAATGGAGTGACTGTCCTTACTGGTTTGCGTACAGGGACACCTGAAAGTATTCCAAAGCATTATATTAAGAGAGAGGTATATCTATAAATCATATTTCAATAAATTTACTTTACATAAATCTTAATGAAATTGAAATACGTTATTAAAGTTCACTATGTAAAATGGAGTAAATATTACCACTGGTTTGTGTACAGGGAAGGGACACTTGAAAGTATTCCAAAGCTTTGCGTTCTATGAGATGTATTTCTACAAACCACATTTTAATAACTGTACTTTGCACAAAGCCTAATGAAATTTGAAATTCATATGCACAAAAGGATGCTTTCTATAGAATATAGTGCGATTGATATTAGTCTTACAGGGCCATATAAAAATATTCAGTTACATTATAGCTATTAATAAAAATTTGATGGAATTGCATTTTCGTTAACATTAAGTGTTTGTAAGACTTCCAAACAATTTTTAAGTGTGAATATGATTTTAATTTGTTTATCTCTCTGTTTCCTGCCCCCAGCGTCCGTAAGTAATTTCAGAATAAAAAAAAAATGAATTTCATTAGGAAGTTCATTATTAATGAAGTCCTTTATGGAATGTTCCCTATTTAAAATGACATTAACAGGTCCTGTAAAATTGTATAGAAGGACAACTCCCCCCCCCCCCCAATGCCAGTGCATTGCGTTTTAGGACAGACATTTTTATAACTCACATTTAAAAAATACCTTTTTACTGTAAAAATCATAAAGAAATTGACATGCATTTTTAATATTCTAAAATAATATTTTGTATAAAATGTGATATGATTAACATTTAGATTTGCAGGGCTACATTAAAATATTCATATACATTAAGGGCTGTAATTATAATCTAACGGCTGAATTTTCTTTTGCGTTAAGCCTTTTTAACATTTTCCAACAATATCTAAGAGTCGTTTTAAATTCAATGAGTCAATCTGTATACATTTTAGTCCTTCTGTCTGCTTGCTGTGTGATAAAGTAGGAAAAGAATATTGAAAGTTATGCGATACAGCAAGTACGCACTGTTGGAAAGTGTTAATATAGAATGCGTACTGCATGCTTTTTCGTTCTTGTTGCAATTTCCTTTCTTTTCCACCACTTAAACTTGTTTTCCAAAAAAAGAAAAAGGTTTTGCCGAAATGTATAATTCAAAATCGATGATAGTGCACTTTTTTTAAGTATTGCTTTTGTCATCGTTTCTTAATTTTAAGCTGGAGGCACTTGGCTGATTTGTCACCACTTTTTCCTCTCAAAATTTGGGTTGCCTTAGCCTACATATGAAATTTTGATTTCATAATTTTCGCTGGTGTTTGTTTTTTGGTGGACTGAAACCGAAACAGAAGCCAGCTTCTCTCTATCACGTATAGATTTTTTCTTCCGTGACACTTTTACCTACAAAATTCTATAATAAATTTTCTAGTATGTTTCCATGATGAATTAGAATGAATCATGGAACCATACTAGAAACTACTGAAAGTGAAGAAAGTGTGTCGGTAGACACCCTGTATCGGCAAAAATCTGTACGTGATAGAAGCAAACTGGCTTCATTACCTGCTTATGAAAAAACATATGGAATAATCCAATGAAATTTGACCAGCATCATTTTTGTAGACCTGTGTTATCGAATACTCAGATCATTTCAAAATTAAAAGGGCATTTCAAATTTTTGCTCATATTCCTAGATAAAAAATGTAGAATAAAAAAAATATATATATGTATATATATTGACATTAGTTTACCATAGTAAAATAATGTCAATATTTGTTTTAAACATGATATAAATTTTTATTACATGAATGACAATAATAAAAAGCTCTTTAGAAACATTTGTTCACTTATTGTTATCTGAAATTATTGAATTTTTACTGAATTCATTTGAAAGAACAACTTCAAACCAAATATTTCTCTATTCAGAACATTTATATTTATTTTTTTTCCCTTTAATTTCTCTTACTGGTGTATTTGTTTCAGAAAATGTTATGTAGCAAACTAAACATTACAAGGTAAACAGTACAATGCATTTTTAAAATTCAAATTTTCTGGAAGAATTCCAGATATAAAAGTATTTGTGCTATAAAACATAAAAAGGTTAAAGAAATTTGCAAAGTTATTGCGTAAGAAAAGTTAGTATGCATATGAAAATTTTGCGACACCTCGTAATTTTTTTTATCAACATTGCTGATGGAGGAAAAGATATATTAATATATTTTCAGAACACTACATGTTATTCCGAAAATAAATTTATTAAAATCAATGGAGAAACTCCAGTAAATCGAAAGAGACAGTGTTATCTTAAAACAACGTTGTAATACCGAATACATATCAAAGTGGAAAATTTGAATAACTAAAAGGATGTTTTCTATATTTATGCGAAATAATTCGAAGAAAAAAACGTGAATTAAGAGTTTGTTATGCTATAATGCTAATTATCCTTCAACATTTTTAATATACAACGTCCTACATATGAAATAGTGTTAAAAATGCTCAATTATCTTACAATCTCGGTAAAATATAGAACGTAACTGACAATCGCACGGAAATAAACCTTTTTTAAACACTGTAAAAAGAAATTCTGGCACTTTCCTGGGAAATTCTGGGCAGCTAATGGGCTCAATATTTACCAGTAACGTTTCATGAAAATATCGGTAACCGTCAAATATAGACTCAATCAAAACAATACTACATTCCTGAAATCAGGAATGTTATAGATGAAAACTTGTTATTCTCAGGAACTTACTCCAAACTTAGAAATCCCAGGAACATAACCGATGTATAAGTAACGTAACGGGAATTTTTTTTACAGTGAATAATTCTTTTTTTTTTTTTTTTTTTTAAATAGAAGCAAGAGTTTTTGAATATGAAATATTTTGGTTTGAAATGTTACAGTAGTTGAGGAATAAATAATATATAATGTACCAATTTTTCATGAAGAAATGAATATAGTGTGTATTATTAAATATGAAATGTTTTGATATATTACTATTAGAAATTTAATGGTGTTGTAGTTTATTTAGATTTACACAAAAAACAAAAAAAAAACTTTCTAAATAAAGCTAGAAAAATTGATCTCTTATCATTAATAGAGTGCGGCCACATATCCTAAAACTAGCAGTGAGGACGCATCCAAAATGTTGGAGGGATGCCAGCTTGAAATTTGGAAAACATCCAGAAATTTCGCGCCTGTTATTGCTCTTTTTCTCTGAGTTAGATGACTGTCGCCCCTATTTTAGCATTGGACTCGGTAAGTTAGCACATGTGCAGCTTCTATTTAAGAAATGTCTAATTTATATTCATTCATTTCACTTGATGCGTTTATGATTATTAAGATTAAAAAAATGAATATTTCACAAAGAAATATAGCTATATCTTAAAAAAAATATCCCAATAAGTACTTCTGATTAATAATTTCCTGACATGTTAAATAAGCAAATATGTGTAGTTTTCCTTACCTTGAAAAATATTTTGATATTATAGCATTTGAATTTGCTGTACATTTTATAAATTGTTTAAATAATATTTAAATTATGAAAATATTGAAAGTGATATTTCGAATAGGGTAACAACTCTCAATATACATTTTTGTAGTTTTAACTTTTAGTTATTTTGAGCTATTGAAAATACCACGTCAAAAACTTAAATTATTCTACCAAAGAATTTGATTATTTTACTGAAAATATAATAATCTTATACAAACAGAATATAAAGTGATTTTTTAAAAACTCTTTGCTGAATAGTTTCGCTGTTTTCGTACTCTATCATTTATATGACCGAATATATGTATATTTTTCCATTAGACATTATATATACTTATTATATTCATCAAATACCATGGTAGTCCCTAATAAAAATTTCAGTATTTATTAAATTTTCAGATCAGTATAAAATGTTACTTACCCTGTTTTTGTTTTTAGTACAGCAAAACATCAAAAAGCTTCCTTTATATTGCACAATACTTATTAAAGACACAGTTTTGCATAATCTAACGAATTACATTTTTGATACAAATTTGATATATAGCAAAGCTAGGAGGTTTGCGCACAATTCAACAAAACGTTGTAAAAAATCTAAATTTTAATTTCTGGCTAACCTGTTGGCGCATAGCTTTGAAGTGATCCTTCTTCTGCGCATTTCCATTACTATTTTGTTGCTATACTAGGTTTTAAAGCAACAACTGTAATGAAACTAAGAGAGCTATTTTGCGTAATCTCTCCTTATAGGGTAGGAGAGATTGCGCTTACTACAATTAAATTGTTAACAAGGATAATTGCCCTTAAATGACATTGATATGAGGTTTTTGTAAACAAATATTTTTGTATTACATGCAGTTATTTCAATTTAATAATTAAAAAAAAAAACACAGAAAATAAAAATAATATTTTTAAAAATTTATTTAAAGAAAATAAAGAAGCAGGAAAAAAAAAAAAAAAAAAAAAAAAACAAGACAGATAATAAAAAGTAAGTTACTAGATAATATGTTTAACTTAAAATTAATGAAGTCCTTTTTTAATTTGAATGATTTCTTGTTTGTTGACCTAATCTGTCGTTGTTTATAATCGTTTCACTCGTTGCTATAAATGAGGCAACGTTCATGCAACTACCTACCACAAGTAAAATTTATAAACGAGTCCATGGGAAATAGTTTAATTTAAAAATATTTTGTAATACTACCATTCTATAAAAATTCCTAGAAAGGCTTTTAAAAAGGTAAGCAAACATTTTTGAAAACGAGACGATGAAACCCCGTTTAATCTCAGACTGTTGAAGCAATGAACATGCACATTTAAGTGGGCGATATTGTAAAACTACCTGAAATTTCAGAGCACTCCTTCCTGCCGATACCCTACGTGCCCAATCTTTTCTAGCTTTACCTTAAACTATGGTATTTTAAAAGACCACATTTTACAAGAGTACATTATGAGTTTGAAGATTAAAAAAAAAAAAAAAAATAAATTTTTGTCTTTCTGAACAATTAAAATGTAGTTTTTTAATTTATTTTAGTAGTGAGTACTTGAGAATTAGTCGAAAGACGTGTCTATAAAATTGTGTTAGGAAAAACATATCGACGCGTTATTTACAATTTTTAAAATCAGTATAGCTAAAAGAAATTCCCTTGTTAATATTTGAGAGGTATTTAATCAGCATGGTTCTTCTATCCACAGCTTTTTTAACTTAATTAACAAGAAATTTAAATTGGCGCAGTAAAATAAAGATAAAAAATACACATGTATCAGATATTCAAAATAAACAACTCCGAATATATTTTTCTTTTCAAAATGTACTCGTGGCCTAATGTAGTGAGTTCTAAATTTAATATTTATAAAATCCCAGAAAATTCTAAGGGAAAAGGATGCGCATCTTAAAATCTTCCCAAAACTACTTATCGTCTCTCGCTTTCGGAGAGGACTGCAGAAGAATTATTCATAAAATATTAAATCTTACCTCTGGATATGCCAGTAATATTATGTTCGGAAGCAGATTGCGTGACAAGCACGTTGAAAAGGCTTTTTCTTTTATTTAAAGGGAATCTCTTATGATATTCTACAATTTTATATATATCACTTTAGTCTTTTGCTTTACCAAATTATGTCTCATAAGTACAGCAGCTTATATGAATTTAAATTTTTATAACTACTTTATTTCATTATTAAATAATCAATAAACGAATTGTTATTTTTCATGGAGCTAATAGAATTTCAAAAACAATAATTTTAAATTATTAGCATGGAAAAGAAAAGAGGAATGAGTTAGCGCAAAATTTATACTGATTAAATATAAACATTTAAAATTTACAGTGTTGATTTTGAATTCATGAAACGATACCAGACATTTTAGCAGGAAAATTTTTTTGTATGGTGAGAGAACATGTAATTTATAGCAGGAAGGCCCCATCGCCTCATTATGGAAAAAAAATAATTTAAAATAGTTTAGTCATATACATTCAAATTTGTGATACAACATTCATATACATTCAAAGTCAATTTTGTGAATTTAAATATCAGAAAAACTGAAATAAATATTTGAATTCCTGTAAACTACCTGAACACAATCACCCCTGAATTTAGGATTTAGAAAATATAACTTACATTTATTAAAAGATTTTATTTATGATTGAGTAACGTAAAAGAAAGAAAACAAATTACACAGCTATTTCATATCTATACATATAAAAGAGTACTTCTCATTCACTCACAGACTCATCAACGCACAGCAAAATCTACTGGAGCAACTGACTCGAAACTGGGTCAGATTATAGAACATACAGTGTAAGCACCCACTAAGAAGCGATTTTGCGAAATTCGCCACCCAAGAGGTATTCAATTATTTAGTCATATACATTCAAAATTCAATTTTGTAAATTTAAATATCAGAAAAACTGAAATAAATACTTGAATTCCTGTAAACTACCTGAACACAATCACCCCTGAATTTAGGATTTAGAAAATATAATTTACATTTATTAAAAGATTTTATTTATGATTGAGTAACGTAAAAGAAAGAAAACAAATTACACAGCTATTTCATATCTATACATATAAAAGAGTACTTCTCACTCACTCACAGACTCATCAACGCACAGCAAAATCTACTGGAGCCACTGACTCGAAACTGGGTCAGATTATAGAACATACAGTGTAAGCACCCACTAAGAAGCGATTTTGCGAAATTCGCCACCCAAGGGGGAGAAGGGGTAAAAATGTGATTTCACAAAAATCTTCATATCTCAAAGAAAAAAACAGATATCCGTAAAATTTTTGCGTTAAAATATAGCTAACACAAATAACTAAAAACCATTTTCTTGAATTTTAGAAATTCGGTCCCCAAGGAGGGAAAGCGAGCAAAACGTGATTTCACATGCCCAAGACGTGGTTCCACATACTCCTATATATCTCAAACAAAGAAAAAGATATACATGAAAAGTTTGCTCTAGTATATAGCTAATACAAATACCTAAAAACTAATTTCTGGAATTTTATAAATTTAGCCCCCAAGAGGGGGGAGAGGGGGCAAAACATGATTTGAAATAATCCTTCATATCGTAAACAGAAAAGAAGATATATGTGAGATTTTTGCTCTAAAATATAGCCCCGACCAATACATAAAGACTAATTTCTTTAATTTTAGAAATTCGTCCCAGGTGGGGGGCAATGAGGCAAAAAATATCAATACAGTTAGACCGTTCAAAAATTGGTACAGATAGGTTTTAGAGGCCTGCAAGTCAAATGAGGATATTTTCGAAAGTGTAAAGTTATTAGGAGGGTCAGAAAGGGGGGGGGGTGGAGGTGCAAAAAAATAAAAATAGAGTTAGACCATTCAAAATTGGTAAATTGAGGTTTTTGGTACCTACAAATAGATTGCGGATATTTTCGAATTACTAAAGTTATTAAGAGAGACGGGAAGTGGTGGGTGGAAGTGCAAAAAATAAAAATAGGTCGTTCAAAATTGAGACATAAAGGTTTTTGATACATACAAATCGATTGCGGATATTTTCGAATTTGTAAAGTTATTAGGACGGGGGTGGAGGGATAAAAAATTAAAAGTAGAGTTAGGTGTCTCAAAATTGGTACATGGAGATTTTTGATACCTACAAATCGATTGCGAATATTTTCAAATTTGTAAAATTATTAGGATAGACGGGAAGGGGGATAAAGGGGCAAGAATATATAAATAAGAGTTATAGCGCTGAAAAGTAGTGTTATTAGGTTTTGAGGCCCGATAAATCAATTGCGGATATTTTCGAAAGTACAGAATTATTACGAGGGGCAGGAAGGGGGACGGGCAAAGGGGTAAAAATAAAGAAATTCAGATAGAATGTTGGAAATTAGTATTATTAGGTTTAAAAGCCCGAGAGAACGATTGCAAGTATTTTTTAAAGTCTAAAATAATTAGGAGGGGCATGAACCGTAGGTAAAGGAACATGCGCGCTTGTATACGCTGCCGGAGGCAGTGGGGTCCCGGACCGATTATTCCACCAATGGTAGAAGACTTTTGTTTGTATCTTATATTTGTTTTTCTCTTACGATAATATAGTGATTCATTAAGAGTGTCGAACATAAATGCACGCGCACAGCGCACAATGGCCTGCGTTGCCGAAGGCAGTGAGGACCCGGTGCAACATTTTCTCTCTCTCTCTTTTTTTTTTTTTTTTTTTTTTTCCGCATGATAAAAATGAATGCAATTTTGAGAATTTGTTAACTGTAGTGATTGATTTAAAAATAGTGACCAGCAAAGCGGGTGTAGCCTGTTAGTTATTTCATAAAAACAGTATTTTAAGTACTATACTAACATTTTATTTCAGAGTTTAAAGTGAATTGATAAAAACAGCCATTTCTTTTAGCAAACTATTTTGAAGTATTCTTATTTTTCTTGTAAAACGATACCGTTATACTATTTGAATTTGTTTAAATTGTCGCTTTGAGGGATAATTTTTTTCACAAAGTATCTGAGAAATAATTCATATGGTATCTTTCTTAAACCTATATTTTTACTATATGTGATGTGAAAATCAAATGTGAATTATTATATTTTTATTATTATTTTTACACTGTTCAATATATACATAAAAATTTTAATTTTTTATAAAATGTAATAAAGGAAAATAGTTATGATTTATGATTATTCAAATATATTACAATGAAAGTACACAATTCCTTTTATAGGAGTGAATGATATTTAGAGGAGACCGGGGCTAGTAGTGACGTTTTTGCCATTTTTGATATTAGCTCCAAGATTTGAACTAAAGTGAAACATTTAGTATATCTTACCATAGAGTAAACCTTGTGCAATATATTCATAAAACTATCAATATTATTAACGTTTTTCATACCATAAAATGAATTCTTCGTAACCTCAAAATTTGTCACAACTTGTCCAGTAGCGGGGCTAGTAAAGACATGCTTGGAGCACATTGTGACATACAAATTACACACACAAACACATTGTAAGACGTGAAAATTATGTGAGAAAGGCAATATTTTAAAACAACAATGAAAAATTTATTCATTTATATCGTTCTTAACACAATAAAAACACACGTTCTTAACACAATAAAAGCGCCTTTTTTTTATAACGCTATAAACCAAATGAAGAAGAAAAAAAAATTGTTAAATTACTAACACTTCTAAACTTTTAGTCTTTTATAAAGCTACATTCAGATACCCTTAAAAATAGAAATAAAGTAGTAAAAACTGTGTTCATCAGGAAATAAATAATAAGTAGGCCAATACATATCCTTGGTCATGCTGATCTTTGACTCGGTAGCTTATTACAACGTGTAGGTCTATATCCTATAGGCCTACCTTTTATTTTTAATGCCTCTGTGTCATCGCTTGTTTCAGCGCCTGATTTGCAGTTAATATAAATATAATAAAGTTCATTTTTGGTACATTTGACATGAGCTCATCTTTTAGATGCCATGCATTGCGCCCAGTTTTCTCCAGTCTAGAAATTTTGTATTGCTCCAAGCAAACTAGACGTAAGCAATTTTCGTCATCTCTAGACCTATCCGATTTTTGAAACTCCATTTTTTTCAATAACGTAGGTTTTGTAAATATTCTGTTTGGCAACCTATAGTCTCATTCATAAAGCTCTATGACACTACTTGCCTCCTGGCACAAACTAACCTAATGAATATAGTTTTGAAGTCAAATTCATTTCATAAATACCTAATCGAAATTTAAATAATAGTATTTTAATTTTATAGTTATAGTGTGAATATCATACGTGTTTTTTTATATCCAATTTCAATATTTCCTAGAGTATTAGTACTCTTCTTTTTATACAGATATCTAAGAAGTGACATTGTGTTTACACTAAACAGTTCTTGAGCTTTCCTTAAACATGCATCTCCCGTTACTTCGATTACAGCTCTCTCATAATGTTCTAAAATAACTTTAGCTCTTTCAGTACGCCTTTTGTAATTTCGCACCATTTTTTTTTTCTGAAATATAAAAACATGCATTAAAAATTATGCCGGGACAAGTAGTGACACTGTCACAACATGCCTCCAACACTTTATTCCAACTAGTCCCGCATTATACTGTTTTGGACTTTACTCATTAGTTTCCGAAAGATTGTCATGATTAACAAAGGAAATACATAGAAATAACAGCTTAAAATAAAAATATTCTAATAATGTTAGGGAAGTTTACATACCTCATGATCTCTTATGGCAATGACGATTACAAGGTAGGTCTCAAAATTTACTTTTGCAATAGGAAAATACGATAAATAATTTTATCTCGAAAACAACGTAACGCTAAACTTCCAAACATACACAGCACATTACAATAATCAACCTGTTCACTCACATTACGTGAGAGGTTTTGCAACCTATAGTCTCATTCATAAAGCTCTATGGCACTACTTGCCCCCTGGCACAAACTAACCTAATGAATATAGTTTTGAAGTCAAATTCATTTCATAAATACCTAATCGAAATTTAAATAATAGTATTTTATTTTTATTTAATATAAGAAAGATATTATTATTACTTTCAAAACTTCCCAATGAAAAATATATAAAAGTTTAGGAAATGTAATTTGTTTAATGATCGGAAAGAAACTAAAATCACTCTCTCTGTTAGCGCTATTAAATAAATCAAGTAAAATATTTAACTGATTTATTTTTGGTATAATTGAAAATGCTTTGATAAAAAATGATAAAGCTATACACTTTTTATGAAAATGAAACTCTATCGTATCTTTTCACATGATATATGAGAAAAGAAATCGGGTAATATTGGAAGGAAAGGAGATAAATAGTAGCTTCAGAAGATTTATTTATTTCATTTTCACAGATGTAGCAAGTGAATTACGATAATATACGAAGAAATATTTCAAGAAAATATTAATGGTTGGTTTGTCTTTGATATATGTGCTAGAAAAGCCTTCTATCATGAAGCATTTTATTCTTTACTTTTATTAATTAGTCTAATAACCTGTTGGACTGTTTATTTAAATGATGATAGCTAAGAATAATTTTTATGCTCTTTATAATTTTTAATGGCGTATAATTTACATAACTGTTCCTAATTTAAAAGAAAACTTTAAAAAAAAAATAATAATAAATAAAAATAATAATAAATAAATAAAATAAATGAAGATAAAAATAAAATAACTGTTGTATCAAACCTCCTATCGTAATATTTATATTATTGTACAAAAATCTTTTATATTTTTAAATTATATAAAAATAATCAATACGCTGAAATACATATGGATTTAATTTTTACAAAGACCTGTAGCCATCTGGCAGCACCGCCGATAGTAAAAAAAGACTTCAGGCATCTGGCAACAAAAATAATTTTTGTTTTCCTGGTAGCAACAAGAAACCAGACCTTTGGTGGAACAATGCTTTTACTTGGTCTCTGTGCGAGAATTTTTGCAATAATACTTGCTTATATTTTTACACATGCTGCTGCAATAATTAATTCATCTTTTGTATCAACTAAATTGTAAATAGTGTATATATATATGTATATATATTAGTTTTATAATTTGGAGTCTTATTCATGAAAACAACACGCCAACCTATAACTGGTGACCCGGATAAACAAAGAATCGGTACCTCTTTCTACAGATGTCGCATTCAGTTCTCTAATAAATTTTCTGTTACAAGCTTCTGATAATATTGGGCGAGTTTTTTAAACCTTTTATGAAAGTATCTTGTTTTTAAAAATAACATTTCCATGAAATGAAGGACTGAGAAACTGATTTAGAATTGACAAGCGCTAATGATAAAGAAAATAACCAGCTTGGCACCATTTCTGTTAAGCCGCCTATATTTTGGCGCAATAAACCGAAACTCTGGTTTCTGCAACTAGAGGTGCAGTTCATAAATTCAGGTATCACACAGGATTCAACAAAGTATTATATTGTCGTCGCAGCTTTAGAAGAAATGACGTTGAATGTGGTAGACGACATTCTGTCAGAACCTCCAAGTGACAATAAATATGAAAAGCTAACATCAACATTACTTTCTCGCTTATCAGATTCCGATAAAACGAGACTTAAAAAACTATTTTCCGATATAAAATTAGGCGATCGCAGACCATCTGATCTTTTGCGCCACATCAAAAGTTTATTTGATAAGTCAGTTTCCGAAGAAGTAATTAAATCTTTATGGTCGCAAAGACTGCCGAAGCACATCAGAGCCATTTTATCGGTGAGTAAAGATTCACTCGATAATTTGGCTGAAATGGCAGATAAGATCGCCGAATCCTATGGCACAGCAAATATAAACGGCATTCAGAAAACTTCCCCAAATCTGGATATTGACCGACCAAGAATTGCTGTACCATGCCAATTTTGGCGAAAAGGCACGTAAGTGTACCACTCCATGCTAATACAAACAGCAATTGCCGGAAAACTAATAGACCAAGCGATCGCAGCGACCGACGATATTGGCAAACAAAACTGCCGCCTATACATTTGCGACAGAAATAGAGGAAGTTCCTTTTTCATTTATACTGGGCGGATGTGTCCGTGATTCCTGTCAATATAAGAAAAGTGCTGCCGCCATCTGATTTTCTATTTGCCGCCAATAGCACTAGAATCAAAACCTATGATAATAAAATTTTAAAATTAGATCTTTGACTCAGACGAACTTTTACGTGGTCATTCATAGTGGCCGATGTGTCAAAAGCAATTATTGGCGCGGATTTTCCCCAGAAGTATGGTTTATTAGTAGACGTCAAAAGACAGCGCGTATTAGATCCCTATACTTCATTCTCGTCACCCGCCACAATCGCACTAAAACCATGGACATCATTGACTACCATAGACATTAATAAGTTGGATTCAGAAATTTCTTCTCTTTTGGCTCAGTTTAAAGACATAACAAAAGACAATTCTTTTAAAACATTTCCCAAACCTGATGTAACCCATCAAATAATTACAAATGGTACCCCAGTTTGCGCTAAAGTTTGAAGACTATCGCCCAAAAAATTAAAATTCGCTAAAGCCGAATTCGAATACACTCCTTTTCATATTTAGAAGGACACTTTATATTTTGAAATAACTAATGGAAAAATAATTGGGAACAAGATTATACTAAGTGCACTTGATATATCTAGTATTCTAAAAACCAAAAAATTTTTTGAATAGGAAACAAAATTAATAAAAAATAATGCAAAATGTGTTTTTCTCCACGTTTTTAGATGTTCATAATTATAGGGACAATCAAGATTTTTTTCGTTTTATTTAACTTACTAGCGGATAAATTACAGTTGACATGCGAATTTGGGAACTACTGGGCTAGATTAATTCATATATAAGCCTTCAATTTTTCTTGGACGGACATTACTGATAATTCCTCGAAAAAAAGAACGTTCAGGTAGTGAAGTATGATAAATGTGTTTTTTAAGTGGGATGATAATTTCAATCCGCCGAATTTCTAATGAAATTCGAAGGTCTAAAATTGCTGAAGGAAATGTGATCAAACGATGAACTGCTGGTTCGATAGGAAAGAGATCTGATGCAAAATCAGAGTTGTTTTACAGAGATCAAAGACTCATAATTCCTCTTACTGTTCTACTCATAATGACTGCTGCTGAATTTGCTCGTAATTTTTAACGAGAGGACCACATTTATGCATATTTAAAATAATTAATAATATGTTAAAATGAATAAAAAACCTGTAATAATCAATCAGCATTTAATGGGGGAAAGAACGACTGTGTTAAAGTTGAATAAAGACAACATTAAATGGTAAAATGTTGCATTTTCGGATGAAAAACATTTTATTCTTGATTAACCAAATGGTTTTAACAGTTACTGGCACGATCTGACGATAGCGAAAGACAGAGCAGATTTTTTAAAGGCAGATATGAATCGGGCATTTTAAAGGTGGATCTATGGTGCTCTGGGGAGCTGCTTCTACTGAAGGCAGAATGAATTTAGTAATTTTTTCTATTATTATGAACATCAAGAGAATATCCGCAAATTTTAACCGTGGAATTATCAGATTTTTGTTAGATTTTGGGGGGTAATAATACTTTTTTCAACAAGACTTACATTTTTGCTCTACTTTTAGAGCAATAAGAAATAGTTTGAAGAAAGAAACTTCTGTTATATTGCCTTTCCCATGGCCTAAAAGTTGAAAAAACCTTAACTTATGATATTAGAAAAGTGCATGCAAGTGGAAAGCAATTTTAAATAGTTTAAATGTATTAAGAATATCATATATGCTATATGAAATGGTATTGAAACTTAATATTAAAATAAAATGTATATATATATACCAGAGAGAATGTCTGACTGTTTAACACTAAAAAGAGACCCCATAAAATATTAATTTAAAGAATAACTGAAAAAAAATTACTAAAATTCGAGCCGTCCTTATAATTGTGAACACCTGAAAAATCATCTTTTTACCATATTTAAAGTTTTTTAAGATAGAAAAACGATAAAACTTTTTAAATATAGTCTAATGAAATTCAAATTAATTAAAAATATATTTGTTTAAATAATAGTGTTCAGTGTTTAGTTAATATAGAAAAACAGGTGTCCTTATAATTATGAGAAGGACTGTATATGATGGAACAAGGAATATGTAGATCATCTAAAAGTTGTTGGTCTAGCCCTCTTCATATGGTGAAAAAGAAGAATGGCGATTGGAGGCCCTGTGGTGATTACAGGTCCCTTAATCACATAACACAAGCTGACAATTGTCCAATTCCCCATATACAGGATTTTGCACAGCATTTAGAAGGCTGCACCATATTTTCCCCGCTTGACTTAGAGAGAGCCTACCATCAAATTCCTGCCCATCCGTCCGACACAGGAAAAACCACAATCTGCACACCTTTCCGCCTCTTTGAATTTCCCCGCATGATGTTTGATTAAGAAACGCTGCTCAGTCTTTTCAGAGATTCATGCATGCCGTCTTAAAAGGTTTAGATTATTGTTTTGTTCCCATTGATGATATCTTAGTGGCTTCAAAATCCAAAGAAGAACATTTGGAACATCTCAAAGAAATTTCCAAACGTCTGTAAGACTTTGGCTTAGTAATAAAAATTTCTAAATGCAATTTCGGTCAGCCAGAGCTGGAATTTTTAGGGGCACTGTTTCAGCCAAAGGGGCTAAAGCCAGCTGCAGATCGAATAAACATCATCAACAACTTTGAAAGACCCAAAACAGTAAAGCAACCAATTCTTTTTTGGGAATGATCGATTTTTACAGGGGATTTTTACCTCATACCGCAGAATATACATTACCTTTGACAAAATATTTATTTGGCATTAAAAAGAACTAAAATAAAACTATTGACTGGACACAAGAAGCAGAAAAATCCTTTCAGAAATGTAAAATGCACTTGGCCGATACTGTTCATCTAGCACATCCATCAATATCAGCACCCTTGACATTATGTGTAGACGCTTCTAATTTTGAAATAGGGGCAGCGGCTGAACAAAAAATTGGCGATTACTGGCAACCATTAGGTTTCATTTCTTCAATACTTAATTCTACACAGGAACGGTACAGTACCTGCGACAGGGAGCTGCTAGCTGCTTATTTTTCCGTGGAACACTTTCGTTAATTAGCAGAAGGCAGACCATTCACAATTTATACCGATCACAAACCTCTAACATTTGCCTTGAATCAAAATCCTGAGAAAGCTTCACCCCGCCAATTACGACATCTAAATTTCATCGCCAAATTTACAACTGACATTCAACATATTTCCGGTTCTGAGAACATAGTCTGATGCAATGGCAAGTTTAAATAGTTTATCTGTTCCGCCAACCATCGATTATGAGGCAATAACAGAAGCTTAAAGTTCAGATGATGAATTACAGCAACTGCTTCAAAACAAAAATTCTTCATCCTTGAAAATTACTGAATTTCCGTTAGTTGGCTCAAATGCTACAATTTACTGTGATACATCTCAGAAAAACATTCGACCCTTTATCCCTAAGCAATTTCGAAGAACGGTTTTTGAAGTAAGGAAATTAATAGCAAGAAAATATATTCGACCTTCAATACAAAAAGACTTTCAAAATTGGTAAGTTGTCTCAATTGGCAGCAAATCAAGGTTATCCGACATGTCAGGAGTCCCATCCAAAATTTTCCTTTAGTCAGTCAGCGTTTCATCGAAATACATATGGATATAATTGGCCCTTTACCAGTATCAGAAAACTACAGATATTGTGTCACCATTCTTGACAGGTACAGTCGATGGCCAGAAGCCATTCCAGCGTCTGATATCGAATCAGAAACCATAGCCATGGCCCTTTATTCTGGCTGGATTTCTCGTTTCGGCGTTCCATCTTACATCGTCACTGACCAGGGAACACAGTTTGAAGCGCGCTTATTTCAAGAATTAACAAAAATTATGAGATTAAAAAATAAGAAAAAACTCACAACCTCGTACCATAATCAAATAGTTTCTTCGAGCGATGGCACAGGTCTTTAAAAGCTGCTTTAATGTTTCACAACAGCATTTCATAGACTCGTTCACTACCAACTGTTCTGTTAGGTTTGAGAACTGCCATCAGCGATTCTTTTGAAACAACACCTGCAGAGATGCTCTACTGTGTACAGCTCCGTATACTTGGAGACTTTATTCAATCTACTCCAGCTTCAATCAATGAATCCGAATTTTGTACTCAGCTTAAAAATCCCTTTGCCACCATGAAACCAGCACCAGCATCTAATCATAGCAAAAAAGATATTTTCAAGTATCTTTCGACGTGCTCACATGTATTCGTACGAAAAGATGCTGTACGCAAAAGTATTCTGACACCCAATGAAAGACCATATAAATTAGTACATCACAGTGAGAAATACTTTACTGTACTTATCGGAGAGAAACAAATAAAAATTTCCATCGATCGGCTAAAGCCTTGTTACTTATTATTAGCTGACGATCAAACTGTAATTAAAATGTCAATGTTTTACCCGCCACTGACAACCCTACGGACAATAAGATTATCAAGGACAGGGAAACTAAAACTGCTTCGTTTTCACCTACCATGCAATTTACCAGAAGAGGAATACGAGTCAATCGACCCACTAGAATTACCAAAAACATTTTGAACTTCGTTTGAACTCTCATCTTACGTTCACCTGTTCACTGGCGGGAGATTTAGTAGCCATCTGGCAACACCACCGATATTAAAAAAAGACTTTAGGCATCTGGCAACAAAAAAACATTTTTGTTTCCCTGTTAGCAACGAGAAACCAGAACTTTGATGGAACAATGCTTGCTTGGTCTCTGAGCGAGGATTTTTGTAGTAACGCTTGCTTATATTTTTACACATGCTACTGCAATAATTAATTCATCCTTTGTATCATCTAAATTGTAAATAGTGTATATATATATTAGTTTTATAATTTTGAAGTCTTATTTAATCAAACAACACGCAAACCTATTGACCTTTGTGGAAGCACAATGGGAATTGGGTGTAATATTTTTCTTTTGTTTGAATATCCTTTTAAAATTGTAGAAGTCACATTTATTTCTTGATAATTCGATATCCCAAACGTGAATTCATCCATGTGATATTTTCGATTTGAAATGGAAACTCATAAATGTGTGTAGAAACCTCTTAAAATACGAAAATTTGACTCTTAAAAATATATTTCAGTTAAAGGAGATTCTCAACTCTTATATGATCTCTTACTGCTCATGTTAAACAAATCTTTTAAGTTCGGTTAACTGAGTTGGAATACATTACTACAAAGATAAAGATTAGTAATGATTTTAAAAGATGAACAGATTTGATATTTGGAATTACGAATACAATTAATTTATGATTTTACAAAATATGACAAAGTGATGGAGTTTTGTTATTTATGGCTCAAACGACTCTTAGCACAAAATAATATCTTAGAAGATATTTAAAATTTGCAATTGAGTACTTATAGTAACCGTCAATGCTGAAATGTCTAGAAAATCAAGATATTTATATGCTTATGTTTCTTAAAATGATTTATAAAGATAATGCTTCTGAAAAGTGAAAAATAAAGCTTGTAAATTTTTATCAAAGCCTAATGAACCTCTTAAAAAAAAAAAAAAACTTATTTACGATTTTAAAGTTTTTTTTCAAAATTACTAAAAAAGAAAAAAAAAATGTATATATATATATTTTTTATGTGATACAGAAAAGTTACTTTCTAAAAATATCAAACCACAAAACGTATGTATCTTCCAGGTATAAGGGACATTGAAATTATTATTTTGCATGCTGTTGCTTCTCAAATCAAGTACTACCATGAAATCTATCCTTTTTTATGCACATAGCGTGTTTAAAATCATAAAAAGTAATTTTAATGGAAGTATCCGCCTTACAAATCATCTTTGTCTAATATTGAACGAAATGTATTCCCATAACAATTCAATTCTACTATAGTAATCAAAAATAGTCTTATAAGACGGCCTCTTTCAGAGGCACTAACTTTAATTTTTTTTTTTTTTTTTTTTTTTTTTAAATTTAGCACCAATAGTTTACAATTATTATTTACAGCTTATTTCATAAAATAAATTTAATAAACTAGTACGTAGTACACATCACAAAACTTATTCTAAATTTGTTTATACAAATTCATGTAATTCAGGCCAACACACATAACCTTGTTTTGTTGGAAATCAAAAATTTTGCTTCAAATTATCACAGATATATGGTTCAATTACTCATTTTATAAAGCATTGATGAATTATTTTGGGAAAACAAAATCCTACAGAAAGTTATATCCTCGAGGAGGGAATCGATGCTACAACATATGCAAAAATTTCACTTTTGTTGACTATATATATATATATATATATATATATATATATATATATATATATACAGTCCGTTAAGAAATTATAAGACCACTTTAATTTTGTGAATTATAAGAAAAATAAAGATTCCAATCATAATTTATATACATAAAATAACATATTGCTCTATATATTTTTGTAATTAGCTTGCAATAACTTGGTAGAATCCAATAAATGTTTAATTAAAATATTTATAAATTAGAAATAAGTGAAAAATAACCTGTTAAGAAAATATAAGACCACTTGTCAAAAAACAAAATTGTATAAAAAATTAATATGATATTGGTCCTCCATTTTTCCTGATGACTTGAAACACTCTGTTTTTCACTGAAGTAACCAGGTGATTAAGTTCAGTTATAAAAATATTGTACCATTGTTTTACAATGGCTTCTTCCAGTTCATTGGCAGATGAAAATTGCTTATTATTAGCATGAACTTTGCGAGATAATATACCCCATAGGTTTTCCATGGGGTTCAAGTCTGGACTTCGACTTGGCCACGGCAAAACATTAATTTTTCTTTTTTAAACCACTCCTGTGTGGATTTAGATGTATGACAAGCAGCATTGTCCCGTTCAAACACCCAGTTAGCGCCGCCTAATAAAGGTCCAAACGGCATCATACGATCATATAGCATAGACTAATATTGTGTAGAGTTCATATGACCCGAAATCCGCTGTAAATCACACAACCCCTCATAATCGAAAGATCCCCAAATCATTACTGATCCTCCACCCATTTGTCGACTGAAGCATTCTTTTGGTTCCTTCCTTAAGTCATGTCAATAGTGTTTGTAACCATCGGGACCGTCAAGGTTAAATTTCTTTTCATCAGAAAATATAATTTGTTTCCACACATCATTTCATAACATGACGTTTTTAGCCCATTTTAATCTTTCTTCTCGATGGCATTTCAATAACTTTGTTTTTTTCTTCAATTTCATAAATTTCGTATTAATATTTAATTTAAGACTCTTCCAGACTGTTACATGTGAAGTTTTCTTGTTGAAACGTTTCGAAATTTCACGAGTTGAAAGACTTTTTTTAGTTGACAGTCGAAAAATTTGTCTATCACGTGGTGTCAAAATATTTTTTCTACCAGATCGTTTTATTTTGTTTGAATAATCTTTTCTAATTATGGCATTATGAATGGCAGTTTTAGAACGGTTCATTAACTTCGCAATTTCGCTTTCAGATTTACCAGAACCTTTTTAAAATAAAATTTTTCTCACTTCGCACTCCGATAATTCTTTACCTCGAGGCACCGTCAAATTAATCGTAGATAACACATTCGAAACCTAAGCCTTTGCTTCTTTGGTAATGCTTTTACGAAATACTGACGCATGCGCTTTATATTGAGTTTGACGTCATGTATAATATGCTAATTTTCTGAGGTGGTCTTATAATTTCTTAAGTCACAGTTTTTAATTTTTAGAAAAATGAATAAGTTTTAATGAAATTTAATTTAATTTTAAAAGTTGGAATTAGTATAGGATGCGTTTTCTTATCAATTTTAAATACGCAACTAAAAATTTGCATATTATGCTCTCTCCTTCAGAAATGCACCAATATGCTTGTGGTCTTATAATTTCTTAACGCACTGTATATGTATATATATATATATATATATATATATATATATATATATTATGACAAATAATATATTTCACAATGATTGATTAAAATAATCTTTTTTGTACATTAATGCAAAATTTCGTCCTTTGCTGCTATATTAAAAAGTATGAAAAACTGGACCCTGTGTTGAACGGTATGCACCAAAAGTTGATAGACACCACTTTAAGTCCAGGTGCAGAAAAATAGAAAGATTCATAAAATTCTTTGCATTAGCTTTTTATGTAGAGCTGGTTTAGGGTTTTTGTCACAATCACACAGGCATGCAGACGGTATTCCAAGCGCATTCAGGACCTCTGTAACCTAAAAAAGCTTAAAAACCAAGGTCAACTTTTTTTATAAACCCAATACTTCCCTTTTATGAATATGGAAGAAAGTAAAAATAGTTCTGTTAGGGATTTATGGAGATAATATTTCAAGTAAAGCATAAATGTTGGCTACTTTTCTAAAGCGAAATGTTCTGTTATGCACGAACTGAAAAAAAAAAAAAAAAAGTCTACTTTAAAGGATAACACCACTGTTGTAACGGCTTAAAAGATTTTTTTTTTTTGATAGAAAAATAATACTTTGGGTAGTTATTGATGATATATTTACGTATATCACAAAAAAGTTTGTCCGAAAACATTACAAAATCGTTAAATTGCAGCAATTCTCCCGAGGCATGTTGAATATGAGGCGAACGGTGGCATGCACTATACTAACTGGTGCCAATTTGAGTCTGAAAAAAAAAAAAAAAAAATCTACATGAGTGTAACTAGTGAACTACGTAGGGGATTTTATAAATATTGATTTTTGTGTAATTGGCGAGGGTTTGTATAAGGTCGTTCAATTTTCACAAAAAAAAAAAAAAAATTAAAATCATAATTAAAAAAAATGTTAAAATTAACTAATAGAAAATCTCACATTGAAATGTTTTTGAAATAAAAATATTGAAAATGACTGGAATTATGCTTTGAAGAGTATTTGGAGAAAAACCCATTTGAAGTTTTGAAATGTGTTATAGACATGAAGAAAGGAAAAAATTCTAAGTATATTTAGACATCTATGGAGATTTTGAAGAAATCCCAATTCAAAAAGTGGGTATTTCGCAGCGGTCGAAGATGAAGATCAATACATATCGTATTTTTTTCAAGACCATCGCAATCATCCAATGATTTATTTATGTAGTACGTAGTATAATATTAAAATCATATACTAACATGTTACAATGTCGAATTATAATGTAGCAATCTAGCTAAATGCTGCATCTAAGTATTTCTCAGCAATTATCATTTTCGTCCAGAAAAATGAAAAGTAATATGTTATGCAATCCTTCGCTTCTATTACACGCTTCTACACAATCTACCAATACAGTGGGCGATTAGATGTTTTTTTTATTTTGACATTTTTTCGATTATCTAAAAAAATGCTACACTAAATGGCTTCAAACTTCATACATGCAACTAACATTTAAAAACTCGTATTTTGCACTATCGATTTAGTCCAGAGTGTAATTAGGTTATGAAGCATTTCATAACAAAAATTTTTAAATGTTTAGACTATCAAAGTTTAGGCTATTATATCGTGAGTATTCGAGCAATAACTTTGTTTTTAAAAAAGTACATTTTTCAGTTTAGTTTTTGTTATCTTTTTACCACAATAACAAATTAAAGAATTGAAACATATATTTTCAAGAAAGCAACTTTAAAAGTTTAATAAACAACTTTTGCTTTTAATTGTGCAATTTAACCGAAAGTTTCTGTAAATGTTAAGAAAAAGAAAGAAAAAAGAAAAAGTTTATAGAACTTTTCGAACAAACCTTTTGAATTATTTATGTCTCATCCATTTTTCGATGTACACAGTTCTAGTACCCTTCATGGCACTTGAAATTTTTATTAATAAATATATTTAATCGAAATTAGTGTATGATAATTAGGCAAAGTGGTTACATTCTGCTAAATACTTTCTCTTTTTCATTCCGTTTGGGGGAAAAAAATCACGCAATGACAAATTAGCATTAATTCTAATTATTTTAGTCAATTTTCTCTTAAAATACGGAGTCTGTGCAAATCTTTTTTAACATATTGTTGAGAAAAAGATCGTGTCGTATCACAAGTCGCTATACATTGGTTTTATATAACTAACACGTTGTTTCATTATAACATATTCTTTATAAACAAGTTAAATATTTCACTTATTATACTGTAAGTGACCAAATTATTAGGTTTTTTTTACATTTTTAGATTTAAAAAAAAAAAAAAAAAAAAAAAAAACGAGATGAAATAGTCTTGAAGTTCAGACATGCAAAGAATATTTAAAAACTCAGATTTTTCACTATCAATTTAGTAGAAAGTGTAATTAGGTACCACAAATTGATGAAAAGCATAAATACTTTGGATCACCCTGACTTGTAAATTAACACATTATTGCACGTACTAAGTACAATATTTGTACGTTTTTTTTTTCTTGTGTGTGTGTGTGCGTGTGAATTGCAAAATCACTTAGGCAGATATATACACACACATATATATATGTATATTTTTTTCAAAAATTTATTTTTTGGCATTTACTTATTTTTATTTATTTATTTTTGCTTATAACAATAAATGGATTTCCATAAAATTTTATAAAACTTAGAAAATTGACAAAACTTTAGCGAAACATTATTTTGAAACATTAAAATTCACAAGTGTAATATTCGCTGAAATATAAGCATTTTTATTAAATAATTTTTGCTGCGCATGCGTGGAAGATTAAAAAAAAAAAAGTATTACATAAGTTAAAAGATAGATATATTAGGCAACTATATCAAAAGTTCATTTGAATAAAGTAAAAATTAGGCAAATAATCGGAAAAAGAACGAACTAGATTTTAGATATTCTCCAGAATTGGAATTTCATATGTTTTTCACATGCTATGTTTTTTATTCAAAGTTCCAATTATTTCAACCACATTGCAAAACATTTTTTTTTTTGGTGAAAACCCCCTTATTGCCTTATAGCTAACATATTTTTATTTATTTATGAGTTCATAAGGGGTTTACGGAACTTTTTCAACGTGAGTGAAGTAATTGGATGTTCAAATAAAATACGTGGCATGTGAAAACCCTTATAAAATTTCAATTCTCGAAAATATCTAAAATCTAGTCCATTCATTTGCCGATAATTTGCTTAATTTTTACTGTATTTAAATCAACTTTTGACATAGGTTGCCCAATATAGGGAAGGTCGGGTAGTATCAGACGCTTAAGCTTCTCCTTTATTATAAAATATTTTGACAGCTCAATTGGACCAGATTACATTTCATACAAAACTTTGATTTTAAAAAAATACCTTATAAAACACATTTTATTATGATGAAAATTTCAATCTTTTTTTACACATTTTATAGACATTACTTTTTTATCCATTTTATTTGTGGATGGTCGTATCGGACAAGTAGAAAATGTGCAAGAGGATACACAAACAACTTTTTATTATTAGACAGAGTTACTTTTGAGAAATTTATAAAAGTACGAAGGGCTAAAGCTATACTTCTCCATTCAGTTAATTTCTCAAAAATCTACCCACTTGCTTCTTACTGAAGCCTGCTGCCCTCTGCAAGCTAGTAGATTCAGCACTCCTTAATCGCAGGTCATTATGTCTTTTCATAAAATCATAATAGAAGTCTGTAGAAGCCGTTTGTTTTGTTTTATTGAAACGGCATTTCTTTTCAAATTTTCTGCATATTGATAGACGATTTTCAAAACCTCTTCCCTATTTAGGTGTATGAGATAGCTATCCAAGCTCTGAATATGAATCTATGATACCATCTCCTGTTCATCATCGAATATTCTTGGAAAAATTTTAACATTTCCCAAACATGGTTTTATTTCGCCCTCCTTACCTTCTGCATAACTTTTTACTTTATCTCCTAGTATGCTTTTGGGAACAGAATATCTTCCACTCGTTTCTTTAATTGTCATTTCCTTCGTTCTAACTTTTCCTACAGCTTCTTTCATATTATTTTCCTCCCATTTCTGACGTAGTTTACCTATACTGTCCTGCAAAACAAAAGAATCCCTTGAGAATATAATTCTTATCAACCTTAAACTGTGTCCGATACAACCCGAACGTCATGGAATGAAACATCGGTTACCACGTACGTATTAGTAAGCTTAAGGAGATTTACGACCTAAAACTTAAATGAAAACTAACGTTGTTTACAATAATACACAAGAAAACAACTTATACTCACTTTTAGACAAGCTATGACAATCCGAAGTTATCTTCGTTCATTCAAAACATTGATAAAAAATTAAAATTTTCTGCCATGGTTCAAAAACACTGCCGCTTCTATAAATAGGGCGGAATCTCAGCTTTCTTACTTCACCCAAAACGCAGGTGTTAAGCAAATATTAGGAAAGTCGCTTGTCCGATATTAGCCGTCGTCCGATACTACCCGACCTTCCCCTATCTAGCTTTCAACCTATATAATACAAATTTTTCTAACTTTCGCGCATACGCAATAAAAAAAACATCCATATGAAGTCTCGTATCTGAACGAATATTACACGTGTGAATTTTTTCTTTCAGAATAGTGATTTTGTAATGTTTTCGCAAAACATTTTATGGAAAACACTTTTTGCAAAACATTTTATGGAAATATTTCCTTGTTATAAGCAAAAAGCTTGCCCCCCCTCCCCCTCTCCCCCCCCCCCCCCCCAAAAAAAAAACTTTTTGAAAAAAAAAAATATTTGCCTAAATAATTGTTAAATTCCCATTTAAAAAAAAAAAAAAGACAAATATTGTACGTAGTAAATGCAACAATGCTAAAAATTACAAGTCATTTGTAGCTTTTTTGATACACGATGATCTAAAATATTTGTTTTAGTCTTCATTTCGTAGTTGGTCCCCTAATTGCACTTTGAACTAAATCGATAGTAGAAAATGTGAGTTTTCAAATGTTCGTTGCATGTCTGAAGTTGAAGGCCATTTTTCATCCAATATTTTTTAAGAAATTTGAAAAAATATCAAAAAATTGATCACTGTACATTTTATCTTCTTTACTCCATGGCTATCCAATAGTTACGAGATTGTGTTGTCTCTATGATCAGAGATTCAAAACTTTTTTTATCAAGAACTTGGTGATTGTCTAGTTCTTATAACACAACTAGTAGACTTTACCCGCTTCGCTGGACATTATATTATATGAGTTCTCAAAATTCCATATCATTATTAATTAAAGCTCAGAGAAAAAAAATAAAAAACTAAAATCAGTCGAAACCTAAGTTAAAGTTACCGCTGTGTTCGGTAGAGGTTTTCCCACTCTCAACATGAGTTATCAAGTTTCCCACTGCCTTCGACAGAAACTTACCGGTTTCGCGAAATCCCACCAAAGTGCATAATGCGTATACTTAATCAACACCTAGACATAAAAATTTGCCATTCTAAGATAATTTGAATGAAATCCAAACGTGAAAACGTGTTTTTCTCCCCGCACGCACAAAGTGGGAGGCTAATTTCGCAAAATCCCATTAGACAGCGTGTTGCCTACACATAATCAACCAAGGCATGAAAAAATCGCTTTCTTGAGATAATTTGGAGCCGAGTTAGATTTGAAAACGTGTTTGAAAACGTGCTCTTAAAGGGTGGAAAGGGGGGTTTAATTTTGCAAATTCTCTATACTACCTTCTGGATACCTATAACCGACCCACACATAAACAGGTTTTAAAATAATTTGGAGCACATTTAAGCTTGAAAACTTGTTTTTCGCCCCACCCCCCTCCACTTCGGTTTATAAACTGATTTCACAAAATTTCTTTGCCGTATGAGTACTGGGTACGCATAGCCAATCGACGCATTAAAAAATCGCTTTCGCGATATAATTTGGAGCAGAATTAATTTTTGCAAACGTGTTTCCCCCCTAACATTTTAGGGGGAAAGGGCTAATTTCACAAAATCCCTCTATAGAGCGCGTTCGGTACGCATAACCAATCCACACATAAAAAATAATCTTGCTGAGATAATTCAAAGCAAGGTTGCTCTTGGAAGCGTATTTATTGATCCCTTACCCCAGGGGGGGTGAGGGGTTGGATTTCGTAAAATCCCGTTACAATATGTATCGGATACACATAAACAATTCACGCACCAAATTTCGTAACAACCATAAATTTTCCAAGACAAATTTAGCGCTAAATGTCTCGAATTTGCCCCCCTCGTCTGCCCCCTCCCCCCCCCCCCCCAAAAAAAAAGAAGAAAAGGAAACTGGTTTTTGGAAATATCCTAAAGAAGACACATGGCTGTTTTCAATATCTCTACAGAGCTCTAAAAATTAGAAATTCCAAATTAGGACAATTATTATTATTATTAGTTTTATTTGTATTCAAATCTAGTCTCCTCATATGCAATTTATTCAACGTGAAGTAATTTGGGGGCGAGTTAAGCTTAGAACCTTTTTTTTTTGCGTTCTGCCCCCCAAGGGGGATTTCGATTAATCCCGTTACTTTAGGTGTCAGATACATATAAACAATCTAAACTCCAAAATTCATGACCGCAGGTCCCAGAGATTTTCCAGGACAAATTTAGCACTAAAAGGGGTGTCTCGAATTTGCCCGCTCGTAACCCCAAAATCGAAACACACACACACACACACACACACACACACAAATCCTAAATATCCTGTTTTTTTTTTTTTTTTTGTAATATCTTGCAGAAGACTCATGGAGGTTTTCAACATCTTTTTTACATTTTTGGTAGAGTTCTATTCAAAAATCCGGAATTTGGAAATTTTTCAGCATACACGCATAAAAATCGATCCCCCCCCCTACCTCCTCTTAAAAATAAAAAATTCTTAAATCGCTGATAATATTTTATTTGTACTCAAGTCTAGTCTCTTCATGCGCAATTACTTTACCCAGAAATAATTTGGAGTCGAGTTATGCTTAAAAACGCGTTTTTGTCTTCTGTCCCCCCTAGGAAGAACGAAGAGGAATTTCCCCAAAACCGATGGATATAACTTTAAGTTGGGTAAAGACCTAAATGCCTGCCAAACATTGTTGAATTCTGTACAGCCGTTCTCGAGTAATACCTAGACAAAAATAGCGTTACAGGTACACACACACGGAAAATTTTCTCAAGTCATTTTCGGCTTTCATGATGTGTGAAAGGTGAAGATATCGCAATTTTTTTTTTTTGTATTCTGACAAATTTATAGACAAAAGTCTGATTTTATTAATGTAGCTATCAGTCATAATTTCAGTTGAAAGTAGAGCATCCTAATTTTCACATTGTTTCGATATTATATATATATATATATATATATATATATATATATATATATATATTTAAATATATTGTATTCAATTCTGTATTAGGGACTTAAATGTTAGTCAAAACGCAAACAGTCAATTAATTCCTATTTTGAATTTTAATGGAAACTAAAACTAATTAAAAGTAAAACAAATTAATAAATGTCTAATTTTCTAAAATTTTGGTTTCTCATATTAGAAATGAAACATAACAGGCAACTTTAGTTATATAACGAAACCATTAGCCGATTTCCCTTTTATCATAAAGAAAATAATTTAGTCATTTTAGACAGTCCAAATTACAATAATTTTTTTTAAGTCTAGCTTCATTTTATTTATTTATAATTATGGATTTTTATGGTCCGTGCCCTATGTGTTAAGATTTTAAATTAGTGTTCTGAGTTATTTTAGTTTAAAAGCATCCCAAATAAAAATATTTCATGCATTTTTGCTTATCAATTTTTTTTCTTTTTAAGGATTTTCAAGCGGGGAAAAAAAAAAAAAAAAAAAAAAAAAAAAAAAAAGCCTTAAATTATGCCTTTGTTTGTGGATGCAAAATCAAATTGTTTTCTTTTGAATAAAAATGAGAAACATAATGAACTACTGTCATTTAGTGAATAAAAAATGTTTGAAAATACAATCGGACCCCGATTTACCGAATTTCGCGATTTAACGAATTTTTAACGAAAATTAACAAAAATGAAGGCAAAACCCCCTATTTAACGAATAATAAACCCCGAATTAACGAATTATTTAAACTGCCAATTTTTTTTTTCTTCTTAGTTAGGTTAGAAAAATTTTGGATTGCTTTCCAAATGACATACCCATCTTGTCTTTAATAGAAAAAATTTGTCTTATGATCATTAATTTTCAATGGAGAAGTGCTTAGCCTCACAGCTGCAGATGAGTCATCACAGCTGCAGATGTCTGCTCGATGATGCAATCTGTCGCGTGGTTTTCATGATAGGAAATTCCTTTGTTATCTCTACCCACCTTATAAGGCAGGGTGCACAGTTTAAAAAATTTTTCCTACCAATTGTTTTCTTTCTTGAGAGAAGTGAGGTGTATTGGACGCTTGGCTTGAAGAACACATTTGATTGTTAAAACTTAGTGAAGCATGGCAGATTGTCGGAAACGAAAACGTTTTTCGTTGAGCGAAAAGCTAAACATTTTACGCGAATATGACAAGAACATTGGGCCACAAAACGCTTTAGCAGAACGCCTTAAAATCTCCACGTCGACACTAGCTACAATTGTGAAACAACGAGCAGAAATTGAAAAAGCATCAGCTGAATGCGGTGAAAATTCATCGAAAATAAGAAAGTCAATGAAAGTCACTCCTCTTTCTGCTCTAGAAACTGACTTATTAGAATGGTTCAACATCGTTCGTTCCAAGAAAATAGCCATTAGTGGGCCTCTGATCAAAGAAAAAGCTCTTCAACTTGCCGAAAAGCACAATGTGAAGGACTTTTCTGCATCTAATGGTTGGATCGACCGTTTTAAGAAAAGATATGACATAGTCCAAAAGAAAGTTTGCGGAGAAAAGGCGGATGTAAGCGAAAATGTAATACAAAATTGGAAAGAAAAATTGCTCAGCCTGATTGAAGGGTATTCACCTTCCAACATTTACAACGCAGATGAAACAGGATTGTTTTATGACTTACAACCCGACAAAACGCTTCGCTATAGAAATGAAAAATGTTTTGGCGGGAAAAACAGCAAAATGAGGCTTACGGTTTTGCTTGTGGGTAATGCTGATGAAACTGACAAGTTGAAGCCATTTGTGATAGGAAGGGCAATCAAGCCACGATGTTTTAAAAACGTAAAGACTTTACCGACAAGATATGCAGCAAACAAAAAATCTTGGATGACTTCTTCCCTCTTTACAGAATTTTTGACATCTTTAGATAAGTCCATGAAGATACAAAAGAAAAAATCCTTTTGTTTATTGATCAATGTCCCGCTCATCCTCCAATTTGCAATTTAGAAAACGTCAAAGTTGTGTTTTTCCCGGCAAATTGCACAAGTGTACTTCAGCCACTAGACCTCGGTATCATTCGTTCTATGAAAGTTAATTACAGAAAGTTGCTTATGAGAAAAATTACAACATCATTGGATGAAAATGAGGAAAAAAGATACAAAGCCAATGTTTTAGATGCTTTATATTTTGTGAGACAGTCTTGGGACCAAGTTTCTAAAAATACAATTGAAAAATGCTTTCAGAAAGCGGGATTTCCAGGCACACAAGAGGAAAGTGATGAAAATGATGAAGATATCGCCCCATCAGAAGTTGCTCCTGGGATAGACTTTAAGGATTATGTTACATGTGATGACGGACTGTCTATCTGTGCAACTGAACTTAGTGAAATTATTGATTCATCGGAAGCAATGAATAGCGATTCTGACGCAGAAATCGACAATGAAACTCCTATTGAGACTGTTACTTTTTCTAATGCTGTACATGGTTTAGAAACTGTGAAAACATACCTCATGCAGCAGGACGTAAATGACGCAGTATTTTCTTCTTTACATAAGGTAGAAAAAGAACTTTTTCGAGTCGGGAATCAAGGAAACTTTCAAACATCTCTGACTCAGTACTTTAAAATTTCAAATTAATTAGTGCATAATTATTCGCTGTGCATTTTTTAGCTGCTGAATAAAAAATATATAATTTCTCATGATGAATATTTGTGTAGTTGCTCATTAGGACTTCTCCATTAGGTGAGTGAAGAATTTTTTTATTTTTCGTTTCGGACCCCGATATTACGAATAACCCCGATTTAACGAATAAAATTTTCGGTCCCGATGAATTCGTTAAATCGGGGTCTGACTGTATATATTTAAATGTTTCAGATATGGAGCAAAGTTTACATCAGCACTATTTAAGATCTATCGGAAAACAGAAGGATTTTATAGGTATGTGCTAGATATTGCACACGGTGCAGTGAAGGGTTAACCGTGCAATTTCTTCAAGTACATTATGTACTATTTCCGGAATCATCAAATTTATGATATTCTGAGTTGTCTCGAGGAACACTCGTCCACTTATTATATTATTTAGTAGTAAGCTAAGACCTAATAATATATATTAGGTATCATTTTATGTTTAAAGTGTAAATCTAAAATAAGTAATTATAAAGCATTAATGAATCGATAAATATTTTTATATTTAAATCTACTTTTTTAATTTTAATTTATATACGTATGTTTTCATTATATATTTATTAAAAGAATAAATAGGAAAAAAAATACCACCATTTTTTTTTGAACGATATTTCAATAGTTTGTAATACATTATTAAATAATAATAATTAAAAAAAAAAAAAAAGTATTTGTAAAAATTATCATTTGGGTATTTCATGTATCATTAATATTTCAACATCCATTTATTTCAAAATAATATAGATATTACGGATGTTAAATATTCCCTTAAAAGATATTCTGTTACTTTAAAATCGTATGAAGCCATTAGGCAATTTCATCGCAATATTTGACGAACAATTTGGGAAAAGAGAAGATTTTTTGGAAGAAATCATTATTGGTAAAGACATTTCACGGTTTTATTTCTACTCATCCGAAATAAATTGGAAAACGCAACGTGGTCAACTATTCGGTCGTTAAGACAAAAAAATTCTCACATCCATTTTATTTTTTCCATCAGATCTGCCAATTTCAAATATCTCTAAATTGGAATTCAGTATAGTTTCTTTGAAAGATATTACATGTATCTATTTATTTAAAGAAAAGAGTTTACTTTAAAAGGATTGATAATTAAGTAAGAGTTTATTGCAGGAAGCTATTTATTAATTTTTTGCAAATAATGAGAAAGGAAATAAAATGTTATAATAACCGTCTAAATGCATTTAAAATAAAGGGCAATTTTTTTTTTAATTGTATGGAATGGCGATATATTTCGTAGCGTAGGTCAATATATGTTTAAAATACTAAGTATAAAATATATGCATGGAATTGAACTACTGAACAAAATAAATCTTGCTGACAGCAAATCAAAATAGATTCATTTTCTATTTCTTAATATTTTAATACATTTTTCCCATTAAGTTTTTTTTTTTCTCAACATACAGGGTGGATGAAAAGTTCTGCGGCATATAACAGTAAGATTAAAGTAAGAGTAAGAAAGAGAGAGTAAGAGAAAGTAAAGATTAGATAGAAACAAAACCTATAAAATGTATGTTCTTGTATAATAATAAAAATTAACGAAATAATCAAAAAGGCTACCTTTTGGTTTTAATGCAACTCTTAATTACTTAAGAAATTTCTAATACACATTAGAATTCAATTGATCCCATACAGCCCTTATCGACTGATATCTGTTATTTATTAGATCTATTCAGATACAATAATCTATTGGATTTAAATCTGGTAAATTTGGATGCAACAAAGCCAGGAAAATTGTCTGATTCCTTAGTGCTTTGTGTGTAGGCGCAGGCGGAGAAACTATTCAAGAGAGTAGGAGCCCAGGGATCTTGGATTGCTTTCGATATGTCTCGAAACTCAATTTAATATTTGAGGATAAACAACGAGAGGCGTTTTCCCTTGGGAACCACCATAGATTGTGGATGTCCCTGTTTTGGTAAATTTCCTCTCTCATTTGCAGTTTGGATGCCTGTGATAAGGATCCTCTAATTTGGTTGCTTCTTAATCTGTTCGATTGTAAAAAGGGATTTTTTACTTAAAATGAAGGTTTTTGTGAGCATTTTGAGAGTCTCGTGTCAGCAGCTTGCGACATCTTTTGAGCCATTTTTTTTCCTCGGTGAAATAATGAGTTATTTGCAGCTTATAGGAATAAAGTCAAACTTCGTTCTCTCTCTTAACAATGCGTCGGACTTTTTCAGAGCTAATTTTAGCTTGTGGACCATATTTCTCATTCATGTGTGAGGATTTCTAAATTTTTTTGTCGGATGATATTACGAAATTATGGTAGGTTTATGCTTCGTCCACTACATGGTTACGACACAGATTAGGTTGTACTACACTGTTAAAAAAATGCAGAAATTCTCTAATTTCAGAAAAAAAGTCGTAAATTACGGAAAAATTACGTAGACAAAACGTATTTTACGACTTTTTTTCTGAAATTACAGAGAATTTCTGTATTTTTTCTGCACTTTTTTAACAGTGTACGAAGACGGGGGAACATCTACCCCTCCGTGGAAAAATATTTGTTGTAACAATCTCATGGAACCGTGATATTGCCCGGGAAATGATACAGCAAGTTGTTTTAAAAGGATTAATAATATCTGTCTGCCACCATCAGCTTCATGAATTGCTGTAATCGCTGTTCTCTAATTTTCTTTGACTTCAGTTCAAGACTTATGTCAATAATAAGACATAAGTCTTGATCAAAGAATAACAAAGTATTTATCAAAGAAAATTAAAATCGTTAATAAACCAACAAAATTATAACGAATATAATAATTTTCTGTTATTGCAGAAATTTTCACTCACCCTGTATTATATAAATAATAATAAAATACTTTCCCTTCTCTAATTATAAATCAAATGAAATAATTTGTCTAGATATAAATTATAAAGAAAATTTTAAGATAAAAATATTAGGATTACTCCAAATCTCTACATCTAATAAAAGAATATATATATATGTGTGTGTGTGTGTGTGCCGCTTTGTAGGAAAATAACCGATTGCAGAGCTACAGAATTTTTTATGGAGGTCCGTATTGACCTCTCCCAAATCACTTCGAAGTCTTTTTTCCGAATTTTTTATTAGTTTTTTTTAATTAATTAAAATCTATAAATTTTTCAAATGGTCAACTCTGGGGATAGGAACGTAAAAGTAAACAAACTGTCGGTGGCATATTAGTTTAGTTCGTAAAAGCTCCCTGCAAATAACTCGAATGTCATGGGTTCGTTCCTCCAGGGGCCGATGTTCTTACATTTTTTTTTCAGATAATTAATGTAAAAGATACCAGTTAATAAAAGAAAATCTTTCAGCTCTTCACAGCATCCTAAACCGTAAAAATGATGAGAAAGGGACAAAAACGAAGTTAAACTTAGAGATGTGTTGTTCACATTGTTGGAAAATAGCTCGGCACAGAGGTACAGAATTTTGCATGGAGGTCCATTTTCATATCTCCTAATCGAAGCCTGCTTTTTTTTTAAATTAACATTTTTTCACCTGGAAAGACTGCCTGCTTCTGCCACTTGTTGTCACAGAGTAAAAACTATAATCTGTCCCCCGAGAAATGTTTGTCCGAAAAACGTAGTTCTTTAATAATAGCAGCTCCACTTAATTTAGTTAGCACCAAAATTGAAATGTTCGGTTAAGGCGCAAATGCAAGCAATTCGACCCGGTAACGAACGATACAGTGCACGCCTGGAAGACACTGTCGAAGGCAGTGGGGACCCCAAACCAGGCTTTAAACGATTTTCAATGATTTTTGTTTTTTTTAAATTTATTTATTTATAAAGTGATTTAATGATGCTTTTAAAAATTTGTTCGTTGTAAAAATTTGTTAGCAAAGCAAGCATAGCCTGGCCTGTATATAAAGTAAAATTTGAGAATCTAACAACGACTTCCAAAATTATAAATTTAATTTTGCAGTTAAAATAAGTTTTTATTTTAAGTCATATATTAGTAAAACAAATTCTATAAATGTATTCAATTTTAACAACTTCTCACTGCGATGAAAAAAAAAAAAAGGCGAAAGTAGTAATAGGATTACATATCAATGCTCTAGAATTTCAGTTTTGCACTACTTTTCGCTAAAGAACTCATTTTATAGGAATGTATATTTTCCTGAAAGGAAAAAAAAAGTTCGTGGACATTTAATATTTCCTTGCTGCTAAACTTTTTCACAACCGAATTTTACACACTAATTATAAACAGTTATAAAATACATAAAAATTCAAAATGAAAAATAAGTTAATTGCAAGTTTTAAATATATATTTTTTAAATGATGCTTCTAACATTTCAAGAAAAAATATTAGTCTAATTATTTTTAAGTAAAATTTAATATTTGTTTTAAGTTCCTATGACGTCGTATTGAAAGAATATACATTTTGCATATATTTTTTTAAAGGAAGATATGTTGCTTTGTAGTTTTGTTGCAAGTTTCTCTCTTTAAAAAATATTCAATTATGGTTAAATTGACTAATATTTTGAAATATTTCTAGACTATCATTTTTTCATACGAAAAGCGATTAAAAACCTACTTAAGATATAAAAAATATTAATTTTTCTTGGGCATAAAATTATTTTTGTAAATATTTTCAGAAAATTTTCCTGAATGACGCAACATAAAATTATTCCTGATATTCCGTCTATTTTAAACCTCAAAAGTTAGGCAATTTTTCTGCAGCTAATTTATGTGCATTTAGAAATACGCTGATTATTTTGAAAGTAAATATTAAATTTAAATTAATTATTTTAAACATCCTCAATTCAAGAATAGTCTTTGTAAGAATAAACTGTTAGTTCAGATAAATTGTAATATTATTTTCGACAAATGAAGATTTAGGTTTCAATCTTCTTGAATGGGAGTTTGCTATACGTAACATTTCAATAGTTTTAAAGTTTTTGTAATATAAAGCCTCACATTTTATGATTTATAATAAAATAATTCGTTTAAAAACAGCCAAGAAGCTTTAAAGGTAATCCTAAAAGAAAACTGCAAAGAACCTGCAGGTATTTCGGATGTCCTGAAATAAACATACATGGAATCTTTTAAAAAACTGAATATTTCCTAAAGGTAACCTACTGTTTTTATTATTCTTTAAAATATCTGTAGAAACCTTGAAAATACCTGCAAAATTTTATAAGAAGTTCGAAATACCTACAGTGTTTGGCAGATGTTTTACCTGTGTATATATGCTCATCAACTATATTTATCAGTTTAAAAATACTTATTCTTGGATTTCATCAATACATGTTTTTTATTTATTTTTGTATATGCTTCTTGCATTGCATTTTATCAATATATTGTAATAGAAAATCTATGTGTAATATAATTATTCGATTCCCGACAATTCTAATTTAGATCATCCAGTGGAGGAATGGTCCCCCGCTTTTGTAGCCCGATGAGCTGCTCACGACCGCATGGGGCACTTGATATTATTATAACGGCGTAGAACATTTTTTCTAGACGCTTGTGTGGAAAAAGTAATAATACTGAAATTGAATATGAAATGAATAATAAATGAAATAAAATTTCGAACAAATTGGGAGGTTGAACCTGAGAATAAAAGATAAAGGAATACTAACAATGTAATAATTCCACATTGCTGGTTAGTAATGCAGATCGTTTTCAACAGATCGAGTTGCAGTAGAATTCTTTAGATGTGAGCAATTTCATTCCAGTGGCAAAAAGCATGAAATCCTCAGAAATAAACTTCATAGATATATTTATGCTGAAACATGGCCAAGAAAAGAGCATATGTAGTATGAATTTCATTACGTTATTTTGAAGAAAAACTCAGGGAAGCTTATCAGGAACATGCTCCATCTCAAGATATCTGTAGCTCAAAAGAGATTATTTTGATGTGAAGACCGAAAAGCATTATGAACTGCTAAAACTCTGTGAAACCGTTAACAGTGATTCATACTGTCAACAAGTGGTCCGTATCCTGCTTTAATCGTCAAACGACCACAATGGGCAACAAGACAAGGCAAGATAATTGTGCTTCATGATAACGCACCATCATACAATTGAAAATTTCTTAGAAACGTTAAAAAACCTTGCCTGGGAATTGAAAATTGCACTCAACAGCATTTTGACAAATTCTTATGTAAAATGAATCCGAATAGGACGTCCATTTTGCCCTTTAACCCCCCGTTTTGCCCCCTTTTTTTAAATCACGTTTTGCTCATTTTATGGCTGTAAATTTGATTTTTAGGTGAATGATTATTTCAACTCTTTTAAATATCTTCTGAGGGGCTACATAAACCATCAACATTTGCGCCAAAGGGAAAATTTAGGGGGATTTGCCACTGAAATTATGTGTTACATTTTTTATATTTTTTTAATCTATTTTTTATGTTATTTATTACATAATATATATTTTTTTGTTTTTAAGTGTTAATTCTTTTCCCTTCTCCAAATCAAATTCATGGCCATAAAATTACCGAACTGTGATAAATATTGAGGGATGGGTGGTGTCCCTAGAAAACGGTGGATGACTGGGCAAAATCGTAATCATATTCGGATTCAGGAGGTAATTTTACGTAAGAATCAGCAAGAATGGTATTGGGGATCGAATTTTTTGTTTCAGCGCAGTGTTATTAGCTCACCTGCCGTATTCACCAAACCTTACTCTTCAGACAACAAGACACAACAATGTAATTTTGCTTCATGATAATACACGTCATAGAATTCAATATTTGTTAAAAACCCGTTAAAAGACCTTGCTGGGAAATTATCTCATTTGCTGCACCAAACTTTACCTCTTCAGATTGCTCCTTGGTGGAACACGTACTTTGTAAGCAGAACTTGAAGTGTAAAAACGGATCTCTGAATCGTTTGCCTTCACGGAAGCAAAATTCTAATGGGACGGTATCCACAACATACCAGAAAGATAGAAGAAATGTGCAGCTAGGTGATGGCTATTACATTGAACAGAGCACATGTGGTGTTTCTGTTTTCTTTGCTTACAAAATACGCATTTTTAACTGATATACATAGTAGATAAATAAATAATCTGGAGTGGCACTCACGCGATTTTCTCTTAACCGGAAATTCAATATTATAAAGACATACTGAAGATTAAGAGGGTACCCAATGGGCACGGAACGTTTAAAAAATGTTGAGAAATGGTTGTAAGTGTTGATTATTTGTTAGGTGGATTTCTAATCTTTTTTATACCATTATAAAACGATTTTTCTTAATGATAAAAATGTGAAATATCAATTCTGTTTTTTCAACGTTTCTAAAGCAATGTCTAATCATTTTTTAAACGTTGATAATAAAATACTTTTCAACATCTAAAAATCGATTTGATTTCGTTTGCTTGCGACAGCATGTTTCATCTCAACTACATTATTTCTTGGCGAGACGGCAGCCATTACTGTCTGTCACGGCCATTCCATTCGTAATGTCGACACAAGCCTTGGAATATAAATTCGAGCTATATATGCTTTTCCTGTAAATCGTAAGTACTGATTTTTTTTTAATACTTTTTAAATATATTACCATTTAGTTTTAATATATTATAAAACTAGCACTTGTTATTAATATTCCATTTTCGTATATGAAATTTTACAAAATTTTGTTAAGCCTGAGTTTGTAACATGATCTCTTAAGATTATTTTTTAAGGAAATCATCATTCATTGAGATAATTTTCTTTCGGCAATTTTTATGTATCAACTTAAATTATAACGTTATTTTTTTTACCATAATATCTCTTTGAAAATTTTTAAACTAAAAAATGTGGATGAATTAAGTTTAGATTTAATGGTTTCTTCATTTTGCATAGGACCAAAACCTGTATTTGGGGATTCTAACGAAGGTATACGATATGAAAGGATAGTGCAAATATTTATTTTGCTTCATGTAAGATGAATGCCCATTCCATACCTTCTCTTTACTGCATTTAAGAATGATGTAATAAAGTAATGTTTTTATTAAAAAATAAAAATTCCATAGCTTTATTTTTATGTTACCATAATTTCTCTATATATTGCTGCCTTTTTTCGTCAATCGCACGATAATAAATGCTATACATATATAAAACTATGGTTACATAATATTTTATTTATTTATTTTTTAAGTAGTATATATATTTTATTGTTATATTTTATTGAACATTATACACATTCCAAAAACATTTTAAAACTACATAAATATTGTAACTTTATCTCTTTTTGTGTTACTTTCAGCACTTTAAAATCTTATGCAATAAACATTATTGTTAAGTAACTGTATCATAATGCTGCATTAACTTTATTTTTTTGTGTTGTGTTTACTTCAAAACAATGGATGTTTCTTCTTAAAGTTAAAACCGGTATGTATAAAAACATTATTCAATAAAAGTGTTAATATAATATTAAATATCAAAGTAAATTGAAAATTCTTGCTTCTGCTCTGCATATACGGTATATTACATTATCCGCCCATACTGAAAAGTTAATTTAGTTAAAACTACTTCATACTATTTAAATTTTAAGAAAATAATGGTATGTTCTTATAACAAAGATTTAAAATACAATTTTATTTATTAAAATGCTATTTTTGTTAAATCAAAACAATATTTCTTTTTTTCTTTCTCTCTCTACCAAGTCTGTCATGTTAACTAAATTTTTAATACTAAGAATCTACTATTATAATTTAAACAGTGTAAATTCTCGTAATACTGCATTTATTTGAAATTAATATCATAAAATTAAACTTAACTGATTTAAAGTGTTTTTAAGAAATCTTCTTTTTTCTTTTTTTTCTCTTGAAGAAAAAAAAAATTTCATTTTGTATTTTGGTAAAATTTAAGTGTTGTGAATTTTGTTATAAAATTATGAAGTAAAAATTTTCCTTATAAATGTTTTTTTTTTTTTTTTTTTTTTTTTTTTAAATGAAACTTAATAGTGATTTTGAAGAGTGTATTAATATATATATATATATAGTGTACAGAAAGCAGAAATAAATTTATCAAATTTCATTTTGAACTGGTATTGAAAAAAAATTAGTTTAAAATAAAATACTGTTTGTTACTTAAAATAGATGAAAATGTTAGAATGCTTTATAAGGCAATTTATTTGCATTTTCTCAGAAGACATGAAAATGCTTTTTCGAAAAAAGTGCCTTTTAAGTTCAGGAAAAACTTTAATGTTGTTACATAATTGTGCAGTAAAAACTTTCATAATTTCAATATTTCAAATGAATGAAACATTAATTTTGTATGGTGAAACTAAAAATTTGTTTCGGTGTTTAAAAGCGAGTTGTTTCCTTTTCTCATCCATTTATACTTAAAATAATGAACTTTAAAATACTATTTGTAGCTTAAATTTGATAAAAGTAATAGAATGCTTCATAAGAAATGATAAGAATTCAATTTTAGCTGTCAAGATTTAGAATATTGTAACAAAATTTGGAATAGCTTTTTTGTCGAAACAGAACTTTGCGTTTCAGTAAAATTTGACTTTTGTAGATGTTACGTAATTATCAGTAACGAATTTTAAGATACTTATATTTTAAATATTTCAAATGTGATTTTTATATGGTAAAACTTAAAAGTGGTTCAGAAGCAAATGTTTTACAAATTGTTCCGCCCTCGGGTTACGCTTCGACAAATATGGTAAATTTCACTATAAACCGAAACTGAAAAATTATTGACTTTAAAAAACTGTTTTTACCTTTAATTTGATAATAGTAAAGTTTTTTTTTTTTTCTATAAAATGAGAAGAATTCAATTTTAGCTACCAATATTTTGGATTTTTTGACAAGACTCGGAATAGCTTTTTTGTCGAAACAGTGATTTAACGTTTCAGTAAAATTCGACTTTGTTATATAATTATTATATAATTGTTATATAATTTGTTATATAATTGTTATATAATTATCAGTGAAGAATTTTAACATACCTATATTTTTTATATTCGAAACATAATTTTTATATGGGGAAACTTAAAAGTGATTTAAAAGGAAATCTTTTTCAAATGATTGCTCCGCTCTTCGACAAATAGGGTAAATTTCACTAGAAACCGGAAATGAAAAATAATTAGATTTCAAGAAAACTGTTTGTTGCTTTAATTTGATAATAATAGTAATCACTTTTATATAAAATAAGAATTCAATTTTAGCTGTCAATATTTTGAATTTTGTGACAGGACTCGGAATAGCATTTTGTCGAAACAGCGCTTTACGTTTCAGTAAAATTTGACAAAAAAAATCAATAAAATTTTGTAGGTGTTGCATACTTCCCAACCATCTCATTATGAACCGTACAATTTTTAGTACCCGCCTTTTTTTTTTTCACACCAATAATTTTTTTAGAGTAATTTTAGTTTTATTTAATCGTAACAACATTTGGAGAGAATAACTCTAAAAATATAGTGGTGTGAGAAAAGGGGCTTTTTTTCATTGGCGTTAACTATTGTACGGCTATTAATGAGATGTTTGGCAAGTATGGTGGTGTTACAGAATTATCTGTAAAGAATTTTAAGCTACCAATATTTTAAATATTTCAAATGTGATTTTTCTATGATAAAACTAAAGAGTGGTTCAGAAGCAAACCTTTTACAAATGATTCCGCCCTTTGACAAGTATGGTAAATTTCACTATCAATTGATAATTAAAAATATTTTTGTTTTTAAATACTGTTTATTACTTAAATTGATGAAAATATTAGTGTTATTTTTTTTAAACAGATTAGAAAAAAAGTTTTTGTCTTTCAGATGCTGTTTAAGACAATGAAAATTTAAAGCTTATACGTAACCTTAAATGAAATAAAATCAAGTGAAATGAAACTTTTTTCTTTCTCCTTTTAAAGGAAGATTTTATTTAATTTATTTCAAAAGATCCAGGTTTATGTGTCTATATGCTGAATGAATGGGTTTTTCATATTAAAAAGGTTTTCCTCTCCTCCCCCTAACTACTTGTTTCATGTATTTCAAGCAACCGGTTTAATTAAATAACATACATATGTACTTTAAATTCCTTGTGAATTTTCCTTTTAATTTTATCTACTTACGTTTTACTACTATCAGTAATGTTTAAGTTAATTTTTTTTTTTTTTTTTTTTTTTTTTTTTTTTTATTGATATATATGAATTTATAATAATCTAAAATTATTCATGAATTGTTTTAAATATTTTTAAATTAAATATTTTTAACTATTTAATATTTGAATATTAAGATCTTAATTAAACTAATAAAAGACATTTTTTGTTCTTATTCATTAAGAGAAATTTTATTTGAATTTATTTTTTAATCTGGTTAGAAACAAAAATTAATATTCTACGAAAATATTGATTATTCTAGGTATCAAGTCTTTTTCCCTCCCCCCCCCTCCACTTTTTTCTTTCTTGATATAGCAGTTGATATAGTTTGTTATTATATAAACAGTATTGTTTTGTAATTGTAAATAATTGTGTTTATTTTTGTATAAATTCTTTCAAAGAAGCTTAGTAAGTTGATAAAGTGCTAATTTTGTGCATTTCTAGTCGTTTTAGCGTTGAAATAGCCTTATTTTCCCTTAAAAACGCATTAAAAAGCCCCAGTAATGCAGGTAATGGATTTGGCGACTTTTTCCCACCTTGGCGATTTTTTTGGCGACCTTGACGAGAAAATCCTTATATGGGATATACCAAATATGGAAGCTGTAAGTTGATTGGTTGACCACTTTCTAGAGTTTTCTCGAAAAATCTGGGTTCCATGGAACAGCATATAAGGAGCGCTTCCTCGCCAAGGCAGTCAGTTCAGTTCAGACCTCAGCCAGCTTCGCTAGTGCTTGCATTGCTCTTGAGCCTCTTTGAGAGAAACTTGCTTCAAGTGTTATTGCTATACAGTTTGTACTGTGGATTTGCTATTGACAGCTGTTGTTTAAGCTGTGGTTACTGCTTGAATTGAAGCTGATAATTGGTTTATTGACCTGTATTTTTCTGGAACTTTCTGTGAATAAATTACTGAATTTTTGTAAGTTTGGCCTTCCATTCCCGGACAACTCACGAACCCTCAAGTACGCAACATTTCTGGTGTCAGGAGTGGGGTTGTCTGGGAATGGTTATAACTAGAGCTATGGAGGAACAGATGAAGAAACTTCTAGAAAGCTTAGCTACCCAGATGAATGAAATGAAGGAAGGACAAAGAGAGATGAAAGATAGCCTGAGTCAAGAAATGAAAGCCGGACAGAAAGAATTGAAAGACGGCTTGACTGAAGAAATGAAGGAAATGAAAGACACTATGGGTGAAGTTCAGGAAGAAATTAAATCTAATCAAGATGAGATGAAGAGAGAGCTTTCAACGGTGAAAGAATCAATCGAAAGTAAATTATCGGATATGGGAAGCAGAATAGATGGAATAGAAGAGAAAGTTTTGAAAATAGAAGAAAGTTTTGAAGAGAAAGCTATGAAGATAGAAGAAAATGTTATGAAGGTTGAAGAGAAAGCTATGAAGATAGAAGAAAATGTTATGAAGGTTGAAGAGAGTGTTACGAAAATAGAACGGAGTTTCGAGGAGAAAGTTAAAGAAAATTTTGATCAGGAACTGAAAGGAAGGTTTGCAGAGATAGAAGGTAAACTGAAGAGAATAGAAGAAGATCTGGAGAGAAAAGTGGAAGAAAAGTTAGAATCCCTGCCCCAGGAAACTGAAAAGAAAGAGAGAAGAATCCAGAATCAGGAATTTATTAAGCTATCCACCTACGACGGCAGTTCCTCCTGGCATGTATATAAGACGCAGTTTTCCATCGTAGCTGAGGCTAACGGCTGGGACTCTGTTGCAAAGACGGCTCATCTGGTAGGGTCGTTGCGGGGTGACGCCGCAGATATTCTGGAGACCCTTTCGAAGGAACAGCGATATGACTTCGAAGCTGTAACCAGAGCACTAGAGCTACGTTTTGGAGCGAAATGGTCCAAAGAATATAGTCGACTCCAGCTCAGGTCCCGTCGTCAGAGACCAGGGGAAAGCTTACAAGAACTGGCATCAAACATCCAGAGGCTTTCACATTTGGCTTTCTCAGACTGTCATCCTGAAACACGTAATGATCTGGCTCTAGAATATTTCATTGATGCTGTCGGAGATCCAGATATTCAAAAAGCCCTCAGACTCTCCGGCGTGAAGGATGTGGAGTCAGCCTTGGTGTATGCCCTAAAAGCTCGAGACAGCCCAACAAGCCTCCTATAAACATCGCCAGAACAGCACAGCAGACAAAGTGAACGGCTCTCAAGATGATCTTAAAGAGATTCAGGAAATGATTGCAGAAATTAATAGAAGGCTAAGCATTCTTGAGAGTAGGAAAGAAGGGAAGACTCCAACAACTAAATGCTGGGGCTGTGGAAAAGACGGGCATATCAAACGAAGCTGCCCAGTAAGAACACCTAGAGACGCAACCAAGAATGTCTCTGAAGTATGCCACCCAGGAAGAGCTCTTCGGGAAAATTCAGATGCCTTCTTCCGGAAGCCCCCATATGAAGATCATAAATACAGCTGTAAAGCCGATGATAGACCCCAAAGAATTAGAGATGGGCGTTATTTCACGTAACATAATAAGTAATATTATTATTGCATTGTAGCCTATTAGCACAGTAACATATTACAAAAAATATCCTATTAAAAAAATAATATTTTCAACTTTATCTCTGCACGCGAAATAGACAAGAAATTTCTGGCGATAAAACTGATATAATACACCATTATACAAGTAAAAAGCTTGAATTATTTCTTTTATATAATTACTTTTTTATTTTATTTTATTTAATTTGCAAAATACAAAAACAATATTATGAACGCCAGCTAAAGACTCGCATCAGACTTTACGCGCAGATGTTCGAATCGATTCGTTACTTCACGTCTGAAAAAAATAGGTCTGAAATCTCAGTAAAGGAATACAAACGATTTCATGCAATCTGTTACTCAGTGATATTCTGAATCAGTAATATCTTTTCATTTCCAAGTTCATAAAATTATCGTTAAAAAAATAATACAGATGCAGCTGTTTTATTTTTTTTAACGATAATTTTGTAATAATATTTTCTAGAATGTATTACGGAATATTCCTTGTGAAATATATTAATCAAAATAATTTTAATAAGCAAGATAATTTTAACGTTTAGGACAAATAACATTGTGCTCATATTAATTTAGAAATGATTTTATTTGGTGTTGATTATTTTTCATGGGATAATAAAATCGTTTGGGTATAGAGATATTTTGATACCACGGTTTAACGAAATAGTGTTAATTTATGCAGCTAGCATGAGGGTAAGGGGTGATTATTAGATGTTGATTACTATTTCGTCATGACGGTGAGGAATGGAATTACACTTGCTAGGTTTGGCTTCGCCTGCGTATTGGAAACAGATGTTTTAGGACGGGAGTTTGATAATTGAAAGGAAGGAGTGTTTGTTTATATTTGAATTGCTTATACCAGAGCATATGAAATTGAAAATGCGTAATGGCATACAGCATTTATTGTGGTTTTATTAAGAATAATTTGAGAAGAAAATTGAATATTTATTTATTTATTTTTACTGTTTAGC
>OZ005651.1:368101871-368298371 GCA_963930645.1 Salticus scenicus
TATCAAACATTTTCGGAAAATCAGAAAAATTCTTCCTTTTAAAATGATCATTGTTTAAAAAATATGTAATTTATTCATTCGATTTTTTTTTTTTTTCAAAGTAACTGCTAAACTGAAGTTACATATAGTTTATTTACTCACTCTTTATATATATATATTAAATATTTCTAATGAAAAGTTTTTGAACTTTACTGGTGTTCAGAATGTTATTAAAAAAAAAAAAAAAAAAAAAAAAAAACGAAAATGTTTAGTGCAATTTTTTAATGCTTTTTATTACTTATTATTTAAGGCTAAATATTTTTCGAACTATAATAATTACCTATATTAGTCTGTATTTTGTTTATGTAAAAAATATTTTCCTTGTATATTCAATATAATTGGAAAATCTTTGTATTATTAATCCTATGAAAAACATATTACTTTTTAAATAAAAATGTATAAAATCTTCTAAGTAAAAACGCAGTATTCATTTATAATATATTTATTAAGCACAGATAGAGGTTCGAATTAACAAATTTTCAGACTTTTTTAAAAAGTCAGTTTTGGAGTAATGAAGCTCCCAATAGGAGGTGTTTAAAAAATAGTATTATTAATTCTAAAAGTGCATTTATGCTACGCATAAAATGAAATTTCCTATAAAGTTAAAATAAAAAATTTCAGATTTCTATCATGTTTAGTTTCAATATATAATATAAATAAATAAATAAATAAATAATAATAAACTAAATTTAAATTCAGTTTACCAGCTATTTGTGAATAAAATAAAATGATTAAATCAGTTAAATAGTTTTATAATAATGTTCATTTGAATATAAGGAGTTTGAAAAATTAAATTACTTTTGCTTCAAAATAATCTACTTATATTTTACTTGTATTGTGGGCAAAACCTACATCTTTTTTCCATGTTTAATTTAATTTATTATTTAACAGACAACTTAATATATTGTAGATTTTATTAATAAATTAAGCGAAAATTTATATCATGAAACAAGTAGGTTAACACAAATAATAAAAATATATATAATAATAATTGCATTATGTATAGATTTGAGTTGAATTACCTTTTTCAATATGTAATCTTACTTCTGCAGATGAAAACATTTTTTAAATAAACAAACTTATCAAAATAATTTAAACCGCCAAAAGAAAAAAATAAATAAAAATAAATAAAAATGAGAGAGAGAGATAAAGAAAAGAAAGAAAGAAAAAGCCATATTAAAAAAAGAACTTTGTGGTACTTTAGTTTATTTTTTTTCTATTAAATTTGTACACTCTAACAGCTTTATCCCCTCATATTAGTAAAGATAAAATTTTAACATATAATAATTCTTGTAATGAAATTTTTTACACAGTATTGTTAATAAAGGAACTCAAACTCTGAACAATGAATTTTTTTAGAACGCGCACTTTTATATGTGCGATCCTCATATTGCCTTGCAATGTTGTTTTCCTTACACGACGTCTATTCACAGGTGTTCAACACGCCATTGGCTGAAATCGCTGGCATCTTTAGCCTCGGAAGAAGACTGCTTCGATTACTACCTTAGATAACAACCTTGGGGGGAGAATCGCTCTTTAGCAGTGGGAGGAAAGAAAGTCGGTAAAATTGGAATTTAACGACTGTCGTTGTTTAAGGACGGTCGCTATGGCGGTCAGATCGGAGAATAGACCCCCAGGTGCTTTGAAATCTACAATTGTTGCTAGGCGGACAGAAACTTTAATAGAAAGGTTTTGAACGGAGTAAAAGATGAAATAAATAACAAAGCTGAATTAAAAGGCAAATTTGACTGAAACTAATAAAAAAAAACTCAACTAAAGTTTAATGTAAAAGATTTGCATAATTTAGAAATACAATAATTTTAAAAGAGAAAGAAACTAGCTAAAAAAAACAAGTGTTAAGATTCATCTTAACACTATTAAAATATGTAGAGAAGCAGCATAAAGTGTGCTAAAATGTCCGTGAGAGAGATGTCCGTCCAGAGTGTTAAAATGTCCGTTTAATTACTCTTTAAGAATGATACTAAAATTTATAGGTTGTTTTCTAATGAATCAAGCTTAATGCGGATAAAGACGTGTGGGCGAAAATTAAATGCGTTATTTAATGATAAAATTTTTATGCGTGCCATTTTATCTATTTAATAACATGACTCGTGGAGAGGAAATATAGAAAGTTTTCACCTCACTTAATTTTAATCCCAGATCGCCGGAACAGAGTTAACCTTTCCATTTCTGACTCATGAAACCATTATCAAAGACATTTTACAATAACGCTCTTTGAAATTTCTGAAGAGATTTGTTTACTTTGCATACTAAACAAATACTATAGCTGTTAGCTTATATTATGGAAATTGCTTTAATCCAGAACATTTAACTAATGAGAAACCATCTCTTCGTATATGTTCATCAGAAGCATACTATTCATACAGGTAAAATGGAATGGAAAACCTCTCATTAAGTATTCAGCAAAGGATTTTCCATTTTCTAGAAAACTATTTCATTTCATTTTATTATTTATTTATTACATTAAATAATAATGTGAAGATTTCATGTAAAATAACTTAGAAATACGAATCATTTTTCATTATTTATAGTGATTATCTCAAACTAACAGTTATAGAAACGTACTCTCAAATCAAGATTAGATTTCAGATAATGTATTCTTTGTACAAGATGTTGGTATAAGAAATAAAGTCCTCCTTTTACTATGCCCTATATTTAGAAAAATATTGCCCTCTATGTAACTAATTAAAATAGTCTCCGAGTTATTTAAATTTGAAAATGACGACTTACACCACTTCACCGTTTAAGATTCATTTTTCAGCGTCAATGCCCTCACTTCAGGAAGTTATACATGAGATGATAAAAATTAAATAACGATCCATTTGAATTAAAATCATTCAAACACGCGAAATCAACAGATTTAAGAATTTAATGCAAATTGATGATATGTTGTATTACTAAAAAATTAATAGTTAAATCTCTTAAGGGGTCATCTGCAAATTGAAACATTTTAAGTGAAAATGTTATGTAAAAGACAGATAAAAGAGTGGTTTAGCTTGCACAATACTAAATTAAAGAACTGGTGCATAAACAATATTTAAACTGAAAAACTTCTTTACACATCATAAAATCAATGAAATGTGTTTTCATTAATTTTATGGTGTGTCAACACGTTTTTAAGTTTAAAAGTGGTTTAACTTGTTTTCGAGTATTATTCTACAGTCATATTTTCCTCATTAAGGCTCACTAGACCGAAAATTGCGATTTAAAGCTGACTTCGAACTACTATGATCGTCTAGCTCTGATTTGGGTTTAAACCTAGCTCCTTTCAACTGAAGGCTACAGGGGTGGCCATTCCGCCATCATATGCGCTGAATAAAGGAGCCTGGGTTATGTTGATTTATCTAAACTAAGAAATTGCCTTTTTGTATTTACTCTTTTTAAGAAAAAAAGTTTTCTAATATCTAATATAAAAAATACCAGGTATAGTTTTAGGAATTTTCAGAAAAGTTTCATTGACTTCTGTTAGTGTGTCCATCTACTTTTTCGCATCCTAATTTCCATAAATAATTTTATAAAGCTGCGAAATTGATTGAAGCACTTTCATGTTGAAAATAATATAAATAGCACTCACAAAACAACACGACGGTCTATTACAGATATATATATATATATATATTTTTAATCTGGTTTAATATCTTTAAGATTCCCCTTTAGACAGTATACAGAGAAAAACAAAAATATAAAAATGTGTGAAATAACACTTGTATTATCTAAATATTTTTTGTGTGGCCTCGTAAACAAATCTTTATTAATAAAATCAGTCTTTTGCCTGGAAATTTTTTAGAATCAAAAAATTTTGCGATATCTTCACGTTTCACACATCGTGAAAGACAAAAATGACTTCAGAAAATTTTCTCTTTGTGTGTGTGTGTGGGGGGGGGGGGGGTTCGTTGTTTCTGTATATCTGTAACACTATATTTGTTCGAGTCCCAAGTGAAAACGGCTGGACGGAATTCAACGACACTTGTCAGGAATTTAGCTCTGTACCCATTTCAAAATTATATTTATCGAACATTTCAAAATTTTGACTAGATTTGGAGATATGGATGAAAAATGCCTCCGCATGAGTAATAAGGCTTTTGTCAGTAAAACTCTTTGAATTGAAAAATAAAAAAAGTTATCTTAACATTTTAAACATCAGGAACCTCAAAATTATTTCAGAATATTTTCTGTGCGTGCAGGAAAGAGATAGAAGCATACATGACGTTTTTTATTCGACGAGGTATCATGTGAAAAGGGCCGGACGGAATTCTATGACACTTGGCTGAAGTTTAGGTTTGCACCCAACTTTAAATTATATCCATCAAACATTTCAAAATTGTAATTAGATTTACAGATATGGACAAAAAATGTTTCTGTAACCAAGTAAAAACTATATATAGGTATTTAGATACGTTAAAATGTTTATATTTGACAAAAAACTCGACTTCTTATTTGTTGTTGCTTTGTTTTTTAATGTGCACTCTGCGTACTCTTACGCAGACGATATCTTTCCTTATTTTTGAAGTTATTTTTAAAATTTATATTTCCGTTTAATAGATGGATTATTTTGTATATAAAACATATTTTATCGCAAGCAATGGTGATTATATGTTCTGTAAAAAACTGTAAAAAAAAATTATTTAAAACGTTTTAATTTAATCTATTACATTTCACAGGTATATATATATATATATATATATATATATATATATATATAATTATTATTTCATACTTTTTAAGTAATTATTTATGTAAAATGCTTACAACTGATTTAGTTCTTTAAAAGATAACAATTGTATGTATTATCTGAAAAAAAATGCAATACTGTTTTTATAATAATTTATGGGAATAAAAATTATCTGTGGGTGATTGTATTAACCATTAAATGCATCGTATGGCATATCTGCTACATGTTAAACAATTGCGCTACCATTCCATCTAGTGAGATTTTTACTGACCAATCTATGTTGCTTTTCTGCTACATTGTGTTTTCAGAAGGGTCATCGCACTGTCCTTCCAGCAGATGACAGTAGCACTGGTTTTCACTGAATTTGACTGGAAATAATCGAGAACATCATAGTTTCAGAATTATCTGATATTTTGCGTTGTTTTCTGTGTACTTGGAATATAGTTAATGCAAAATAAAACTTCCTCTACATATAAAATAAAGTATGTAAATACACTATGTGAACATTGTACTGACTTAACCCTTTCGCACGAACGTGCCAAACCGTTTTCTCATTCATCCCCGGCTGTCACACATTTGTACCAGTGTCCTAGAAGGTTTCAAAAACTGTAATTTCTCGCACAAGTTGACATTGTATGTCAGTGGTATTTTAGAATGATGTAGATTTGACCTTCTACTCGAAATAGGACTCACATGCATGTGTATTTTAATTATATAAACGTTAATGTTTCTGAATCGCATGCTTTATATGGAAGTTTTCAGAACAAAATGTGTAGAATAGAAAATACACGCGCTCTTTAAATGAGCACGTGTTATTATTATTGTTATTATTATTATTATTTAATAGTAAGTAAAGAAGTTTTATTTTCGCTAGAACATTGGGTATTTGGGTTGCAGTGCATTTTTTAATCGATAATTAGATCTTGTAGATGTGGAATTTTTCTATTTTTACCGTTAAATTTCAAAGCGTCGAAATATCAGAAATGATGCAAAATATTTTAGATATTGATTCGGATACAGACTCTGCGTGTTATGATAGTGACACTATAATCCGCTCAGATTAACTGAAAGGCATTTTCCAAAACTTTGTTCAAAAGAAACTGCTAAGACAGTAAGATGACGATGCTTCGTTTGTTCACATTCCCACAAAAATCCTCTAAAATGGAAATGGAGTTATTACGAGCGCAAATATTGTAACGTAAGACTCTGTGTAAATCCCTGTTTTCGAAATTTTCATTCTAAAAAGAATGTTAAGTAATATATTTAGTTGTCAAATGTATAATTTAAAAAGTCATTAAATAGTAAGTCAGTACTGAAAAAAAAAAGTGTGTAAAAATGCATTTGAACAAGAAATAACTTCAGTAAATAAAGTATGTAATTAAAAATATATAAAGCCTGTGCCGTTTATATATTCTATAGAACATTAGTGAACAACGCGTTCATATTTCGGTAATTTCATGGATTTAGGCTTAAAAACAAAAATTCCTCAGCCCTGGACAGACGCTCGCGAAAGAGAGTGAGCGGCCTCCCGTCGCAAAGGGTTAAATGCCATAGAAATCCTGTGAGGTTATTTGTCTCGCCAAGTAATGAAAATAACAAACAATATCATTCAACATATAAATTAGAAATGGCCATCATGGAGAAATAAGACAATATTCTCAAATCTCTTCTTAAATTAACTCTATGCCGAATCATGTGTTTCAAATTATTCATAGAAATGGTGGGTCAAAATCATATTAAATTTGCAAAAACTGTATGTTTTTACGTGTGGTCTTACAATTTTGTAACAGTTATTTTTGACACTTTTTTTGTTTTATTTATGTTTTGTTTTTTCTAAATTAAGGTAAACGCACCAGTAGTGGACATTTTCCGGCTATTTTTTGTGTAATTTCCTAAATTTTAGAGTTTCAAAAAATAATTAATATTTCAGACCTTTACTAACTCTTTCTAAACACGACTGTATTATGAAAATTCCTAATTGTAGCATTTATATATGTAAAAAATCAAAAATCTGAAGAGCTTAAAATGAGCCAGTAGTGGACACACGTAAAGACCCAGTAGTGGACCCTTTTTTGTTCCAGTAGTAGACCCCTTTGAATTTTTGCTTTAAAACTCAACTCTAAAATTGCTAGATTACAGAATTGTGTCAATTACTGGATCTCGCATTAAAAGTTATATGAACCAGTAGTGGACAGGGCTGTCCACTATATGTCATGATGACATTTTTTTGGTACCAGTAGTGGACACCCATAAAAATACTATGTGTTAAAACAAGATTTAAAAAACAATACAATAAATGAATTCTGCATACATATTTTAATCTTATGAAAGCAAAAGGTAGAAGAAAACAGTTAAAAATAAACAGAGAGCGAGCAAATAAAATTTCATTTCCTTATTCAAAGTCATAAGAAGAAAACGGCAAAATCACAAAAAGTGCAAATTTTTTCAGTTAAACTAACATTATTTTAAAACTAATGGCCGGAATTATTTTTTGTTAAAGGGTTTGACAGTAATGGACTATAACTCCCTTCCTGAACATTGCTCGAATCTTCAGAATTTTTAGGTAGCTTATTTTCCGAGTTTAAAATTAAAAGTGTCCTCAACTGGTGCGTTTGCCTTAATTCCTTTCATGTTACTTACTTCATTTTACTAAAAACTTAATGTTCTGGCATAGAATGTCTTTGATTTTCGTTGGAATATTTCTTTTATTACCTAAATATGTTGGGGTCTTATACTTTTGTAACAGTCTGTATTTCTTAAACTCATCTAGACAAAAAAAATAAATGATGCATTCTGCAAAAATCGAAAAAAAAAATTAATTAAAATTCTCGTCAATAGGTGGAGCTGCACCAATATTTACGGTATTTTTGAGAATTTTTGTAAAATATATAATAAAAATAAATTATTTCACTGTTGGTAATTTTTGCAGATTCATTCTATCAATTTCGGCCAATCCAGACGAAAATCTTTTTCAAAAATCGCTTTAGATATTGGCGCAGCGCCATCTTTGCACGATAATTGTAACTTTTCCATTTTCGCAGAGAGTAGCGCCACCTATTGAAGAAAAATTTAGGTGGCGTTACGCTCTGCAAAAATCAAAAAACAAAATGAGTTAGAATTTTTGTCAATAGATGGCACTGCGCGAATAACTAAGGCGATTATTGCAGATTTATTGTAAAATAAATAAATTTTGTATCTTTCACTTGGATTGACTAAAATTGATCGAATGACTCTGTAAAAATTACCAACAGTGAAATAAATTTTCCTTTATTTTGTTTTTTATTTAAATAAAAAACAGCAAAAATTGTCTAAGATATTGGCGCCACGCCACACATTGACGAAAATTTTCACTATTTTTTTTTTTTTTTTTTTTTCTCTGAGCGCATCATTTGTACTACCGATTAGTGAAATTTTGTTTCGCTTGGGGGCCATAGAACCGGTTTTGGAACTTTCTGAATAGACGAACTTTAATTATAACAACCCTGTATTTCTCTTAATTTTTCAGAGTTTTAAGCTGTCAAAATACGGGGATGTTAACTGAACGTGAAAAACATTAGAATGAAATGGCTCAAACATATTTCATGTATATTTTTAATTAAAAAACATTTTTTAATTATGAAGATTATGAATAAATTCATATAAAAAAAATATAAATAATGATCTATATCAATAATTGCATGAATAGAGCGGGCATCGTCAAAAACATGGGTTTTCAAATCTACAGCTCATTCTTATCATTATTTTTCGAGAGTTAAAGTGATATTCCTTTTCTTATTGTTATTAGGAGAGGGGGGGATACGTCATTTATTATCATTTGTGTCACCTATAACCTTGCATACACATGAGTTAAAATAGTGCACAAGTAAGATTAGGTGCACATATAACTTCTGAATTAGTTTATTTTATATTTAAAATTGTCATACGTCTTTTCCGATTATTATCTAAATGGGTATAATACCTTTCTGTGTGAGGTTTTTTTTTTTTTTTAATGTAAAGAGGAACTGCTAATACATTTTCATTTTTAACCCTACCAGGAATTAATTAATTTAAAGTATATAAACTATACCTTTTCGGAACATTCTTCATCTCAGGAATTCGAATATGAAATCAAACATGGGTGTTTCCATTCGAAAACTTTGATGTAAATGTAGATGAAACTTTAAGCAGAATTTAACTATTGCATTAATATAATAAATAGACATTATTTCAAACTAATCGGCATCAACTGTATATTTCTTTTTTTTTTTTCTAACAGTTTCCAACGAGGTTGAAAAGTGTTGACTTCGGTTTGTCTGTCTGTCTGTCCGTGGGGCCGCAGTAGCCTAGTCGGTAGAGCGCCGAGCTCGTAATTGGAAGGTTGTGGGTTCGGTATTCGAGTTGGCCAAAAGACCGTCGTGTACACTAATGGTGGCTGGTGACCGTAAAATCTATCGTGGGCGCAATGTACTCCACTTTCCAATAAAAATAACACCTCTGGGGGTTACCGAAGCGGGAGAGCCATCCTCTCCGTGTAGGATCAGAATTGTGATGGCAACACTCTGGAACACCTCTAGGGGGGGGATTCCCAGACCGTCGCCAATTGCCCATTGCACAGCACTACTGCGACGTAAAACCCAACCAACCAACCAACCACCAACCGTGAGTCCGCGCTCTAATTCCCTTAAAATATTTATGGAATTTCTTAAAACAGATATATGTTATTCAAGTTCACTATCGGATGTTTCCTATTGAAAATGGAGTGTATACCTCTACTGGTTTGTGTACAGGGACACTCGAATGTATTACAAAGCATTTCGTTCTATGAGAGGTATTTCTAAAAACCATATTGTAATAACTTTACTGTACACAAATCTTAATGAAATTGAAATATGTTATTCAAGTTCACTATCGGATGTTTCATATACAAAATGGAGTAAATACCACCACTGGTTTGGATACAGGGACACTCGAAACTTTTCCAAAGCATTGCGTTCTATGAGAGGTATTTCTATAAACCAAATTTTAATAACTTTTCTTTGCCCAAAGCTTAATGAAATTGAAAAGTGTTATTCATACGCACAAAAGATTGCTTTTTATAGAATATAGTATGATTATTATTAGATTTACAGCGCCACGCAAAAATATTCAGTTACATTAAGAGCTATTAATAAAAATTTGCTGTAATTGCACTTTCGTTTAGATTAAGTGTTTTTAACACTTTCTAATAATTTTTTAGTGTAAATATGATTTCAATTTGCGTATCTGTCTGTCTGTTCATCTGCTCATCTGTCTTTCCGCGCTCTAACTCTCGTAAATAATTATGGATTATCTTGAAACTGATATGTGTTATTCAAGTTCACTATTGGATGTTCCCTATTGAAAATGGAGTGAATACCTCTACTAGTTTGTTTACAGGGATACCTGAAAGTATACCAAAGCATTGTGTTCTTATGACAGCTATGTCTTTAAATCATGTTTTAATAACTGTACTATACTTAAATCTTAATGAAATTGAAATATATTATTCAAGTTCACTACCGGATGTTTCCTGTGTAAAATGGAGTAAATAGTACCACTGGTTTGTGTACAGGGACACTTGTAAGTATTCCAAAGCTCTACTACACTGTTAAAAATTTTCTCCTAGGTTGAACCAAAACATGGTACATTTTTTCTGCCACCATGCGATGGTGAAACCTTTTACCATTATTTGGTGCTTTACTATACCAAGGCTTGGTACTTCAATAGCTACATCCATAAGACGGAGAAATTTTTTATCATAATTTGGTGCTTTTTTTAAACAAGAAACGCCAAATCATAGTAGAAGGTTTCACCATCGCATGGTGGCAGCAAAGATGTACCATGTTTTGGTTCAACCTAGCAAAATGAAGCTACTGTAGTACCAACATTTGGTTCAACCTTGAACTGAAATTTTTAACAGTGTAGAGGTATTTCTACAAACCAAATTTTAATCACTTTACTTTGCAGAAAGCTTAATGAAATTGAAATATATTATTCATTTTCAGAAAAGATTGCTTTCGACAGAACGTAGTATGATTAGCACTAGATTAACAAAGCCACACAAAAATATTGAGTTACATTAAGGACTTTTATTGGAAATTCGCTAGAATTGCATTTTCGTTTACATTAAACGATGTCTTTTTTAGAAAGTGTGAATATGATTTCAATTTGTGTATTTGTCCTACCGACAGTCCTACTGTCCGTCTGATCGCCCCTAGCTTCCGCAAATATTTTCAGAATTTTTTTTTAAAATGATATCCTATTAATGAAGTTCACTATGGAATGTTCCCTATTTAAAATTATATTAATAGGTCCTGTACAACTAGATTGTGTACAGGGGCAACTAAAAAAATAAATAAATAAATAAAAATAAATAAATAAATAAAATGCCAATGCATTGCGTTTTAGGACAGTTATTTTTAAAAATCTCATTTAAATAACTTTCTACTGCAAAAATCATTAAAAAAAAAATGACATGTATTGTTAAAATTCTAAAATAATGTTTTGTATAGAATATGATATGATCAACCTTCAGATTCACTGTACACGAAAACGTCTTAAATTCAGTTAAAAAAGTGTCTTAAACGGATGGTCATTTTTTAAGCGAAAAAAAAAGTTTTACTTTTAAAGACAACTTTCTGCATCCGAAATTAAGACATTGCAAATGTCTTAAAACATCGCCATCTTTTTTAGGTTTAAAAACACCGCCATGTTAGGCTCAAAAGGCTTTTTAATAAATAAATGAATAAAGGTGGCGTGTAATTCTGCTTTTCTGTTTAAAACGTATTTTAGAATTTTATAGAGCATTAATAAAATATAATAATTAAAAAAAAAAAAAAAAAAAAAAAAAAAAAAAAAAAATGCAAGCCCCTGGAGTTGAACTTACTATCCTCGATACCACCGAAAAGCGCTCCTACCGATCAAGCCACGACCTTACACAGAATATCTTGGTAATATACACAGTAATATTCGCGAAATGAATAGTAAAGTTATAATATAATTAGGGTTTTTTTTTTTTTAACTATCGAGATTAAGAATTTTATGTGTAGAGGTTTAAAGTTTTGTAAAATATAAACAAATATATCAAAACCTCAGATTGTGATGTTTTGAAAACGATTTCTTTTTTTAAACTATAATTTGAAAGAAAATAAAAATACATATGAATATGAAAACCAAAAAAGTTTTATTTTACATCCAGGTACAGATAAAAATGTTGAAGAAAAGATTTTTAAATCGAAAGATGCTTAAAAAAAAAAAAAAAGCATATATTTACAAATTGTGTAAGATTAGTTAAAAATTCGGTTTCTTAGATACAAGTTATTCTTAAGCTATAAGTTATTCTTCGCTGCAAGTTCACCTTAATGTTTATCATTCAATTAAATGAACGAGCTTTAAATAAAAAGTAACATTTTTATATGCATATTTATTTATTTATTTTTTAGCCAAATTATTTTTGCTCCTAAAAATGTTTTTTATTAAGTATTTCAAACATAATTACTCGCAAATAAGATAACAAATAATGCATATTTGTTATGTTAAATCTAAAATTTTTCTAATAAGCTTATTTAAATTTCACAATTAAATGTTTTTAAATAATGCAATTTTTGTAATTAATTCATTAGTTTAAGTTTTATTTGAACAAAAATGTAGATAACGTATTTAATTAAACAATAGTAATTAAAATAAGTATTTTTATCTGTTATTTATTGAAATTTGATATATTTAAATTATTTCACTTAATGGAATGGAAATAGACTCAAACTAGGAGTAAAATAAGAGTGACTACCCTTTCTCACTTGACATGATTTTCAGAATAACCTCATAAATAAAAACACTTACTGAAAAAAAATATTAATTTATGTATTTTTATTTTATTTTATTTTTATTTATTTATTTTTTTTTTCTTAAAAAAAAAAAAAAAAAAAAAAAAAAAAAAAAAAAAAAAAAAGAGAGAGATTTAATTTTTTTATATTTGTATTATAATTCAATTTAAAAAAATATATATCTTTTCCGCTGCTAAGTTAAAAGATTCTTAAAGGAAATTACCATTGTGTTAAAACTTATCTTGATATGAGAAAAACGAGACGACGAAGATGATTTTGATTTCCATTGACAGATGGCGCCACTACTAATAATAAACAATGAAATGTAAAATGATTTATTTTAAGACATTTTAAAATCACTTATTTTAAGACACGTTCCTTTTTTAAGACACTTTATATCAGTTCATTTGCCCCACCAGTTTATTAAGACACACAAGTGTCTTAAATTAAGATGTCTGTTATGTCTGAGCTTCATATTCACACATTTACGTGTCTGAAATGTATTTTCAGGGTTTTTTTTTTTTTTGTCTTACTTTAAGACACCTTTATTTGCAGTGTTTACAGGGATACACAAGAATATTCAGGTACATTAAGGGCTGCAATTATAATCTAACGGCTACATTTTCTTTTATGTTAAGCCATTTTATCACTTTTCAACAATGTCTAAGAGTAGTTTTAAATTCAATTAGTCTTTTCAGTCCTTCTGTCTGCTGTGTGATAATGTAGGCAAAGAATATTGAAAGTTATACGATACAACAAGTATGTGCAGTTTGAATGCTTTAATAATCAATGCGTACTGCATGATTTTCCTTTCTTGTTTTTTTCCTTGACTTCCACCTAACGTTGTATACATTTTTGCTATGTTTGATCCAAATTATGAGTATTGTTCTCCACTTCAAAGAATCAGTTGATTTATCCCTAGAGTAGATCTGTCCTATAAATATGTCTGCGTGTGGAAAAAGAATTGTGAGAAAAGCCTTTTCACATTTGAATTTCCAAAATCTCGAAGGTAAACCTTCAGCTTAAAAATGTATTTGGTGTCTAATTAACAGATAAATTTAAACGCAACGGCTTTTGAATGAGTAATACTGACTTACGGTATAATTAAATAAAACATTTAAATTGATCTAAATAGGTGTATTTACAATGATTGTCACATATATATAAAAGAGAAAAGAAAGAAAGAGAAAAGGTTGATTGATAGGATTTTACTCACACTAATTCTAAAGTATGAGCAACTGGCGAAGGTCTGGGACTCACACCTAAGTGTGGTCCGGAGATATGTTATTATTCTGATCCTCCTAGGAAGGGATAGCTCCCCTCTTCGCTAACACCCAGAGATATAATTTGGACGGAAACATGGAGGACATTGCTTCCACGACGGATTCCACGTGCACCAGCCACACTTTGTGTACACGACGGTCTTCGCTCAGTTCGAGTATCGAACCCGCAATCTTCCATTTACAAGTTCGACGTTCTACCAACTGAGCTACAGCGTCCCTCCCCCATAAAAAAAAGGGAAACTTCTGAAATTTGTGTATCCAATCGTTATTGTATTTTTTACGCCAATTATTGGTTGAAAAAAAATTGGGATAATGTGAAAATAAGAATTGAGATTGCATTACATTTTTTGGTTTAAGCAATGAAGATATATAGATGAAAATGCCCTGAGTAGATGATATCAATGCTTTAAAAGAAATATTAATGGACACTTTTAGAAATTATAATTGAATACGATTCACACATCACATAACTATGAAAATGACGTAAAGTGCAATTGCAACTTTTCAGAAAACTGAGCCAAACGAACTAACTGTATAGGAAACTAATATCACTCGTTAGGATTAAAGAATTGAATTGTAAATTTTATCCATTTTTCTACTATAGAAAATGAATTTTAACCAGTTCCTTATGGGCAAAGGCTAAATCTAGTATAATCTGAGAGGCAACTTTAGTGGAAAATAATATATTAACATAGACTTTTCTGTTCTTCCCAGAAATGACGCTAAATTGAATAAATTGATCTGGAATAAGAATGACCTTAGAAAATAAAATTACTATACAAAAATCTTTAAAATCTAAACAAAATATTATTTTTGATTATTAACACATTTGTATAAACAAATAATGAAATTAAATTAAAATCATTTAATTTTTAGTATTTTATTGCTTTAAACTAGATTTGTAAGTTACTTTAAATGTGGTAAAATATATATATATATATGTACAATTATACATAGAATATTTTCTTTTAACTTCTAAATAAGTTTTTATTCATAATGACAAAATTTGAATGAATTATGGTAATGGAACATTTCAAAATTAGGAACGTACATGTGCTAAATGTGTGGCATGAGAGGATCGTAAAATATTCATTATTAAATGTCTCTAATATCACTCATCATTTGAAGTTGTTCTAGCTTTTTAACTCCACTAGAAAAACCATTTTTGTACTTCAAAAATTGTATACAATCATTATTAATAGAAATAAAAATACCAAATGAGAGAAAATTAAAAAGGAAAGGAAAGGCAAATTAGCAAAGTTTTTAAGAAGGGCTTTTAATAATTTCCGGCATCATTCATTATGGATGAGATATCTGAAGTGTTTTCTGAAAATTAAATCGTACAATTAGCTCACAAATTGAACTTGAAAAAATCTTGGCAAACGGACGCGCTTCTTTCTTTCCCATTTAATTAGTATAAAAACTGTTTAAAATTAAATATTAGATTTATGTGCATAAAACGTAAATCTCAAACATCCAATTAATTACCTTTTTCAGTAGCAGATTTTTTTCACCATTGAAATTGTATTTAAGTTGAAATCAAATATTGAATTACTTCATTAGCCTATCTTATTAGAACGATAGTTAGATTTGTAATGGACTAAAAACACATCTTATGTCGTAACATTTAATAAATAAATAAATAAATAAATAAAAATAAAAATAACTTTTTTCTTACAACGGATAATTAGAACAAAACGTAAGTCTCATAATCAAATATAGATTTATGAAAAATTTGTGAAAGTTCTGTTTTTAACTTGATGAAATTTCTTAAAAACTTGATTATGTTAAATACGTAAATTTTTTAATCTATATTTTTTTTTAAAAAAAAGGAAATGTTTTACATTTTGAATCTTTAATGAAATTTCTCTATTGTCTCTAGATCAGAAGGAATAGTATGTTATGGCCACCACAAAATCTTCTTCTATATTTTCCTACACCAATTTCTGCAGTGCATATTATTTATCAAAGTTATTAGTTGTCAAAACTATTTTTCCCGACGAATACAGACAATTATCATCCCAAAGAGCTTTAAAACTAAATGACCAAAGAAAATCAATTTATGCTACCTTATAGGATAACTTATTAAAAGCATTTTTCTTTTTTATTTAATTTTGTTAAAAATGGAAAAAAAAATCGGTAATTTAGATTCAAATTGTTACATATCTGTGGTTCAACGATTGCTTTAAAAAGTACTGAAGAGTTCTTTTGAAAAATTATCATACTGAAAATTTTCATCCAATTCAGGCCAAACGGGAAAAGTAATACCACAACCTATACAAAAAAAATCTGGTTCACTGTTATAACTACTTTTTTTTTTCAATTTCACATTAAAAATTAAAAATAATTCTCATTATATATGTTGATATGGAATTATACTGCCGTTCATCAATTTCAATACAGAACTTGTTTTTTCAGTTTTTCCCATGAAATACACAAAATAATAAGCTTTCGCATGAATTGATCTTTTATTCAAGTAAAGAAACGTACGTCTTGGCATAATTTAGCATATACAACAAAATGTTGGCTATATCTTCCCTTCATCAAACTAACCACCTTCCGATGCTATCACTACGCCGCGCACACTCATGGCATTCTATTGGTTAGTTTATTCAAAATTTCGGATCCAAAGTTATACCAATTGCATTGAATCCCTTCCCACAGAAGATTTCGGCTTATAATAGTATTTAAATCTCTGATGCACCTGTCAAAATGATCCTAAAGTAGTTCGATTAGGTTATAGTCTGGAATCTGGGAGAGAGGGGTGGCAAACCATATTTTGCAGCACTTTTTGATATTGTTTTGATTGAACATACTTTCTACACAGACTTGAAGTATGCTTCGGTGTTGTAGAAGGAATTCCCGACCAATAGGGCGAGTGCCAGAGGAAATAGTATACCGCGATACCGCTTGGAATCCATGATCACATCTATTTTTGCAAGATCTCCAACTACACACCTGCCTAAGCTTGCCCAAACCATGATAAAACTTTTTCCATGCATGGCAGTAGGTTGGATTAAAGCGAATAAGATGCGCTGATCCACACCACGATAAACTCACTCCCATTTTTTAGAACCAAATATTTCGTATTTCGATTCTTCTTTTTTCACTGATCACGGGTCCAATCCTTATGCTCTCATGACTGGACAAAGCAGTATTAGGTGCACAAATTTTAAATAGGAATTACTGTTAACGCTTCAATAATTTGGCTGCCAACTGTAACGCTGTAAATTTTCTAAACCACGAAGGAAATTCCAACAGGACTCAATTTTGGAGAAAGTTAATGACCATGATTTACCGAACTTTAGGTTACGCAACACCTGCTCTGTTGAACCAAGTGCATGCGCTCTAAAAGACTTATTTTCCCCCTCTTGATAAACTTTTCTTGTAGATTAAAAAATGAGTTAGCCATGTTTTTTTCCCCTTCTTTTTAATCATGCTTTTCACTTAAATTAAATGTTGTTATGTCCTTAAAAGCTAGTATTTATTTATAGACTTAGAGTCAATTCTTTAGACAATTTTAGAATTCTTAGATTTAAATAATAAGGAAACTTAGAGATTCATTAACAATTAGATTGTGTTTATACATCTACTTTCGATTTCGAGTTTTAGGCAATTGATTTTGAAAAATTTGTCATCTTTCGGCATTTAGTGATATATAATACTGTCAGATAAAAATCGTCTGCATTTATAATGGAAAATAATTTAAGAGATAATATGTATTGATTGAATTTTGTGTAAAATTATATAGAAGAAAGTCATGTGGTGGCCACATCATAGTAGTTGTTTGTATTATTTTTGAGTAACAATGAAAAGTTTTGTTTCTGTGATAAAAAGAAAATTATGTTGGAAAAAATTAAAACGAGCAATTGTATTTTGAAGGGGTTTTTTTCCCCATTAAAGTAGTGTAAATCCACAAAGCAAAATGGAAATTTTTACAGTTTAGAAAAAACTCCGACGAATTGGAGCGTGTAGTATGACTGTATGCGCCGACATTTCCGTGAATCTACAATTTTATAAAGCATTCGTTTCTTAAATTTATCCCTAAAAACTTTATTGGAAATACAATTAATGCGTTGAAAGGTAAAATTTCACGTTACAGCACTTAAATAGCGTATATATGAGTTTCATGGCGATTCAAGACATTTTATAAAATTTGTAAATATATTTTAAATTTAATATGCTCGTACTGATGTCAAAACTATGAGGAAATTTTTGATATGCAAAATATATTAACGATCTACACCAATTTTGTACAGATTTTTATATTTCAGCGATACCATCCGAAAGGACAAAGAATTTAACTAAGAATCTTTATTAAGACCACTATTTAGAGGAAATATTACAAAAGAATCTGAAAATCTTTAAAGTTCCGTATATGAAGAAATCTAACAAATAAATCTACATGTATTATCAAACTTCTTTCGACTGAAAAACTAAATTCTAACAAAACTAGTATGTTGTGGCCACCACGAGACTTTCTTCTATCTTTTCCTATACAAATTCACTCAGTAACAATAATAATAATAAAAAAAAAAGTATAGAATTAAGGGGAGAGGGAAAAAAAAAAAAAAAAAAGTGGGACTTTATCAAATTTTCACATTTTACCCAAAATTTTGTCAAAGTCCCACTTTTTTTTTTTTTCTCTCCTCTTAATTCTATCAAACTCCCACGGTTTCCGTGTTCTGACAAACTTAAACAAATTTTTGCATTTTCCCCCCAATTTTGTCAAAGTCCCACGGTTTCCGTGTTCTGACAAACTTAGAATATTTTTCACATTTTACCCAAAATTTTGTCAAAGTTTGTCAAAACACGGAAACCGTGGGACTTTGAAAAAATTAGGGGAAAAATGCAAAAATATGTTAAAGTTTGTCAAGACACGGAAACCGTACGACTTTGACAAAATTAGGGGAAAAAAGCAAAAATTAGTTTAAGTTTGTCAGAACACGGAAACCGTGGGAGTTTGATAAAATTAAGGGGAGAAAAAAAAAAAAAAAAAATCTAAGTTTTTTTTCGTAAAAAGTAAAAAAAATCGATAACTTTGTTTTAAATTATCACAGATTTATAGTTCAACCATTCGTTTTAAAGGTACTGACGAGACCTTTCGAAAGATACCCATCTTGAAAATTTTTGCCCTATATCACCCTGTTAAAATTTAGAAAAAGCGGGATGGCAACGCAACCTGTAAGACGATTTTTACCAAAAGTTGATTGGCACTAATTTGTGTCAAGGTGCAACTACATACCAATTTGTATGAAATTCTGTGCAGTAGTTCCAGAGATACAGTTGCCACAAAATTTTGTCACACACACAGACAGACAGACATTTTCTAAAAATGTTAAAATCGTGTTCTACAGCTCTCAAAACGTGTAAATCCATCAAAAACCTGAAATCGAAAATTTTTACGAATCCAATACTTTCTTCTATTGAAGATAGAAGAAAGTAAAAAAGTAAATGGGATAGTCTCACATTTTATTTAACAATTTAATCAAATTATCAATTTTCAAATAATCACAATCGAAATCTCCAAGAGAATGAAACATAGAACTAATATTGCTGTACGAAAAAATTAAAATTCATTTGGAACACTTTATAGCAGTTGGGTAATTTTTAAACATAGAACCTTTTTTTTTTTTTTTTTTTTTTAAAGCAGCATGCCAAGTCATCAGAAAGTTCATTCTAATATACATTTCAAAAAGTACAGTCGTATTATTCTTGATAACATATCGTAAAATCGGTGTGTTTCCTAGAAGAAATTTTGATTTGGCGATGAGAGAACATTTGCACATAATATTTCAACGTAACACGTATCCGAAGATATTAGAAAGATCGATAACAAAACTTCACATTATTTAAGAATAGAGATTTTTTTGTTTTGTTGAAAGAAGTACTGTTATACGCAATTCAATATATTTTTGGAAAATTTTCGTTACGTGCACCATTTCGTTTCCGTGCATCTTCCATAAACATAATATTTTTGTCACAGGAGTGGCATGACGTAATTTTCAACCCTTTTAAATACTACACACTCTCCGAGTACGATGCAGATTTCCCAAAATGACTAATATTAACCAAAGCAATGAATCCACAATACTTATTGGGTCTTTGAATATATATTTTAAACATAGTTTTTAAACTAAGAAAATTTGAAAAATATTCTGCTTTTGTTATTTCACGTTTCTCTTAACTCTCTCGAAACTTCATGCGAAGCTGAATTATTCTATTTTAACCCTTAAATGCCGAATGTTGCCTTTCGGCAACGTACCCAATTTTGTCTTCTAAAGTATATTAGAATAATATTAAAGCTGTAATGCCTCAACAAATTGCTTTTTAGCTGTAAACCATACTTGAAATAAAGTATGATTTTTTAAAGTATTTTTTCTGAGATTTATTTAATAGAGGAAAGAAAACATTTTTAAATTGATTTAAAAATAATCAGGCATTTAAGGTTTAAGAAGTTTTATAACTTTTTTGGCACGCTACTTTTAAAATTCCATTCTAATACTATGGGCAATATTTTTAAAACTGTGTGTTTCCTCAAAGTGAGGTACTATTGATCTAAGTCCTAGGTAAATTTCAGATTTTCAAACCTTAGAATGTTCTACTTTAAACATTCTGTTACTGATCTTTTTTTATTTTCTGAATTTTCCTAATACTCATGGTTTTCAGTTTATAAGTAACTCAATACAAATTTCATGATTTTTGTTTCTACTGCAGCCAGCGTGGGGTAGCAAAACTAAATATAAATAACGAAATACTTAAGCAAGCGCTTAATTAAATACATAACATTGTTAAGCGAGAGAAGAAAGTCTTATTTTTTGAAACCAAAACAAACAAGAAAAAACTGAAAAAAAAAAAAAAAAAAGATTACATGTATAATTAGCTAAAATTCTATTTACCTAATATTCTATATTAATTATTACACTTTATTTAAATCTTGGCATTATTACTAAGACTTCCAGCAAACAAAATTCTTTTAAAATGCATTATATAATTCTTTGTTGACCGTATATATAACTAAACTTAAATCGCTTTTATCCTTTAACTAAACATTCGACTCAGACTATGAATTAAAGAAAGGGGATATTTTTATACTTCTTTTATTTTTTTCAAACAAGTGAATATAATTTAGAAATTTATTCATAAAGCCTGAAAGTTCATTTCAGAAAATTATGGAGTGGAAGGCTGATTTTTTTTATATATATATATACTAACTATGGAAAAAATACCAGAGTCGGGAATCGAACCCGGGCCTTCCGCTTTACGTGCGGATGCTCAAACCATCAAGCTACCCTGGCTGATTACCAGCTAGGTATTTCTCACATAACATTCGTTGGCAAAAATTAAATTGAAAATTTCATGGTCTATTGGAGTTGTGCCACGATTAATAATGTCACTTGATGCAGCTGTGTTTGCAGACTCGGTGACTTTGCCAACGAATGTTATGTGAGAAATGCCCAGCTGGTACATCCAGTGTAGTTCGATGGTTTGAGCATCCGCACGTAAAGCGGAAGGCCGGGATTCGATTCCCGGCTCTGGTATTTTTCACATAGTTGGTATAAAGAAATCAGCCTTCCACTCCATTATTTTCTGAAGTGAATGTAGTTTCAGAGAATTGTTATGATATTTCAATTAAAAAATAGAAATATGGTAAAAATGAATATGTGCCAAATAAAATGAACGCAACGGGAACATATCGAATCCTCAAAACCAATAGGGTTGGGCCCCGTGGCAGAAACACAGCGACACGGCGACAATGTCGCAGAAACAGAAATGTTCTTGCAGAAAGATTTTACTTAGGTCAAATAAATTTTGCCCTTGTGTTTAAAAAAAAAAAAAAAAAAAAAAAAAAAAAAAAAAAAAAAAAGAGAGAGAGAGAGAGAGAAAGAGAGAGAGAGAGAGAAACTTAAAGAAAGGTTTATATAAACTGTTCTGCAGAACAAATTTTCGTTTCTGCAGATACTATCGCTTCAATCCTGAATAAGGAGAGGAGATAAAGCGAATGTAACTCACTTGGGTTAGCTTTGATGCGGCATACATTAGCGATTCGTGATGCGGAAATATAATTCGGTGTATCGACACTTTTCACTGGTAACCTCTTCACATCGGAACTTAATTTTCGTGTCTCCAAACTTTGTTTTCGCGCCGCGCCTGCCGCTCGTGTCGTGTGTATGAATAGGAAATGGAAAACGGTTTTCCATTTCCTGCGGCTTATTTCTGTTGAGCTATCTAAATGATAGACCAGATTGTTCCTGCCTAAAAGGTTGTCTGAGTGAATAATGCTGACCGGGATGTCGGCCTGGATAGCTCAATTGGTAGAGCCTTGACCTTGTAAGTCAAAGATCCGGGGTTCGAGTCCCGGTCCAGGCATTATTTTCACTCAGTCGGAAAAATTAAATTTCAATAAATATGATTTTCTTCCACAGTTGATTGTGTGATTTTATTAAAAATTGTATTGTAATCATGTCAAAAATCCGAATTTGAGATTTTGATGTTTCTATGCGTTTCGAGGTCCCATGAGTCCGTTTTCACTATTTTTACGATGATGTATGTATGTGTGTGAGTGAACACGCTAGCGTCTAAACGCTTTGCTCGAATGAGCTGTAAGTTGGTACGCATGTTGCAAGTCACCGTAGCACGAACCCTATTGATTTTGATGAATCTAGCACTTATAGTTTTTTTACAGGGACACAAAGAAAAATTCTTTATCATTATGGCCTATGGGACCAAAATCTTAAAAGTGCGATAGCATCTAAACGCCTTATTCAATTGAGCAAAAAAATTATACACACATTATAGATCACAGATTCTCAATCTGTACTGATTTTGGAGAATCTAGCACTGATAGTTTTTTTACAGGGACACAAAGAAAAATTCTTTATCATTATGGTTTATGGGGCAAAATTTTTAAAAGTGTGATAGCGTCTAAACGCCTTATTAATCTAAGCAAAAAATTTGCACACAGTTGCACCAACTGTATAGATTTTGGTGAATTTAGCACTTACACAGTTTTTTTACAGGGACACAAAGAAAAATTCTTTATCATTATAGCCTATGGGACCAAATTTTTAAAAGTGCGATAGCATCTAAACGTCTTATTCAATTGAGCTGAAAATTTATATAAATATTATAAATCACTGTTGCACTGACCATAAGTATTTTGGTGAATCTAGCATTTGTAGGTTTTTACAGGGACACAACGAAAAATTCTTTATCATTATGATCTATGGGCTCAAAGTTCCGTAGCGTTAAATAAAACATCGTGTAATATATGGAGAAAAATACTCAAACACTCTATTATGTTTTTCTCTCATTTGTTTGTTTAACAACTTCTCTTCCTTTACTTTATCTACAAAACTGTTAATTACTCAATGTTCGGAAAGTTGAGTGGAGTCACTCCAGTTTTTTTTTTTTTTTTTTTTTTTTGGGGGGGGGGGGGGGGGAGAATGCGGCTTAGCGACCATTTTCCGAATTTCATAGTTCATGCATTTTCTGATTCATTGCTTAACAAAGTAACTGCATCCAGTGATTTTTTTTTTTAATAGGTGCGTGATTGCTGCTGTACCGATTTTCATACATTTTCTGATTTACGCACGACAAATTAGTTGCATCTAGTGATTTTTTTTCCTTTAATGTATGCGAAGCGTGCATACGTGCGTGGTAGTAAATACACGTAAACTTTTAAAAGCTGCATTAATTTTAATGTTTGGTTCAAACTATGCAATACATTTCACAAATATACACAGAAATAAGACTGTGGGGAAATTTGTAACGTCTGTAGTTATACGCAAAATAAAAAAGGAAGCTTCAATCCTTGCTTCAAAAAATAGAAAATTAAGAAATTAATCTTAAAAATACTTTATTGATTTTTAGCATTTTATATGTAGTAAAAGATCTTAGCAATAAATATTAATGGGTATCTTATGTTATAAAATAGTTAACTTTTCTAATTTTTTTCTTTACTAATCATTAATTATTTTAATTGCGATTAAAACATTTCCCATTTCAACATTTCCTTAAAAATTAAATATTTCACTGGCCTCAAAATCTTTATGAAAATATTTCGACTATGCTTTTTCTATAATTGTGTTACTTAGGTCTTGTATTCTGTTTTACTTTATATATTTAAATGATAGTATAATTATACATTCTGAATTCTTTAATGTCAAATCACATTTTTTAGATTTTAAATACACATCTTTGTGCTATTTGTATATAATATAAAAAATGAATCTTGTGTATCAGAATATTATCTTCCATCTTTCTAATAATCTCAAAAACTATAAATGTTGTAAATTATTTATATTCCATTATGATATTTAGTATTCTATATTAATTTTTACTTTTAATTTGTTGTATTTTAATTTTGAGTTCTGTATTTAAATATATATAATATAAAAAAAGTAATGAAATTTTAAAAATATTTGTAACATTTGTTTAATTTAGACATTTCATGATTTAAATGCCTTAAGAAAATTTGCAGATTATTTTTGATGTGTTACAGCATTTTATAGTTTGAATTCATTGAATATTTTATAAACAATATTGTATATTAATGTACAAAAAATCTGAAGCAATTAAGATCAATAGATTTTTTTTTTCATCTTTCTTAAGGGAAAAAAAAAAAAGATTATTTTCTTGCAATAGGGAAGATATATGCATTTGTGCCTAGTTAAAATTTAAATACATTGGTTATACAGAATATTATTTACTATATAAAAATAATTTATTTTGAATTCGTAAATATTAACTTCACAAACTATTCCTGCAGAAAGATTTTGGTGCTGATGAAGCTTGTCGCAGAAAGCATAATAAATTTCTGCCACAGGGGTTGGGTAGTCTATTAGATAAATTACGTTTTAACAGTTAATTGATATAATACTTCAAATTATGCTCAAATTCATAAAATAAAAAATATTTCATTTTTAGGAAACAAGCAATATATATTGTAGAAAATGTAGAAAAAAAAATTCACTTTAAAAAATTTAATTAAAACACATTTTGCTGAAGATTTTGGCACCACTGAAGTAGATTTAATATAAAAGTTCATATTTCCATTTAATATTTATAAAATGAACTATTTTAGTTTTGTTCAATAAAATATATATTCAAGAAACCATTCTTATGGTTTTTGATAGATTTTTTTTAAAGATTTGAAACATTTAAGTTGCGTTTTCTCAGTTTGCATTTTTTCATTAATTCATGATCTTCAATATGATTAAACTTCTACAGATAATTAATAAATGACTTATTTATTTTTTTTTTTTTTAATGTTTAATAAACTTACTTTAAGGAATTAAGGATGGGTTTTGATATTTATTGATTAGTTTTTGAGAAAAAAATTAAATAGTGTATGTTTGTGTAAAAGTAAAAAAAAAAAAAAAAAAAAAAAAAACACTGATTCTTGTCAAACTTTATTATTTTTTCTTTTAAAGATATGTTGAAATACATCCCTAATTCTTTTACTTATGTCCTATTGAACATCCAAAAACAATATTAAACCTTTTTTTAAATATCTGTAGCAATTTAAGCGTTTTGAATATCATGAATTTATGAAGAAATGCAAACCGAGAAAACACAATTTAAAGATTTCAAATCTCAAAAAAACATACCAAAAACCATAAGAATCGTTGCCTGAATGTGTATTTTATTAAATAAAACTAATCTAGTTCAATTTGTAAGTATTAGAACTAAGCTTTCGTAGGAGACATACCTCAGCGGTGCTGTCAAATGTGCCAAAGTCCCCTTAAATGAAAATAAAATTTATGTTAACCTAAAATTGTAAAAGAATGTATAAAAACATTCGAAATAAATGACATCCAATACATTTCTTTATCGTATGTCTTATTCAATTAACTCTATAACATAGGAACCATTTCAACCGTAATATTAAAGAAATGCTTTTAAATAAATTATTACATCCACTCGAATGTCAATCGTAAATGTTCAAATGAAAGTAAATATTATTCACTTCCCTTTTCTCCTTCTCTTCTATAATGTGTCACTTTAATCCTTCTATTAGTGTCCTTTTGTGTTAGAAAGTTATGATCAATGAACACTTTCAGCATCATTATTAAGGAAGAAAGTTTTCTAAAGAAAAAGAACAAAATCCTAAGCATGCGGGTCACAATTCAACCGAAAGTATGCTTTGAATGATGAAGAAAAGCCAGTCATTTCTCCTCGAAATAAATTGCAATCAATATTTTTCTTGAGAGAGGCCACTTTTTCCACTTCGGGGCATCTGCAACCCTGCACTTAAACTACAGATAATGATACATCAGCGGTCGGATTTGCAGAGGCGATTATTTACTGGCAACTCAAGAAAACTTGGCGTTCAATTTATAAGTAAACAATCGAGTGCTTTCCTAAATATCATTCCCACTCAAACAACATAAAGGTTAATTTCGTTGCGGAACAGGACAAGATTTTCTTTGACGTGGGAAATGTAGGACAATTCTTAGTAATCCATGAAATGTCACAATCTCGAGTAGTCTGTATCGATCAAATCTAATCCGCGAACGACAACGATTCCTTGATCGGGTAATCCTCTGAAGCACAACAAAGTAATGTTAACTTAATTATTTTTCTTGGATGAACTACAAAGCTGTTATTTTTAAAATGAAAATTTTAACTTAAAAACGATTTTTTTTTTTTAAGTTATTTAATTTCTACTTTAACATACGTAAAAAGTTATGATTTAAACTAAAACAGAAACAATGCCTAAAATCATGGGAAAGCTTTGGCATATTAAGCCAGTGAGCTAAATTCAAATAAAAAAGGAGAATTTTTATATTAAAGAGCATTAAAAGAATGTTTTTCATTTCCGGTTCAGATTTTTTTTTTTTTTTTTCTTTTTGTAATTTATATTTTAGTTGAAACACGTTTTTTTTTTTTTTTTTTTTTTTTTTAGTCATACAAATTTTAAAATGTGTAAATAAATTATGCCACAATTCTATATAATAAGAATATCAATGAGAAAGAACTGGAAAATGATTTAGAATTTTGATTACATTCTTTGGTACGTTAAGGCAGTATTGCCAGATTGGGGATTTTTTTTATTCAACTCTCACCATTAATTTTGAGAAGTGATATTTGATATAAATAACAGACTATTAATCTTCGAAATAATTAGGTAACCGTTACAATTACAATTTATTGGTGGAAAATGAATAAAAAAAAGTCTCCAATCTGCCAACACTGCGTTAAATTCTTTTTTTATTAACCGTCTTCAAAAAAGGAAGAAGTTCTCAATTCAAACCGCTCCGATTTTGATAATTTTTGTTTTGTTGTAAAGGACTTGGTCTTAAATAGGTCTCATTGTAATATCTTTACGATCAAAAGAAAACACAGGGTGCCCAAAAAAGTGAGTCCCGACTCTTAACTGCTGAACGGCTACAGCTATAGTCATAAAAGTTGTATGTACGTATAGTAAAGTGGTCATGTGCAACGTGATTCAAACACCTACAGCGCCATCTGGTGGAAAACAGTGGAGTTAGCGTTCCTATCTCGAAAACGGTTCAAGATAGGGAAAAAAAGGGAATACAAAGTTACAGGATACGATCGATTTAGAAAGAAAAGATAGTTTGTAGACATTAATGCTAAAAGTAGAACGATTAAAACGATCATTTGTTTGTTCGCAAATTCCTATTTTCTCCACACTTCAACGACATTGCATACGTTCTAGCGTAGCGAGGGACACTGAATGCTATGTAAAATTCAAAGTATGGTTATTGTAAGCGGTCACATCGATTAACGTATAGACGTTTTAAACCGACTTCATAAAGGAGGAGGTTTCTCAATTGAAATCATATTTTTTGTTGTTATAATTGATGTTTGTTAGCTTATAACTACGTAAAAAATGCTTTAATTTTAATACTTTTTTTTTGTTGTTGTTGTTGTCGCAAAGATCTTGACCTGAAATATGTCTCATTATTTCATTAATATCTAAACAAATTACAGGGTATTCACAAAAGTCCGTTCTCACTCTAACTGCTGAATGGCTGCCTCTACACTCGTAAAATTAATATGTAAGTATTGTAAAGTGTAAGTGTCCATGCGCTACAAGATATGACAGCGTACAGCGCCAACTGGTGGGAAGACCGCGGAGTTAGCGTTTCTATCTCAAAACAGTATAAGGTATGAGAGAAAAGGTAAATTACAAAGTTGTACAGCATCATTGATTTAGCAGCGAAAAGACACCGTGTGGGCATAAATGTAAAAAACAGTATGTTTAAATGTGCATCTGTCTGTTCGCAGTTTTCTACACTGTAAACAAATCAAAAGCCTTTATTTCGATGTTGAAAGTTCTGTCCGTCAGCTGCAAATGCATATTTTGATCTTTGTTTGAACATTACGCTGCATGCATTCCAGCGTAGCTGGTGACACATATTCATTGTGAAGTTCCATACATGTCTAACCGAATTTTTGTTTACGAATACAGAGTATCCATTCTTTACATTTCTAAAGCCTTTTTAATTTAATGCGTGGTGATTCAATAAATAAATTTTTCTCATATCCGATAAAGGCAAGAAAAGTTACACAATTTAAAAATGCAGTATTTAAGAAAAATCAACTTAAAGATAAGGCATTGACTAGAATAAAACAAACACAACTGTCTCTCGAGTGGATAATTTTTTAGATTAAGATGTAATGTTTTTTGTTCATATTGGGGCATTTTCTCTATTTTTCAGCGACATAAACTCGAAATTACCATTTTTTGAGTTGTGTCACTTTTCTTATGTGTTGTGATTTGTCAAACCATCGTTGAACGTCTTCTGATGTTCTCACTGTCAAAAAAAAAAAAAAAAAAAAAAAAAGTCCTGTTTGCTGCCAGAAATTTTCTGTAATTCAGAAAAATACTTTCTATCAACGGAAAAATTACGTTGATAGAAAGTATTTTTCTGAATTACAGAAATTTTCTGGCAGCAAACAGGACTTTTTTTTGACAGTGCTGCTACTTAAATAAATTTTCACTGAAAAAAAAAAAAAAAAAATATGTATATATTTTTGTAAAAAAAATAGAACCGACTCCAAAAAGCAACTACTATTCAAACAAATAAAAACGAAAGAAATTGACAGAAAATGAAACTGTAAATTGCGCCTAAAAGTATAAAATAATTTCCTTCGCCAAAAAACCTAAATACTACAATTAAACATAACTTTTGAAGTCGGCGCAAAATTAAATAAAAATTGATACCTTTATTCAATACAAAAATCAAATTCTATTCAAAATATACATCTCACCTTAGCATCTGCAAAACACAGCCGAAAACTTCTTTGATTCAAATAAACAAATAAGATTTCGTAAACTGCAAAAGTTGGCGGAACTCCTGGCATCTGGCATCCTTGGTGAAAAAAAAATCGCCTAATTATATCGGTAAACATATTTAATTCATTTGAGAAATCATGCTTATTTTAATAATGTATATTAAGATAACAATCAAGAATATGAAACAATACTTCGTATCCAACAAATACAAGCCTTTCGGCATCGAGTCGGACCACAGTCGGCACTGTCGGTTTACTGTCGGCAAAGGCGCACTGCTGTTGGAGACTAATCAGTAGAATGCCGGCAACCGACAGTAGGAAACAATGTCGGTTTCTGTTACCGGACAGCTTACGGCTAAAAATCGGAAATCATTCCTATCGGCATACGATACTGGGCCTAAATCTGATATCCGGTAGTGGCCCGAAAAAAATGTGCCAACGTCGGTCCGATTTTGGGACAGTTTGCTTCGAGTACAAACTTTTAAATTTAATATTTAAAATAAATAAATAAATAAGTTTATTTTTTATTATTTTTTAAGTTTTACTTTTGTCATAAATGTTGAAAATGTTTAGTATAACAGATGCATTTGTCATAATAATATTATTATTAATAATAACAATAATACTATTAAATATAAAACAAATTAATTAATTAAATTAAAATAAATAAATAGTATTAAGTAATTCATTTATTTGAAATGCCAAAGAAAGAATGTATATTTTTTCATCCTTTTCATTAAAAATAAAGTAATAATAATAATAATAATAAATAAATATATAAATAAATAAAATGCTATAAAATGTATATTTTGAGCCTAATTTAAATATTAAATAGTTTTTTAATGTGTATATAATATGTATTGTTTAATAAAAATATTTTATCCGTAGAAATTATTTAAATTGTAATATTTTCATTAAACAATACACAGATTGAAATCATACTCTATAATTTTTTTGATTTGAAGCAAAACTCAAAAATTAAAATCAATTTAACTGGATATTTAAAACCTATAACTTCGAAAGTTCAAAATTTCTTCACTAGATGGCAGCTCTAACTTTTGCAGAAACATGCTTATGAAACATGCTTTTTATGCCTAAAAAGCACATACGTAATAATACATGCTCATTTCATTTTGTTTACTGCAGTTTAAAAATTTTAAACTGTATCTTTTAGAAAGTTTGCCTATTTATATAATATATATTCTAACTCTCCTGGATATTTTGTAGGTGAATCATTTGATTAATTTCAATGAAAAGTTCAGATTAGCATTCTCATTTGATATTGATTTAGAATACCGAATTTGAACTTCCTGCTAATATTTGTAACTGTTTTTCGGGAACCTCAAAAGGTGTAAACGTAAATAATCTCAATTAAAAAAAAAAAAAAAAAAAAAAAGACCCTAAAATAACAATAAAAATTAATTACATTTGTATAAAGTATGAATTTAAGAGAGAATTTTTTTATTTGCATTTATCTTTTTAGAAAATTGAAGTTTCCATGCGTTTTTTAACTAAATCATTTTTTCTCCTTAAGAAACCATGCATTTTTATTTTATTTATTTATTTATTTTTTTTTTTCTTATATTGACAATCTTAATTTGAAACAATTAAAGAATTATGTAATCTCTGTCTCAGAATTAACGATAAAATTTATGTTCTTAATAACTTAAATATATTTTTAGTTTCGCTGCCAATTGTTTCTGCAAGGGATAATACATAATAAATTATTAAAATCTACTAAAGTATTAAACTCAAAATAAAATTTTATTGACAGATAAAAGTTCAATAATTTCACTGAACTCAAAACATTTTCCTTACACAATATGTAATATATTTAAAATATATTTTTTTTTTTATGTAACTATTTGATATTCTAATTTTATTAAAAAAATTATTTGATCGAAACCACAACTTAAAACTAATTTAATTATATTTCTTTTGATTATATTATGACTTTTAAAGTTTTAATTTAATTGTAACATCTCATAAAAGTATACAATATCTATCTAAAATAATAAATAGCGAAACTATCCTTTATCAAGAAATAAAGTTACAAGCGCCGATGGTGGAATGGTTAAACGCATGCAAAGTACCAAGAGAAACCACTGGTTGGAAGATTTGCGGGTCCTGTCCTCTTCTCGGGTAAGTTAAACGGAAATTGTAAACATAAAAGTTCACGATTTCTTCACTAGATGGCATCACTGATCAGTCGGGCAGGAAACTTTTGTTCTGCAAATAGAAAGGGACTGGCATCGGCATACTCGTATATGTTTGGTTAGGAAACGGTTAGATGTCGGTGCGGTGTCGCACCTGCTGCCTTGTCGATTTTGCCGGTAACGGACCGATTGTGGACCAGACAATCGGGCGACTGTCGCCCGAAGGCCCACAAAAGTTACGTACCCGATTCGGCAAGCGGCATCGGTACGTCACCGCCTATAACGGCAAGCCGGTAATGGACCAACTGTTTACAGATAGGTCTGTGTTTTTTGTTTATATATATTATAAAAATATACAGTCGGTAACAAAAGTGTCCGAACACTAGCAAAAATTCCTACATAAAAAAAGTACACTTCATACGGTTTTGTTAAATAAATCCTTATCGAATCATGTTCTCACGCTGACTAAGGACAGGATTCGACAAGGATTTATTTAACAAAACCGTATGAAGTGTACTTTTTTTACAGAGAAATTTTTGCTAGTGTTCGGACACTTTTGTTACCGACTGTACATCTCGCGTGTATATTTTTGCATTACGTTTTAATCGCCAAATCCAAAAGCCGCCATTTATGATAGTTATCAAAGTTATATCAAGTTTACAAAGAAAAGTTTAGTAACTTCGTAGAAACATAAATATCGAATTGCAAAAATGTTCACTTTCTTATGTAGATGTTACTAATGGACTAATTGTACATAGTGATAAAATAATGAAGGAAAGATGAAAATGGATCATTCGAGACAACAGCATTTGTAGCTACCCGTCTAAAAACAAACCTTTAAAAACTAATTAAATTTTATTTAATTTTGCGCCGACTTCAAAAGTTATGTTTAATTGCAGTATTTAGGTTTTTTGGCGAAGGAAATTATTTTATACTTTTAGGCGCAATGTTCCATTTTCTGCCAATTTTTTTTCGATTTTATTTGTTTGAATAGTAATTGCTTTTTGGAGTCGGTTCTATTTTTTTTTTTTACAAAAAGATTTTTTTTTTTTCTAAATAATCGTGAATATATGATACACCTTCATTTAAGAAACTGATTTTTACTATTAAATAATAATATTAATTTACATCTTTAGACACGTGAAAAAATTTTAGGATATCGTTCATGAGCATATATATTTACATTTGATTAACATCCGTATATTATTGGGAATCATTTATTAATAAAATGGATTGCGATAATCTATAAATAATTTATAAATTAAACCCGAAATTTCAAGATTACTACCATCCTTGTTTGATCCGACATATTTAATTACACATGGGAATTTGCATTTCTTTACGTATTTGTTTTCCAGACGTTCTTTGAAAATTGACCAATTTAATCAGCTACTATAATAATGTAAAGTAAAATTGCTACATTTCTGTATTTTGAGAATTCACTAAGTATTCTAAAGATGTGGAGTGATTAAAAAATCCATACTGGTGTTCTATTTCTACATACACAAATCCCACACCAAATCTTATTTCGAAGACTTTTACAATTTCTTGAGTTTGTACAGCACGCATTTTCTCTGTAATGATTCACATTTCAAAAATTATTTTTGTGAAAAACCCCTTATGATCTCATAAATCTTAGTAAATAAACAAAAATATGATAGAATTACAAGCCTATAAGGGGTTTCTCCCAAAAAGTACTTTTGGAGCGTGGTGGAAACAATTGGAAGTTCAAATTAATTATGTGTCATGGGAAAAACCCCTTATGAAATTTTAACTCTTGGAAGATACCTAAAATCCAGCTCGTTCTTTTCCCGACAATTTGCTTAATTTTTACTCTATTCAAATGAACTTTTGAAAAAAGTTGACCAATATATCTAGCTTTCAACCTATGTAATTAAACGTGTTCTGTCTTTCGCAGATGCTTCTGGATGGGTAAAACCCATCCAGAGGTTATTTTTTCTTTTACCTGTTTGTTTGGTGGTTATGGGTGTCCCAGGGAGCGATTCTGAAAACCCTTTGCTTTTCCGTCTGTTCAAGAAACGGGCTGAGTTGTGGGACTAAGGAAACCCTCGACCCTTTTTTCTTATCTCAATATGGCGACAAACAAAGGAAATACGAATAATGCGCTTGGCTCGGGCCTATCCCTCAATGCTAACTCCAATAATACTGCATGGGCAGATAGAATGGAAGAATTCTCTTCCACCTTACCTGAAAAAGTAATTTCCGCATACGACGAGGCAAGATTTTTTGTAATCAAGCGTAATGAAGGTGACTTTTTTAAAACGTCACCATTTCTTATTCATAAAGCTATTCAATCAGTTGTGGGTGAACCAAAGTCAATTAAGAAAATCAAATCAGGAGAACTTTTAATTGAAGTAGAAAACATCAAGCAAGCAAGTAACCTCAAAAAATGCACACTTTTTGCTGATATTCCCGTTACTGTTACTACTCACCGAACATTAAATACCAGTCGTGGAGTTATTTCAGAGCCTGACCTTCAATACATACCAGAAGCAGAAATACTTGAGAATTTAAAAGATCAGAAAGTTACAGCAGTAAGGCGCATTTCAATTTTCCGTGAAAATAAACAAATCCCAACTAAGCACATAATACTTACTTTTGATTCTCCGAAACTCCCACGCTCTATAAAAGCTGGATACCTGGAATGCCCTTTAAGACCTTACATCCCAAATCCTCTGCGTTGCTTCAAATGCCAACGTTTTGGTCACTCAAAAAATTCTTGCCGTGGTAATCTCACGTGCGCCCGGTGTGGGGTAGTGGGCCATGATAATGAAAACTGTGAAGCTCCCGTATGTTGTGTAAACTGTAAAAAAGACCACCCATCTTATGCTAAAATATGTGAAAAATGGAAATTCGAAAAAGAGATTCAAACTGTGCGTACTAAAGAAAATATATCATATTTTGAAGCCAGGAAAATTGTTGAAACCAGAACACCCACAATTGGAAAATCCTTTGCTGCTGCTGTTGCTTCTATTAAAATACTCAAAAACTACAAAACAATCTCCACACAAACAGATAGTAATACTAAGAGCATCCCCCCTGTAGAAACCAAAAATAATTTGCAAAAAGATCAAGAAAAGCCTACTCAAACACGTAATTTATCACAACAAACACCTAATTCTTCTAAGCCAACATATCCTAGAAAAAGCTCACAAATTCTGAAAAAACCCATGTCTCATAAAAATCGCAGCTCTGAACCTCTAAAGCATGGAAATTCTCAACACAACTTGGTTAAAAGGAAAAAAATACCTAAGCTAACAGAGTCTATAAAATCAAAAGAAAATAATATAGCTAAACAAGCGGACTCAATAAGCCTTCATCCTTCTGATGGAGAAGGTATGTCTACTGCATCAGAAGATGACGACGTAGATGTGTTAATCTAAAAACCAAATCATAATGACTAATTTCATTTGCTGGAATTGCAGAGGTTTTAACAATAAACGGGATGAAATAAAAGACATTGTCTTTGATCATCGACCAATTTGCTTTGCTTTCCAAGAAACGTATCTAAAGCAAAATCATAATATTAAAATTCGTGGCTACAACTGTCTAAGGAAAGATTACATTCAGTCTGACAGAGCTACAGGTGGTGTGGCTCTATTAATCTCCAATAATGTTCCTCACACAAATATACCTTTAAACACAAATATTCAAGCCATAGCTGCCCAAATCCACATCAATATGCTAATAACCATCTGTACTGTCTATTTAACACCTAATATCTCTGTACGAAAACAAGATCTGAATAATTTAATTTTGCAACTCCCTACCCCATTCTTAATTTTCGGTGATTTCAATGGACATAACCCGCTTTGGGGGAGCCCCAATGTTAATTCCCGTGGACAAGTCATTGAAGACTTCATCAATGATAATTCCTTATGTCTCTTAAACAATGGGGACAATACTTATTTCCACGAACCATCTAGGACTTTTCACGCAATAGACCTCGCAATCTGTTCTCCAATTCTTTACCCATATTTTAATTTTTTTGTTTCTGACAATCTGCATAACAGTGATCATTTTCCTTTATTTCTATCTCTCTATAATTTCAATCAAGTTAATCATAGTAATCCTCATTACATTTATGACAAAGCCAATTGGACTACTTTCTCTTATAATGCCTCCATTACTTCTACCATGATTGAGGGTGATATTAACAGTGCAGTTTCAAATGTCAGCCATTGTATCATTAATGCAGCTAACATTTCGATTCCAAAATCATCTGGATATTCTTTTAAACACTCTCGACCTTGGTGGAATGAAGACTGTAAAATTGCAAAAAGGCGCCAACAAAAAGCGTGGGGGATTTTTCGGAGATATCCCACTACAGCAAATTATATTGCATATAAACAAGCTAGAGCAAGTGCACGAAGGATTCGAAGAAAATCCCAAAAGGAATCATGGATTAACTATGTATCCAGCATTACCTCGAATACCAGTAGCAAACAATTGTGGCATCGTGTCAAGAAGGCCATGGGTATATATTCTAATGACAGTATCTCTTTTCTTAAAGATAATGGTCAGACAATCACTTCCACCCAAAACATTGCAAACACTATTGGTAAAACTTTATCCCACATTTCTAGCTCAAACTCATACTCGGAGCCCTTTCTATCATACAAACTACGTTCTGAATGCACTACAATTAACTTCAGATCTCGCTCATTATATGAATACAATAGCCCATTTACAGAAAATGAACTGAACAATAGCCTGAAAAACACTCATAACTCCGCTCCCGGTCCTGATGGTATCAGTTACCTTATGATCAAACATCTTTCCAAAGCTTCCCTCAAAAATCTACTTCATCTCTTCAATAGAATCTGGACCGAAAATATCTTCCCCATTGCTTGGCACGATGCTATTGTTATACCCTTCCCAAAACCTGGTAAAGATACTACTGACCCAAAAAATTATAGACCTATTGCCCTCACTAGCTGCCTTTGTAAATTGCTTGAGAAAATGATAAATACTAGACTTGTTTTCTATCTTGAAAAAAATAATCTAATTTCTCCATGGCAAAGTGGTTTTAGACAAGGCCGTTCTACTATTGACAATATTCTCTTGCTTGAGACTAATATACGGAATGCTATTGTTAGACGTAACCATTTGGTGTCAGTTTTCTTCGACATTGAAAAAGCGTATGACAAAACCTGGCGTTATGGCATTTTAAGGGACATTTTTAATTTGGGTTTAAGGGGCAATCTTCCTATATTCATTGAGAATTTTTTAAAGGTGAGACGCTTTCAAGTTCGAATTAGATCAGTATACTCAGACTTTTACTTCCAGGAAGAGGGTGTTCCTCAAGGTAGTGTCTTAAGTGTAACACTGTTCTCTATAAAAATTAATAATATACTAAAACAACTACCTCAAAATGTTCATGGGAACCTGTATGTTGACGACCTGCAGATTTCTTGCCAGGGAAATGATATGCGTTTTATTGAGCGCCAGCTTCAACTAGCCATCAATAATATTACCAAATGGACAGATAAAAATGGTTTCACTTTCTCAATTGACAAAACACATTGTGTGCATTTTTGCCGCAGACGAGGTCTTCATCCCGATCCAGAGATTTTTATTAACAATAGAATTATATCTGTAGTTGACACTGCCCGCTTTTTAGGCGTCATCTTTGACAAAAAACTGAATTTTATGCCACATATTTTAAATTTAAGGACAAAATGTGATAAAACATTAAATCTTTTAAAGGTACTTTCAAATACCTGTTGGGGAGCAGATCGCAGTTCTTTACTGAAAATCTACCGTGCTGTTATCCGTTCTAAATTAGATTATGCCTGTCAAGTTTATGGCTCAGCTCCCATTTCCTATCTTAAGAAATTAGACACAGTACATCATAGTGCGCTTAGATTTTGTTCAGGGGCTTTCCGCACTTCTCCAATCCTTAGTCTTTATGCTGACTGTGTGGAGCCTTCTCTTGCCAATATTAGACAACAACTATCGTTGGATCTCTACTATCGCATTCGTTCACATCCTAATCATCCACTTCATCCCCATTTAAATAACAACAATGAAAATCTTTTTCTGATTCGTCCATCTTGCATTCCACATTTTGGTCTTCGGATTAAAAACTTTCTTGCTGGCACCCCTCATCTTCACACAAAAGTTCGTCCTCGTTCCTTTTTAAATGTGACTCCTTGGAACTTCCAGGTTATTTCTCACCTTCATCCTTTTAGTGGTTTTAGAAAATCTGACACAGATGCTTCAATTTTTGGGGCACTTTATGCTGCTCATCGAAGCGTTTATCAGGATTATATTGAGATTTTTACTGATGGCTCTAAGACTCGCAATCAGGTTGGTTGTGGTGTTGTTTCAGGTGAAACCATTTTTAGTTATCGACTTCCTTGCTCGTTCTCCATTTTCTCTGCAGAGTTTTTTGCAGTTGAAGTTGCACTTAATTTTATTTCGTCTCATCCCAACAGGAAATTCATCATTTACACTGACTCTAAGAGTGTCCTAGATTCTCTTTCTTCTAGTGCTTGTGCGCTTTCTTTTATGTCAGTTTTAAAAACTTATAATGATCTTTTAAGAAAAGGCTTTGACATATTATTCTGTTGGGTTCCTGGTCACGTTGGCATCAAGGGCAATGAATTAGCAGATAAAGCAGCAAGACAGGCATTGATTGATATTAACTGTCCAGTTCCATATGAGGATGTTAAGCACTCCTTTAAAGTTTTCTTTAAAAATATGTGGCAAAGAGAGTGGAATTGTCAGACAAATAATAAATTACAGGGAATCAAACCACACATTTCAGTCTGGCCGACACATACTCTTAGGAGTTATGATGTGATAATCACTCGTCTCAGGATTGGGCATTCGAGACTTACACACAAACATTTACTTCTTGGAGAACAGGAACCTACCTGCCCCAAATGCCACTTCAGCTTACTAACCATTAGCCATATCCTCACCGATTGCTCTAGCCTTCGTCATCTGTATAGGCACTATTTTAATTCATCATCACCAAATTTGACTAACCTGTTGGGTATTAATCCTCATTATCATCTAACCAGCTTTTTAAAAGAGGCAGGTTTTTACTACGATATATGATTTTATTATTTACTTTATCATTCTTCATCGCTGATTTTATCATTTACACTGCCATTTTCTACATCTCATTTTATTATATACATTGGTTATAATCTTTACATATTGTTTTATCTTATACACTGTTTACTCTATTTTTTATTATATTTATCTATTGTTATATACATCTTTTCTATTCTTTTTCTTTTTTAGACTATGGATGAGATCCCCCATCCAGAGTATAAAGTTTGGCGCAGCATATCCAATTCTGGATCTTGTGCCACAAAAAACCAACCAACCAACCAACCTGTTTGTTTGGCGCAGCATGTCCTACTTTGGACTTTGCGCCAGAAAAAGGCATTCAACCAACCAACTTTCGCAGATGCGCAGTGAAAACTGATTTATTTAACAAAACTGTATTAAGCGTACTTTTTCTATAGTAATTAGTGCTCGGATACTTCTGCTGCCGACTGTATTCCAAACCTGAAATGTAGCGACTTTGCAAACTTTGAAAAGAATTTTTCTCAATTTCTCTACTCTCGAAAATTTAGTACCAAAACTTCTATATGTTTATTTCAAAACATTCATATTAAGTTTAAAAAAACAATTATTATACTTGACTTGTTCTGAAAAACTTTTTCGTCATTTAATTGGTCATTTGGTACAATTCGAATCTCTGCAACTTAATTTGTTTTGTATAAATGCTCGAAATGAGTTAAGTTAGTATATTTAAGATAGAAAATGTAAAACAAAACATAAAATTGCAAGATGTACAACAGTAAAATATACAATAATTATTACTAAATACCCTACTGAATTTATTGAAAAAATGATCAATACATAGTCTTTCATTATTCAAGCTAATCAATACAATTGCTAAACAAAGGGGGAGGGGGGTATCACTATGTGCTATGGACTGGAATGCCTTTCATAGTTTTGCGACAGAAGGCACCTTGGAACAGAGGTGCAACTATTCTTTCCTGAGGTGCTATCCTTTCACCTTTTCAACACACCTTGGAGTAGCTGTGCCAATATAACCCCTATGGTGTCGTTCTTTCATCCCCATGGGCACCTTCGATTAGGGATGTAATCCTTTTTACCGTAGTTGAGGGTGCCAAGTGCCATCCCTAGAGGTGTCAAGAGTAAGACAACATTTTCACCCCATACGTCACCTGTAGTTACACAGTGTGTGGAAAAATTGTTTTTTTCTCTGTATCATATCTCAATTTGTTTCGAAAATATAATAATGCGACAGCGACTTTATTAATGACCTTGTTAAATGAAAAATAAAAACTTTTAATGGATCAAATTTGTCTAAAAAGTCGCATAAAAATTTAAAATGTGTAAATTTTAGAAAAACAACTGACAGTTTTTTTTTTTTAATTTTAGTTTTTATTCTTTTTCTTATTTTAAACATTTTTTCAGTTTACATTGCTCTTTTATCGCTAACAGATAAAAAATTAAAGCGTGTTTGGACGTTCTATATACGGTGTACCTACTAGAGATCGTTCCCACTATTTCAACTGCTAGACAGCTAGAGATGGTAGTAAATGCATTGTAAAGTGTCTTGCCTAAAATCATGGCTGACTCCTACGATGGTCGCATTGTAACATGAAAATTCTCAGCGATCTCTGATTTGCAGGAATTTTTAAGGCTTTTTATTTATTTATTTTTTATTTTATTTTTTATTATTGCGTTAATGCATGAAAAAATGCGGACAGCATGTTTCCTAGAAGAGAAAGAGCTGACAGACTACATCAAAGAGGTCTAATGTTTTTAAAATAATAAGTTAAATAAAAATAACGATTTTAATTTTGCGTAAATTTTATGCGATCTGTCAGTTTTCTCTTCCATACGAAACAATCTTCCAGCATTTTATCCCGGTATTAGCCTAGTAAATAATATATTTTTACGAAACTTTCATGTATTTACCTAATCCTTTTCACGCATTTGTTCATAATTGAAATTTAGGAGCGGCAAACAGTCGCTAACAGTCGCTAACAGTCGCGGGACATTTATAGCAATCTGCCATAATTTTATTTTCCAATTATCTCAATACGTCATTCTGCATACAGCATTTAAAGATAAAAATTTCAACTACAAAATATTTCTATTCATGTACCTTTTTTTTTTTTTTTTTTTTTTTTTTTTTTTACGCCACTTTGATGCAAATAATCATCACTTTCTTCCCTAGAAACACTCTGCAAATGAGTTTTTAATCTTTTAATGCAATAAATCATAGATTTCCACGAAAATTTCATGTATTTACCTCATCATTTTCACGTATTTATTTATAGTTGAAAGTTAAAAGCGAAATGTGATCCATATGAATGCTGACGCTTTAAGGCGACATTTATAACAGTCTGCCATAATTTCATCCCCAAGTTGTCAGTTTGCCATTTTGCATACAAGTTTTTACAACTACCAAAAACTCCTATTCATGTATATTATGATTGCTTTCTTAAAAATTTCCCCCACATTTATGCGGTCTGTCAGCAGTTTCTCCCCTAGAATACAGTCTGCCAGCACTTTTTTTAATGTATTATCGCGATAAATAATAGATTTTTAAAAAAAAATTCATGTGTGTAACTCATGGTTTTCACTCTTTGATTTATTCTTGACAATTAGAAGCAGCGAGCAATCATTAAGAATGCTCAAGCTACAGGTATGACATTTGTAGCAATCATTAAGAATGCTCAAGCTACAGGTATGACATTTGTAGCAGTCATAATTTTGTTCCCCAGTTATCAATATGTCGGTCTGCATACATAATTAATGTTATAAAGTAAAACTGCAAAAAAATATTATCCGTGATCTTTATGAATTTTTTCTTGAAATTTTAATACATTTTAATACAGTCTGTCAGCACTTTTTTGCCCAGGAAACAAATTGTCAGCATTTTTCATGTATTAGAGCGATAAATGACTGCAACTGAAACTCCTCAACCGCCGACCAACCCGTAGGTTTATGGCCGGCGCGAAGGCCCGAGGATGGCGTGTAAACGTTTCCCTTACACCATCCAATCAAAGCACAACGAAAAAAAAATCCAACACATAAAATAAGCGGGCATAAATTGAACAAAAAGCAGCATAATACAGAGCATAAATACAGCAAAAAATTTAACACACGCAGAAGTTTTACATGGTTCCCAGCAGAAATTTTCCATTTTTTAACAAGCATAACGATTTAAATCATAAAACAATTCCTTTTACGCGATACATGCCATTTGAATATCAGTATGCATGAGTAAATTTCATGCATGTACCTCATCGTTCTCCAGTATTCATTTATGGCTGGAAGTTAAGAATGTTCAAGCTTACAGTCGGCAGCAAAATTATTCGAGCGCTAATGTTAAAAAAGTACACTTAATAATGTTTTGCTAAATAAATCCTTGTCGAATAATGTTTTTAGACTGACTAAGAACATGACTCGACAAGGATTTATTTAACAAAGCAGTATTAAGTGTACCTTTTTTATATAGGAATTATTGCTAGCGCTCGAATAAATTTTGCTGCCGACTATACAGCGCGATCATTGTAGCTGTCTGACATGATCTTATCCCCGAGTTATTAGTCTGCCATTTTACATGCAATTTTTAAAATATATAACTACACTTACAAAAAGTTCTATTCGTGTACCGTATGATTTTTTAATTTTACGCTGTGTTGATGCTTTCGGTCAGTCCTTTCTCTTCTAGAAAATAGTCTGTCATTCTTTCATGTATCAGCGCATTATTAGTATTTAATAATAAGTGATAGATCTTCATGAACTTCCGTGTATGTACTCTATCGTTATAAGTAAGATTTATAGTTGAAAGTTAAGAGCGGCGAGATGTCTATAAGAATGAGAAGCAACAGCGTGACCTTTGTTGCAATCTGCCATTTTTTTTTAGTCCCCAATTATTAATCTGGTATTTTGGATACAGCGTTTTAAAGATATAAACTACAAATACAAAAACTTCTATTAGTATACCATATGGTTTTTTCCTTACAGTTTATAGCACTTTGATTTGAGTTTATACCACGACCTGTTAATGACCGCATCAAAAGGGACATCCAAGTGGCCAAATTTGCCCCTGGCATCAGTGGTCCCTAAAGTGATCTTTCTATTTGTCGTCTTTGCTAATAAGTTTTCTGACAGTATTTTTTCATGTATTATTACGGCAAATAATCGATTTTCACAAAATGTTTTTGCATGTATCTCGGAATTTTCACGTATTCATTATTAGTTGAACGTCAAGCCAATAACAATGCTGAAACTACTACATTGAGAATTTTGTAGCTGTCTTTTATTCCCCACTTATCAATCTGTCATTTCACATACGGCTTTTTAAAATTAGAAACTAAAGCTACAAAAATAAAATTTCTTCGTAGAACTGATGATTTTTTCTGGAAATTCTACGCCCCTTTAAATCACCTGTCAGCATTTTCTCCCCTAGTAACAAGTAACAGCATTTTTATTATATATTAGCGCGATAAATAATATTTGAATATCAATCAGCCTGGGTCTGTTTATTTTATTCTTAAATCCTAAAAAATACCAAAAAACTTTTATATATGTACTATATTATCGATTTGATTTATTGATTTATATTCGAAAGTTAAGAGTAGCGAGGTTTCGTTAAGTAATGCTAAGCTACAGCGTGACTTTTGTAGCTGTCTGCCATAATTTTATCCTCCAGTCTTCCATTTTACGCACAGCTTTGTAAATTATAAATACAAAAATCTAATTTTCGCGTACATTATGATTTTTTTCCGTGAAATTTTACGCCACTTTTATGCATTCCGTCAGCATGTTTCCCCTAAATACGATCTGTCAGTGTTTTGGCATATACAGTAGAACCTCGATCCATCATTTTTCATGGGGTACGTGAAAAAGTACGATGAAAGCGGGAAAACGACGAATGCGGGTTAAAGTCAAAACAGGAAGAAAACAATGTTTATGAATTAATACGCACAACGTATACACTATACTACTAATAAAAACTAATTTATTACTTTCCAAACTATCAAATCAATGTTGTACTTAAGTAAAATTTATTTTTGAAAATCAGTAATTTTATGTTGGGTTTTTCGAAACATGAATTTTTTCAGATTTACAACATTTTTCTGGTCCTTTTCTGTAGTGTTACGTGCTTATATAAAAGTTCGTGCATTTTCAAACGCTATAATTACGTCATCGGTGCGAAAATTATCCTCTGCTTTCTCACCATTATTTTCATTTTTTGAAGTCACACATTTCTTCTATGTTTTAGAATACCGCATGTCGCAACATCTGATTAATGCAAATATTATCACTCAATTTTGTACCACACGCATCCTCTGCTAAACGCAACTACTCTTCATCTGCATTATCATCCTTTACTTGCTCTTCTGTTTGGTATTCTTCATCCTTTTTTCGCAAGTTATCGCATTTCACGAAATAATCTTCTGGATTACTGAAGCATAGATGCCAATATTTTAATTTATTCCGGAGTATTTTAGCCCAGCCTTTATTTCATATCACTTATTTTTTAAGATTAAGTTTTGCTTATATTATAAAAGTTATAAGTTGTAGAAAAAATTCTATAAAGTGGTGCAAAATAAAGACGGGGCTAAAAATACTCCGGAATAAATTAAAATGTTGGCATCTATGCTGAAGAGATCTTACTTCCTGCCATGATGAAATTACAAAATGAAGAGATGGTCCGAAGAATGACATCGTAATTTTTATCCTTCGTTGAAATGGGAAAAAGAGTTATTTTAGGCTGCAAGAAGTAATTCCAATTTATATGCCATATGGGACCGCTTGACCTTCAGGAGAAAATTTTTACAAGGCCAGGAGAAACATTTTACAACGATGAATGCGGGAAAACGGCTTTTTTGAAGCACGATACATGCGGGTTTCATTAACATTATTTAAATACGATTTGTGCAGGAACCATAGAAATAAAACGATCAAGCGGGAAAACGATGAATGCGGGAACGACAGATCGGGGTTTCACTGTATTAGGGCAATAAATAATAGATTTTTGTGCAACTCCCATCAATGCACCTTATGACAATTTCACTTTTATATTTATCGTCTTTGAACTTTTTTTTTTTTTTTTTTTTTTGGGGGGGGGGGGGCACACATGATTTAAATGAGTGAGAGGAGTGAGTTTTAGGATGTACTAGTGATACGTCATGGGCGATTGGCGAAGGTCTGGGACACACCCCTCAAGATGGTCCGGAGACATGTCATCATAATTCGGATCCTCTGCGGAGTGCAGGGTTCCCCCATTTCGATGACCCCAAGAGGTATAATTTGGATAGGAACATGGAGGATATTGCGGCCCCGACGGTTTATACGTTCTCCAGCCGCCATTAATATACACAAAAGCACAAAAGTTAAGAAACCGTTAGATAACTTTTAACTTTTTTTATGCTAAAGGTATGGCGAACTTAGATTTTCAACTTTTAAACGTTTTTACCCATTTTTAATGTGTGAAAAATCAAAAATCTATCTAATGTCCATCTGTATGTTATTCTGTTAATTTATATGTCAGTCTGTGTAGACATCATACCAAAAATGACATACCAAAAAAGACTTTGAACCAGTTTTCTAATAGCATTCATAATGTAATAGAATCCTAATAAACTTTAACATCCTTCTTTGAAAATTTCATAAAAGTTATTCAAAGTTTAAGATATTTTAACACGTCAGAAAAAAGATAAGTTTTGACATAAATTTAGAATATGACATTGTAAAGTAGTCGGACTAATTTTAAAATATCATTTAAGATATTAGCATGAAGATTTTTGAATATCAACACTGCTTTAAAAACTTCATAAGGTATCCATAACTGAAGATTTTCATAACATGGCAGAATATAAGACAATATTTTGTATTATACTTACATTATAGAGATTATTGCATGGGAAATAACATGGAATAAGGTAAAAATTAACGTATAAAACTGACTTATATAAAATTACGTAGTAAATTAGATAAGGTAAATGTGTCGACTGGGACAAAGGAACTAAATTGTGTGGCATTTCAATTCTTGTCCATCAACAGAATTCATTGTTCTTTGCATGAATGCAGTATGACCTAAGAAATCAGTTTCGTAAGTCATTTACAGAAAATTACTCCTTAGTCACATTTTTATTGTAACGTGTTTATTATTATTATAATTTGAGATAACATTCTGAAAATATGCAGAAGTTTTTTCAAATAATTCCAGTTCCATTAAAGTAAAAATCAGATAACTAATGTGTTTGTTTAGATGATGGAAACAGAAAAATATCGGGTGTTAATAAAGCAATATATTTGTGCAGAAAAACTAAAAAAAGCTCGAGAAATATTCTAGGGATTCTGTCTGATTACAAGTATGTTTCACAAGTGATTAACCCCTTGAACTGAAATGACGAGTCCAGCTCGTCATGAAGTTTCTTGAGCAAACTGATCATGACGAACTGCACTCGTGATGTGTAAAACAATAAATGTGTGAAACAAATATTATTTTTAATAATAACAAATTATTTGAGCAATAAAACCTTAAGTTTCTATATCAATCCCTCCTCTTAAAACTACGAAAATTAAATTGTCTGCATGAGCAGTGCTGACTGAAAATAAATTGAAGTTCAAGGGGTTAAAAGAATATCTTTGTGACTGTCCGAGGAGCCCTCTAGTCGTCTATTTCAGGTAACGACTGGAAAAATAGTCACCGAAATGTAATACGATGTCATCATCGTATTAGAAAACCACCATTCGAACGTACATGACAGAACCAAAAAAAAATCCGTTTTCGGCAATCTTAAATGCAAAGGTAGACTCCCTTACGCTAATGTTACAAAAGTAAAGAAACATTATACATATGCATTAACACATACTTAGCCAATGGCTTTGTTCCCATGTATTGAACTATTTAAGTTGCTATTCTATTTTCAAGAAATTTAATTTTCAGCTACAAAAGGGTTTTATTCATTCTACTTACAATTTTAGGCTAGATTTATTGATCAGTAAATGTTTATTTTTTTTTTACATTCAAGCTCATAATCATTCAACAAATAGAAATCATAAAAATATACAATCCCAGCAATGGTGAATCCGGGAGGAGGCCATTGCCCCCTCCCCACTCAAGCTGAATCAAAATTATAAATTTTATTTAAAATCTATATAACTGTTGGTTCAGTATGTGTCTTTTAAAGAAAAAATAATAGAAACGTGAAAATACACTTGTGACTTCACTAGGGTCAAGCACTGGTGAGCCTGGCGTTGCTATAGTCAAGTCAAATACAGTTGAGATGTAGCGGTTTCGGGATAGTTATTTCATTGTAATTTTTATTTAAATATTGAAAGTTTTGTATTGTGTTTTTGTGATACTTATTGTCAGATGAGTAAAAATTGTAAAGTGGAACTGTTTTGGTTCACATAAGCTGAAACATTAACCCGGATTAATTTAGCAAAATATTATTTGCTGATTATTTCACTTCTAATTTCATATAGACAACTGACAGTAAAATATATTAACTTAAACAATTCTTCTGATAGTTTTAAATTTAAAGCCTATCCTCATTTATTGACGTTTAGTGTTCTAGCGAGAAAACTTCGAGATAGAAAAACTTTGAGATAACAGATTAATTTCCTATTACATGTTGACAAAGATCTCGAAAGTAAACTACAATAATATATATTATTCAATTTGATTTAAGTAAGTTAGTATACCTGCGCAAAAAGCAAATATATGTGCGACGAATGAAAAATCATAAAATGACTATCCAAATAATGAAATAATAATTAATATTAGGCACATAAAACTTTCAAGGATCATTTAGAGTGACGCTATAAAGTGTCTCTAAAAAGCAGAAATCATTCCAAGAAACCACAAAAAATGTACGTGCCATTTTATTAGCTGTCCTCAAATGAGGACACTGGCCGTTAACGGGTTAATATCAATTAACATTGGACCATTTGAGCACCACTAAATTTCAATGTTAATTGTTACAAATTTAGTAAATTGTATGATTTAGCGAAATTTTGGTGACAAAATTTGCGACTTAGCAATGAAATTTGTGATTTGGCGGCAAAATTTGATAGTTGACGACGAAATTTTTGACCTGGCGACAAAATTCGTTATTTGACGACGAAATTTGGCATCATTATATTTTCTTCCAACGCGAAAACCTCATATTTCTTCACAGACTAATATATTGTTTCCACAAGATAAAAAGTCAAAGGAAGCTGTAACGTACTACTCTCAATTTCAATCATATATTTGAAATTCTTGCCTAAACCGACATTCTAAACTATTTAGTATTTACCATAAACGATATTTGTTTTAATACTAACGTATTATTTTAATTTTATATTTTTAAATGGTTAATTAAAGCGGTTAACATGATTTTTATATTTTCAGTGCTTTTTACTTCCTTATACAAATTATAAGGAAGTATAGTAATCCCGATTTGCGAAATGGATATTGCATTTCACATAGCTCGAAAACAAATGATAGCTGAATGTTGCCAATTCTTACGTGTGACTGTCCTGATGTCTAGTTGTACACCTGCAAATTTCGTCTTAACACGAGCTCTCGTTTTAGAGATATAAGGGAATTTACACGATTTTTCGTGACGTCTGTATGTATGTGTGTCTGTGTGTGTGTGTGTGTATGTCGCATAACTCAAAAACGGTCAGACGTAGAAAGTTACAAATTGGTACATAGGTTTGTTTTAACATCTAGTTGTGCACCTCCCTTTTTGGACTTTGTATGATTTTCCGTTTTGGAGATATTTAGGAAAATTAGGTTCATAATGGCCAAAATGTATCAAAAAACGGTAATAACTCAAAAACTGTTTCGACAAATCCTGCAATTTAACTGACTTCCCGACTAGCTAGACATTTGAAACTTTCAGAAAAGTTCAGAACACGTTGACTATGCATCTTTTTAAATATTTTTTGCCAACTGTTTCTCATACCTGCTGCCTTCAGCAGCGTTTATGTGATTCAACAAAAAATGTATTTAACTAACTTCTCGACTAGCTAGACACTTGAAACTTTCAGACTAGATCAGAACACGGTGAAAATTGCATTTTTAAAATACTTTTAGCCAACTGTTTAGGGTACCTGCTGTCTTCGGCAGCGTTACCAGTACAAATCTTGCAATCGATTTTTAACTAACTTCCCGACTAGCTAGACATTTGAAACTTCCGGAAAAACTCAGAACACGGTGACAATGAATTTTTTAAAATATTTTTAGCCAATTGTTTCAGGTCGCTGCTGCCTTCGACAGCGTTTATATGGTTCAACAGAAAATTTATTTAACTAACTTTCCGACAAGCTAGACATTTGAAACTTTCGGAATAGTTCAGAACACGGTGAAAATGCATTTTTTTAATACTTTTAGCCAATTTTTTCGGGTCCCTGCTGCCTTTGTCAGCGTTACCAGTAGAAATCTTGCATCGGTTTTTAACTAACTTTCAGAAAAGCTCAGAACACGGTAATAATTCATTTTTTTAAATATTTTTTGTAATTTTTTGTATAGCCAACTGTTTCGGGTGCAATGTCAATGTTTTTTAGCATTATGTCTATTTCTAAAAGTGTATAAGGAAGTCATGTGGCGCCCACATCAGATTTTTTTATTATCGTTTGCACGTGACGTAAGCATCAGATTATAAATTTAAGCAATTAAAGCTATACAAAATGTCAGCTTTATCACAATTGACGAAAAATCGCTTTTTAACTTGTAACTTTTAAGCAATTGAATCTATCGAAAAAGTTTAACCACAAAAATTGTTCTTTAGAGTAAGGCGGTAATTCGCCTGATTTGAAGTTTTTTCCTATTTTTTATATTAAAGAAATTATGGACAAATGAAAATTTCCACCCACTTTGAGATGGATACCCCATCTACGAACTCAACCGAGATTTTTACTGTCTTGACAACATATCCCGAGCTGGTTAAATTTAAATAAAAATTACTCCAGTGATCATGTTCACAATTTAACACGGGAAAAAGCGTTATCAAGAGACTCGATAGAGTCTCAAGTGACGCAAGCGCAAAAACAAACGAACGCCACGACACTCAGCGGAAACGGAAAAACGAACGAAACTGCGACACTTTATATATACAGCTAGTTTAAGATCAAAGAAATCGCTGAAAGCCGACACTTAATATCTCAGGAAATATGGGAGGTTATGTTCAGATATTTTCAAAATAGTCTTTCACCTTCTGCCTGATCCTACCCTGAAATCGCTACATTTCTGCGTGCAATATATTTCCGAGATATGAATTGGCTCATTTAAGTTGTAAATGGGCGGCATATGTGAAGAACAAATTTTTCTAGAATATGGCTCGAGCGAATGTCGTTTAATTTATATACGATATTAATCGCTTTTATCTGATGTGCCTGACATCTCCCTTTTCCCTAGGAAAACTCTTGTTTTTTTTTTTATAACTCAGTTTAAAAATCGAACTATTTTTACTCCGCGATGCACAGATTTCTATTGCTAATTCTCAGAATTCTCAATAGGTGTTATTCGGTTTGGTCTTGTAGTTGGTTGGTTAGTTCAATCTGAATGCAGTCAATAAAAAATTTAGATTTTGTTTTTTAATGCAAGAAAGAAACTTTATTGTTTGTTTTAAATATTTATTGTATATATACGAAATAAAATTTCACTTAAATATATTTTATTTTTTTGTTATAAAGGAAATATTTAAGATTTTAAAATTTCGCATTCTATTTCGATAATATTTTAAATAGGGAACTATTTTATAATTATGGTGATTCTATTTCATAATTGTTGATAATAAAGTTAAAATTTTTTAAGGAGAAAATATTTCACTGTATTCATCCGCTGGGTCATAAACAGTAAAATGTAAAAAGCAAATTTCTGATTGGCAACACTGCTGACAACTACGAAATTATAGTTTGTTTTCTTATCGCCACGGATTATTGTTTACGAATCAAAATTTTAATTTTTTAAATTTTCTTTTTTCTTTCTTTTTTTTTTTTTTTTTTTTTTTTTTTTTTTTTTTTAAATCTGGGATTAATCTAATAATCTATTCAGATAAGAATTAGTATTTTATAGTTTTATTTTAGTTTTTATACGCATCGTTTATTATGATTGTGAAGCAAGTGTAAACTGTGTATTTACATTTAGCTTCTCAGTTTTTTTTTAAAGCTTTTTTATGTTTCTGATGTATGTTTGTTCTTTTTTTATACACTGAAGATTAAAATAAATATTTATTACTCTAATGTAATAGATTTTGTCATCAAAATTCTAGTATTTCATTTCGATATCTTGCCTCGAAGTGGCTAATCGGACCGTCGGTGCAATTAGTGTACAGGCTATTCGGACCATCTTTTCCAAGGAGAATAAGTTAGCACTGATAAAAGAGTGAAATTTAGAAATAATACAATGTGTCTCGTCCCCATGCAGGAAAAATTGTCTTTTTTACTTTTTTTTAAGTGTGGGAGTGTGGTAGAGATTATTTTCACAGAAATTTTGTACTCTAAATGATGTTAAAATTCTTCATAAAAGGGCAATAACTCAAAATAATTTTTATAAAGCAAAAATGAAAATAATAAAGATTTCGAAAATTGAATAATAAAAATAAAAAATGCAACATGAAAACAGATCTTAGTAAATGAGTATTTTTAATCTTTGAAAAAATCTTCGCAATATGTTTTATGAATATACATAAATATGAAAAAATGTATAACATATGAATAAATCTGTATATTCAACTACATAGATGCAATTGGTTTTTTATTTCTTTTCCTTCTTTAAAAAAAAAAAAATTAAACCATTCCAATATAATTCGATACAAACCAAACCCAATTTTCTATACAAATATATATATGATATTTCTGAAAATGACATTTGTACTTATTTTGTAATGTTTTCTAACAGCAATGTTGAAATAAACATGAATTGTAGATCAATCGCATTATACACTTTCAAAATGCTTAAAATTTGAATTTGTAGTTGAAACAAGCAAAATCATTAGTATATTACAGAGAAAATTCAAGATCAAACAAACAAAATCATTATTATGACCAGCGTAACAAGGAAGCGGTCCGAATAGCCCCCACACTAATCGCACCGATGGTCCGAATAGAACGGCCATCTTGCCTTTGCGTACAGTTTCAGCTTTTTTGTATTTTTGCTAATTTCGTCCCTGAATTTTTTATTTTTTCCAAAATTCCTCTTTCATTAAAATATGTATACCATGAATCATAAAATAATTCATGATAAAAATAATAATAATAATCAAACATTAGCAGAATTTTCTGAATTTATCCACAGAAAAATGAAATTTATCCTCAAATTGTGAAGGCAGAAGGCACTCCCTCTCAGGCCTAGCACCGTGTAGTCAATCAGTCTTAATCCTAAACACACACTCAAACCAGGAAGGCCGAACCAAGTCTGGTATCACTAAGAATATTAGCAATTCATAAAATTAATTTGTAGATGCAAATTTTACATAAATTAGCACTATACAGTACAATAATCTAGAGATAGAAAAAAATGTATTTTTAAGCCTAAACATTTCTTTCTTTTGTTGTTAAATTGATGTGCAAAGTTTTAAAAAATCTTACAACTTTCCATAGTATGTTTTTAGATTCACTGTATGTATGTATGTATGTATGTATGTAAACTGTATGTTTTTTTCCTTTCTGTTATTCTCTAAAAAAAAGTTCATGAAATTATAATTATTCCTAGTAGTAGAATTTTCTTTGCAGCAAAGTAAAACTTGTCTATGATCCAGAAATGCCAGACCAAGTTTGGTATCGTAAAAAGTATTAACAATTCATAAAACATGTAAAATTTGCATCTTCAAAGAAAAAAAATTATGAATTTACGACAAATACAGTAATCTGGAGACAAAATGAAAAATATATAAAGTATTTAGATGGATAATATTCCATTACATAATCTTACGGTATTTTTTCTTAAATCTCTTCCTATAAATTTTGAATTGGAAAGTCATTTTCTTAAAACTAAATTAAGAATGTTATTATTACTATGGTAACTTATTTTTGATTTATTTATTGATTTTACTGATCAATTAGCATACTGAGTATCGACACTTTTTAATAGTAACCTTTTTGTATCGGAACTTCTTTTAACTGTCTCGGAATTTTGTTTTTCTTTATGCGTCAGCCGCTCATATATGTTTATTGTAATGCAACTGAGGTGAATAATTTTTTTTAATGTATTTTTGAAATTGAAAAATTAATTTTTGAGTGTATTTTATTATTATTAAATTAATGGAATTATTTAGGGGAAAAAATTGTTCATGGTAGTGATGCAGTACAGATTTTCATGCATTTTCCGATCCTTGTCCGATCAATTTAGGGGTATCCAATGATGTTTTTTTGGTTTTAATATTGGGATACTAACCGCTCCGGTACAGATTTTTATGCATTTTCTGATTTGTGCGCTATGAATTAGGGGTTTCCAGTGATGTTATTTTTTAGTTTTTATATTTAAATACTGACCGCTGCAGCACAGATTTTCATCAGGGCTTGAAATTAGTGGTAGTTAGTTGTATTTTGCAAATAAATATTTCATTTTGATGACCATAATTTTATACTTAATCATCACTTTGACGCCTAACATTCTTTTTCCCCCTTCAGTGTGCAGTTATAATGCGTGATGAAAATAAAGGCACTAGCAACGAAGTAGTAGAATTAAATTCCTAGCTTTCTTGTAAAAATATTTGCACTAACATATTTTTAAAATGGAAAAAACTAACTAGATAAGGTATCAGCATTTTAATTAATTTCTGTTTATGTATAACGTTTATGCACATGTTTCTATGTGTAAATGACAATTTCGAAATGGCACCTTAGTACAACATAATTGCAACTACGAAAATAATATTAGTTGCCTTTTGGCTCCCAACTTACTGACTCTAATTTCGACCCCTGATTTTCATGCATTTTCAGATTCATGTACGACGAATAAGCTGCATCCAGTGATTTTATTTATTTTTTATTTTGTGATTGCTTCTGTACATATCTTCATGCATTTTCAAATTCATGCAAGGATATAATTTTGAAAATTTGTGGAAAATCTTCATGTTATACATCATTTATAACACTGAATTTTATGTGCTAAAGCTTAAAAGCCCTCTGATTTTTTTTTTTTTTTTTTTTTAAGTGAAGTAGCTCAAATTTCTATTACCGTTTTGAATGTTTGCTTTATTAATTTTAAAAATATGCTTAATTTATTTCGGTGAATTTCAAAACAAACACCAGAGTGAGACAATTTATTTTCTTAAAATGTATTTTTGATGTTTTGTTATCATTCTGAGTATCAGTTCGCACTATCGACTCATCTGGTAAGCTGTACACTGACAACAGCAATGGGTGGCTTATTTTATAGTATAGCTGTTCCTCATTCTGATTTTGAAAATATAAACATAACAAATTGCTTTATGCTAAAGCTGCATGTTTGTTTACATTTGCATTAGCAAATAAAGTACGGTGAATACTTTGATTTAAAATATATATTATCATAAAAGTTGATTTTTTTTTTTTTTTTTTTTTCACAAATATTCTTATTTTTCTGACATGCTATTAAATTATGGTTTTATATACACAATTTAGATTAATTTTAATTTTGTAGTTATAAAAAAAAGTAGGAAATTGCTTTTAATGTTTAATATTAAACAATGAACAGGGAATATAAAAACACGCTAATGGTTGTACATACATACTGATTGTAATTTACTCTTGTAATAAGAAATCAATTTATAAATTATATTAACAAACACATGTTCTATAAAAACATGTAATTTTCAGTAATGCTGGTATTGAAAAAATATTTTCCAAATTTTCTTTCACTCAGAACAAATTAAGAAATATTTTGGTTTAAATAGATTAGCATATTAGCAAAGTTAGTTATATGCCATAGGGAGAACTACGGGAGAAAAATATGCCTACGGGAGAAAAATAACATGTGAATGATAAATTTATTCTGTAAATAACATAAAATAAGGATTGTATAGTATTTTCTTAAAATTTATTTCTTTATGTAATTTTTTTTTGCTTCAATTATTTACTTATGTATTTTTTACAGGAATCATTTTTATTCGTATGAGTGGATAGTTTTAATTTCTTGCATAAGTTTATATCGTCTAATGTGTCAAACTATTATAAATTTGTTGTAAATTTAACTTTTAAAAAATACTTTTAAATAGAAATTAGACAACATTGAATAACATTAGTGAATTAAAAATGTTTAGTACAGGATAACCATATAAAAATATCTGGTTAAGAAAGTTATTCTTTAGACTTGAAACAACTATATATATATATATATATATTAATTAATCGAACATAGTTCTTGGTATGTTCATTTTAAAAATTTCTGATTAATTACTTACATACTGAATACTTATGTAAATTTTATGGATTATTATAGATTAAAATTCTTATTTGTATCATTTCTTAAGTTTCTGCCACTTACTGGCAGAAACTAGTTTCTGCGATGCCAGTTTTAACTAGTTATAACCAGTGGTTTTAACTGCCCTGGCAGAAACTTGACAGCCCTGTTTCATTCACACAATGTTGCCTAGTGTCGGTGGAAAGTGGGAGTGTATCAAGGGAAATTGTTGTATACTTGTTGAAATAATGGTGGCTCAATGTTTAACCACTTCACCGGACATCCCGAGAAAACTTGGGAGAAACTTAGCCCTCCACATACTACAGTGGCTGGTGAAGTGGTTAATATGTTCTGTTTTGAAGTTAAAAGTTGAAATGATTATTTCCATCTAATAATAGGCATATAAAAATATGTTGGTGATTTATCATTGTAATAAAAAACATAATATATATATATTTACATTTAGTGGTGATCTATTCTCATGTTTCCAGTTTAAAGTTTAATTACAACCGCTTTGATTACATTTTTACAAATCCCCCTCACGATCGGCAAACAAACGCCTCGCAAAAGCCTTGGGATTTCTAATCATTTTCCGTCTGCAACAAAAATGTGATTGAATGTAATTGAAATGTGATTGAATGCAAATTTTACATGTTCTATGAATTAATACTTTTTGCAATACCAAACTTGGTCTGGCATTTCAGGATCATAGACAAGTTTTACTTTGCTGCAAAGAAAATTCTACTACTAGGAATAATTATAATTTCATGAACTTTTTTTTTTTTTTTTTAAGAAAAACAGAAAAGCAAAAACATACAGCGAATATCAAAAACATGCAGTGAATATGAAAAACATACAGTGAATATAAAAACATACAGTGAATATAAAAACATACAGTGGATATGAAAAGTTGTAAGATTGTTTAAAACTTTGCAGATCAATTTAACAACAAAAGAAACAAATGTTTATACTTAAAAATACACTTTTATTGTATCTCTAGATCAGGGCCCGAAATTTCAACTCAGATTACACTCGTCAAAAAAAAAAAAAAAAAATAAATAAAAATATTACTCGCCATAACTTAGGGTTGTCAATTTTTTTTTTTTTTTTTTTTTTTACGCATTTTGTGTTTTTTATTTTTCCCAACTATTTGAAATGCTTTTACAAATATGCCTAAAATTATACATATTAAAAGTGTGTCGTATATCATCATGTCTCATAATCATCTATAATTAAAAATCATTATAGTGTATTGTATTTGAGATTTGAAAAAGATGAAAATATCTAATAACATAAAATGCAAAGATTCATTAAAGAAAAAAAGAAGAAAAAAAAAACTCTTTGTCAAACAATATCCTGTGAAAATCTTTTTATTTGAAACGTTAAGCTTCCTTATTTACCTATTTACCGTATATTTCCGAATATAAGCCGAGAGTACGTTTTTCCCTGCAGAAATTTGCCCAAAATTGCCAACCCGTGTACAAGCCGAATTGAAAAAATACTCTTTTAAAATTCGAGTATATTGCCAAAGCGGTGAAAATATTGCCAATCTATACAACTTTCAGGATAATCTGTCCAATGAAATTGCAAGAAATGCATGCTTATCCAATAGAATTCCTTACCTTGCTTAGCTATGACTAAAACGATCGCAGTGTGTTCGCCAATGAGGATAATTTTAACTCTGGCAACCCTATCAGAAGGGAGGCTAGCACAGACGCACTCGCACACACAAGTCGCGGCAGCTAAAAACGATGGTTGCCTTGCCGTAATATTGGGAGGCCTAACCCTAACGTCGATGATGCAGCCGCTGGATGTTTACATAAATAAGCCGTTTAAAGACCGATTCCACAGATTTTTTTTTTTAAAGACGTATCTAAATTATTTTGTATGTGTCTACTTTTGAGTATTTTTATCAGTGCCTCAAGGCAATCTTAAAAAAAAAAAAAAACTTCTATATAAAAAAAACGAAGATTTGCCACTTTTTTTGCTAGTGTAAGCCTAGAAATATTTTAAAGAGATATGATTTAATTGTATAAATTAAAAATATGATCAGGAGTCCTGTTTTTTCAAGTTTTTCTTAAATACTATTTCTGAATCCGACAGAGTAGTTACTCTGTTCATGCAATCTGCCGAAGATGTCAGTTACCGGCAGGTCAAAAAAAAAAGAAATGTAACACACGTGACTACATCGAGCGTTTCGTGAAATAAATTTAAAATTGCTAATTTAAAAGTTTTATATGTGATAATTATTTAAAAATACAGTTTAATATCAATATTTTACTTTATATATAGTTTTTAAGCTTAAAATATATGTATTCAATCATTGTTTCTAATGTACGTTTTTTCCTGAAAATGTGTACTCATATATAAGCCGACCCCCGACTTCAGCTTCCGAAAAATTTCCAAAGATTCTCGGCTTATACATGGAAATATACGGTATTTATTTAACTTTTTACATCAGAAATGTGTTTTTTGTCCGTTTTATTTTTGTAATCAGACGGAATGTCAATGTGTATAGTTTGTTCATTATTGTCATTTCAAATAACCATTTCAGAATAACTTTTTTGGTATAATTGTTGCTTACAAATCATTACAAGCGCAAATCCTTGGCATTTCAGTGAAAAACTGGAGAATGTGAACTGTTTTTTGGTAATTATTCAACAAAATAAAAATAAGTAGTATCTTTAAAAGGGCTCGAGGTCATTTTCATGCACCAATATCGCATAGTCAAACTTTCGTGTTTCTCTTCTCTCCGATAGAGGGCGACGGGCAAAAAGGCTCTCTGCTCTGCTCGTCTGTTTTCACTCAGCTTGGAGAAATGAAAGTGAGAGAAACGAAACTGACGAAGAGATTAAAACTTTTATGCATGTACTAAGCATTTTTCCTTTCCTAGGCTGGGCCAATCGTCGGACAGCGCACACACAACACACAGACTCAACACTCCGAGAAGAGAGAAAGGAGAGGTTATAAGATCACAAGATTTTGTCATATTTAAATCTATAAAAAGAATGTTTTCTGTCACCGTATCGTGTAAGAATTCTATCTATAACATGACCAAATTTTCTCGCCACAGTAAAAATTCCACTAGCCAATGGCGAGTTGGTGAGCGAAAATTTCGCGCCCTGCTCTAGATTACTATATTGTATAGTCTTAATTTATGTAAAATTTGCATCTACAAATTAATTTTATGAATTGCAATTATTCCTAGTGATACCAGACTTGGTTCGGCTTTCATGGTTTGAGTGTGTTTGTGTTTGGGATTAAGGCTGATTGACTGCACGGTGCTAGGCCTGAGAGGGAGTGCCTTCCTCTTTCACTGTTTGAAGATAAATTTTATTATTTGCGGATAGATTCAGAAAATTCTGCTAATGTTCTTATTATTATTATTATTTTTTTTTATCATGAATTATTTTATGACTCATGGTATACATATTTTAATAAAAGAGGAATTTTGGGGGAAATTTAAAATTCAGGGACGAAATTAGCAAAAATACAAAAAAGCTGAAACTGTACGCAAAGGCAATATATCGAAATGAAATACTAGAATTTTGATAACAAAATCTATTATATTAGATTAATAAATATATTTTTTAATCTTCAGTGTATAAAAAAGGAACAAATATGCATCAGAAACATAAAAAAGCAGAAAAAAACTGAGAAGCTAAACGTTCAAAGTTTACACGTGCTTCACAATGGACAATGTGTATAAAAAGTAAAATAAAATTTAAGTAAAAAATCATTTTTTAAAATTAGAAGCTTTTTATTGTGAAGCCCTAAAAAGCATAAAATAAAATTTATTCTGGCAAAGACATGCTACAAAGAAATGAAAGTTTCAACACTAAGAAAATTTTAGAGAAAAGTATAAGTACTTTCCTTTTCAAGAGATGAAAATTTTTTAATGTTCAAAATATTTTAAAAATCTTTCAAGACCAATATTCTTAGTTATTAGTTTTATATAATCGTTCGTTTGGCCAGAAATTTCAAATGTCTCGAAAGCTTTTTAAAATATTTTGAACATTAAAAAATTTTCATCTCTTGAAAAGGAAAGTACTTATACTTTTCTCTAAAATTTTCTTAGTGTTGAAACTTTCATTTCTTTGTAGCATGTCTTTGGCAAAATAAATTTTATTTTATGCTTTTTAGGCTTCACAATAAAAAGCTTCTAATTTAAAAAAATGATTTTTTACTTAAATTTTATTTTGTGCTTTTTAGTTACAAAAAGAAAAAAGCTTCTTAAAAAAAACTAATTAAAATTTCTTAGGATATTTTGTAGACAACGGAAGATTGTCTTTTATCAATTGACATTTTTTTTTTTTTTTTCGATTATTTATCTGGAAAAAAAGTACTATATCGTCTTTCGAGGACTGAATCCACCGATCATTGCATTATCAGCATGACGTTCTAACCAAAAGTCTAACTGTAAAGAAAAACCATAGAACATTCTAGAAAAATCTCACAAATACTTATACAAAAGGAATATTGTTCTCGAATGCTTTTTAAAATATTTAGAATATTTAAAATTTTTCATCTTTTGCAAAAGTGAAATATCTATATTTTTCTTTAAAATTTTCTTGTTGTTGACACTTTTATGATTTTATAGCATGTCTCTGCAAGAATAAATTTTTATTTTGGGCTTTTTAGGGCTACACAATAATAATAAAAAAAACTTTCAGTGTTATTTTTATTTATATTTTTACTAAAATTTTTATTTTGTGCGTTTTAGTAACTCAAAAAACAGCTTCTTTAAATATTCCTTATGATAATGTGTAGACAATGAAAGATTTTCTTTTATCAGTTGACATAGTTTCTATTAACGATCTGCAAAAAAGCAACACATCGGCTTGCAAGAGTCGAACCCACGAGCATCGCGTTATCACCATGACGCTCCAACCAAATGCGCTAACGAAGACGAAAAAGGTTGTTTAAATTTATATTAAAGTGGAGGCGCCTTCTTCTTCAGAATGACACAAAGGCAAGATGATAAAAATCCAGTTTCAATAAAATGCTTCTAAAAGAATATGTACATATATATAAAACTTTTTTTTTTTTTTTTTTTTTTTTTTTTTGAGCTTTTTAATATCTAAAAAAAGCTTCTTAAAAAAACTCTTCAAAAATTCTTAGAATACTGCGTAGACAATGAAAAATTTCCTTTTATCATTTGACACATTTTCTATTAATTATCTACAAAATTTAACACATCGATCCTTCGGGGATGGAACTCACCACCATCGCATTAACGACGCTCTGACCAACTGAGCCAACGAGCGACTGTAAGAACTGCTGGCATTTACTTTAAAGTTGCGGTGCCATATTTATTAGCGTGACATGAAGACGCGATAACGAAATCCAGTTTCAATAAAAAGCTTATAAAAACTATTTATTTATTTATTTTTATTTAAATTTTTATTTTGTGCTTTTTAGTAACTAGATAAAAAGCTATTTAAAAAAAACTCTTCAAAAATTATTAGGATACTGTGTACACAACGATATATTTCCTTTTATCAACTAACACCGTTTCTATTAATTATTTGCAAAAATTAACATGACGCTCTAACCAACTGAGCCATTAAGAAATACAATGAATTGCTTACATTTTTTTTTTCGTCTTGTTTTTTTATCGTGACAGAAAACGCGATGACAAATTCAACTTCATATAATAATATATATATATATATATATATATATAAAGCTTCTAAAAAGATTTATTTATGTATTTTGTACTTGAAACTTTTGATTGAGCTTTTTTAACATCTAAGAATGTTTTGTGTTTTCTAATATTATTAAAAAAAAAAAAAAAAAAACTTCTTAAAAATTGTTTTCGCAAAATTCTTAAGATATTGTGTAGTCAACGAAAAATTTTCTTTTATCAATTGACACCTTTTCTAGTAATTATCCTCAAAAATTAACACTCCGTACCTCCCGGGGACCGAACTCGCGACCACGGCGTTATTAAACTGACGCTCTGACCAACTGAGCCACGTAGCCACAAACAGAACGGCTTATATTTACTTTAATTGTTTACTAGCGTGATAGGAAGACACGATGACCAAGTCAATTTTATATAAAAGGCTTCTAACTAATAAAAAGCTTCTAAAAATTTTTATTTATTTATTTATTTTTACTTACATTTTAATTTTGTGCTTTTTGTAACTAGATAAAAAGCCGTTTAAAAACTTTTGAAAAATTATTAGGATACTGTGTACACAACGAAATATTTTCTTTTATTAATTGAAACTTTTTCTATTAATTATTTGCAAAAAACACCTCGGCCTGGCGAGGATCGAACACACGACTCTCGCATTATCAACATGATGCTGTAACCAGCTGATTCATTAAGAAATACAATGAGTTGCTTACATTATATATATATATATATATATATATATATATAATGGAAGCGTCTTGGTTTTTTAGCGTGACAAAAAGCCGATGACAAATCCAATTTCATATAATAGTAATATATAATGTTTATATATACATAAATATAAAGCTTCTAAAAATATTTTTTAATGTATTTTTTACTTAAAACATTTTATTTTGTGCTTTTTTAATATCTAAAATGTTTTGTGTTTTCCACTATCTAAATAAAAAAAATGCTTCTTAAAAAAACTCCTCAAAAAATTCTTAGTGCAAGCAACGAAAAGTTTTCTTTTTTCAATTAACACCTTTTCTACTAATTATCTGCAAAAACTAACACGCTGGACCTTCCAGGGACCGAACTCACAACCACCGCGTTATTAACAGGACGCTCTAACCAACCGAGCCACAGAGCGACAAACGAAATAGCTTATATTTACTTTAAAATGAAGACGCATTGTTCACTAGCTTGACACGAAGACACGATGACAAAGTCAATTTCAATTAAAAACCTTCTAATAATAATAAAACTATTAAAATACTAATTCCTACCTGAAATATAATGTATGTAAATGCAGATTAATCCAAGATTTTACGAGACCAAAAAAAAAAAAAAAAAAAAAAAAAAAAAAAAAAAAGATAATTTAAAAAATAATGCAATATAATTTCGTAAGCAAGGGTAAGCAAAGTAAGCAAGGGTAACAAAACAAACTGTTGTTGTTTGCAGTGTTGCCAATCAGAAATTTGCTTTTTACATTTTACTGTTTGTGGTCCAGTGGATGAATACATTGAAATATTTTCTCCTTATAAAATTGTAACTTTATTATCAACAATTATGAAACAGAATCACCATAATTATAAAACAGTTCCCTATTTAAAATATTATCGAAATAGTTTTTTGATGAAATGCAAAGTTTTAAAATCTAAATTATTTTCTTCATCTATATATGTATTTTTGTCCAAAGTGACGATAAAAATTCAAAAGTCGCCAAGGGAAGCTACATTTAGGCTGCCTGTATAATGATCAGGTTTACATATTTCATTATGTGTGAAATTGTTGTCATTTTATGGTTGATCGAATAAATAAAATAAATATAGAAAATAACGTGAAAGAAAATATTATATGCACCACATATAGTGTTGTTCATATGTAATTGGGATTCAAATATAAAATGGCTACTTCAAACTTTTTGAAACTGTCATCTGATAAGCACTCAAATGGAAGCCCACTGGTAAGCGATCGTTACAGACAATAGGGACAGACACCCGAGAGTCTGTGAATGAGTGGGTCGCTGCCGAAGGCAACGGGGAACCAAATCGGGCTTTAAAGTGCTTCATGATTTCTTTTTTTTGTTTGTAAAGCGATATAGAAAAGAGTTTCCTTTAAATATAGTGACCAGCAAAGCGAGAAAAGTCTTCATTGATTTAATGAATTAAAAAATGGTTGTATAAATGTAAAAAATGTATAAATTGAGTTTTTCTGTATATATAATGGAAATTTTGTGATTACGATAATTTTCGACATAATAATCAAAGTTGAACCAAAGTTATACAGCAAATTTATCTTACAAATATCTTAGATGAATTTGTTAACTACGTTGCTTTGCAGTTTGTTTTCAAGTGGTGGCTACATGAAAATTTCAAATCCACATTAAAAAAAGGTTAGTTAAGACTGTATTTGCTTGAATTTTGATGATTACATTGACCACATAAGGGTCTCAACCAAGTATTTATTAATGAATTTTATCTGCCATTTTTAACAAAATGACCGATATCTTAAGTACGGCCATTTCAAATCAGGCTACCACTTTTAAATTTATCATCAGAATAACTTTTGAAATACTGAATCAGTTGAAGTTGGACATTGAACTTATCACACAAATATCTTGGATGAATTTTGTTCTAGCATTTAGTTTCCAAGTTGCAGCCACTTGAAATCAGGCTGCCACTTGAAAATGTGCCCAACTTTTAGAATACTAAACTGGTTCAAATCAAATTTGGGGAGTGAACTTACAATTCAAATATCTTGGATAAGTTTGCTAGGCAACTTGCTCCACCATTTTGTTTCCAAGTGGCAGCCACTTAAATTATTTTCATTATAATAACTTTTGTAATACTGAATCAGTTCAAATCAAATTTGTGCAGTTGACATATCATTCAAATATCTTTGATAAGTTCACTGGGCATCTCAGTCACTCTGTCCTTTTGTTTCTAAATGGTGGCCACTTGAAAATTATCACAATAACTTTTGAAATGATTTGCTTAAAACTGCATATATACATAGCCCTCATTAATAAATCCACCAAGTCCATTAATAAATTGTAGCTGCCATTTTGAAAACAATGGTGGCAACTTTATAAGAAAAGATAAATCAACCTAAACTTCCTATGAGTCAGAAGGACTTAATTTAATTTTTTGATCAATAACCTATAAAAAGTAATGATATCAGTACAAAAACCCTTAACGGGTTAAAAGTTTGTGACGCAGCTACTTTATCGCTATAAGAATTTGAAATATGGGTCTTAAAAATAATGATATCAAATTATAAGTGACGCTTTGCTATTAGTTAAAATATACATAGATTTTCTTATTTGATCATTTGCTTTTTTCATTTATTTATATTTACAATGCAAGCATATTTTTAACTTCAAGATAAGACAAATATATAAAATATACTCACTGATGCTTTTTCATTTTCATTTCAATTTCAAAATAACAGTTTTAAAAGGAATGATATGAAAATTCTAGTGACGCCTCAATGTCACTTTAAAAGATTTGTTTTTAGATTCCACTAAAATTACCTTTGTTTTGTCTAATAAAGTATATTTACACATTGAAACAGTGCTTTTAATTTTCAAATATACTGTCAAATAATTATACTTTCACTGAGTTTGCATTATAAATTGAAATTATTTATTTCAATAAATTGATTTATCTTTTGCGTCACGCTATCCAAAACTGCAAGTAAAATTTATGTAAATGTTACTTTGTATCATTGTATCCAACTAAGTGAAAATTTGTGCAAAGAGATAGTGTGATGCAAAGAAAACATTTGCACAAATTTTACTTGCAGTTTTGGATAGCGTGACGTAAAAGACAAATCGATTTATTGAAATAAATAATTTCAATTTATAATGCAAGCTCAGTGAAAGTGTGATTTTTTGACAGTATATTTGAAAATTAAAAGCACTGTTTCAATGTTTAAATATACTTTATTAGACAAAACAAAGGTAATTTTAGTGGAATCTAAAAACAAATCTTTTAAAGTGACATTGAGGCGTCACTGGAATTTTGATATCATTCCTTTTAAAACTGTTATTTTGAAATTGAAATGCAAATGAAAAAGCATCAGTGAGTATATTTTATATATTTGTCTTATCTTGAAGTTAAAAATATTATGTTTGCATTGTAAATATAAATAAAAGAAAAAAGCAAATGATCAAATAAGAAAATCTATGTATATTTTAACTAATAGAAAAGCGTTACTTATAATTTGATATCATTATTTTTAGGACCCATATTTCAAATTCTTATAGCGATAAAGTAGCTGCGTCACAAACTTTTAACCCGTTAAGGGTTTTTGTACTGATACATATACGCCTATATATATAAACTTTTGAACGGAGGGTGGTTTGGGGTTCTTGGGTTCATGGTCGGTAAAGATATGAAGAAATTTTCCAGAAGTCCTGTCATGAGGACCATTGCAATAGGTAAATTTCCTATGAGTAATCTACCTAAAAGTAAACATCTCAAGTGAGCATGTATTTTAATATCCTGCGTTAACAATTGTGTATGAAAATGACGCGTAAAACCCACTCACAGGCACATATTGGGGTCACCGGTCATTTACCATTATAAGGCTCCTCACTATTATCATAAAATGTTTAGCTTTTATTTATTATGATTATTATTATTTCCTTCTAGATTCAATAGAAGAAAGTATTGCATTCGTAAACATTTTCGGTTTTCGGGGGATTTACACGTTTTGCAAGTTCTAGAGCACGATTTGACCCTTTTTAGAAAATCTTTGTCTGTGTGTGTGTTGGACAAAAAAATTGTGACGACTGTATCTCAGGAACTACTGCACAGAATTGCATATTATTTTATATGTAGATGCACCTTGACCTAAAGTAGTGCCTATCATCTTTTAGTGACAACCGCTCAACAGGTGACCCTGCTATGCAGCGATTTCCACAATTTAGGGGAAGGCTATACCTCCAGAACTACTGCACAAAAATGCATATAAAATCATACATGGATGCAACTTGATATAACTTTTGGTGTCAACAGCTCAATAGGTGGCGTTACTATGCAGCGATTTCCACAATTTAAAAAAAGGCTATATCTCAGGAACTAATGCATAAAAATGCATATAAATTTATATGTAGATGCATCTTCATGTATGTTAATGCTTATTAGTTTTTGTGGCCAACTGCTCAACATGTGGCGTTGCTGTGCAGCGATTTTCCTAATTTAAGAAAGGGTTATATCTCAGGAACTACTGCTCAAAATTGCATAAAAAATTTTATGTGGATGCATATTATGAGACATTATGCCGATTCAATTTGGATGTATATCTACCATTAGGCTGCGCTGCTATAATGCAGTTTTTCCCGAGAAAGAGGATTACTATAATTCTACTTGTATGACATTTAACTGTACGAAACTTGATACATGAGATAGCCTTTATGAAAACTTATTTTTTAAAATGTTAGTTAAACTGTGTGTCTTTGGATATTTAGTGTTAGTTTTCTCTAAGATGAAAATGGCCTGCTTTCATCATGGTAGATAATTTTAATAAATAATAGTTTTTGTAAATTATTTGAACTGAGAGAGTTTATATAGGAAAATATAGAAGAAAGTCTTGTGGCGGCCACAACACACTAGTTTTTATTATTCTTTTGTAACAAACTCCCTGTACATGCTAAATAGAAGTATCAATATAATAATGTACAAATACTACCCTTACCTTTCCTCCTTAGTATTTCTAATAGAACCAAAATTTAAAACTTAACAGTGACATAGATTCCCATTTTGAAATCTTGAAATCTCCCTCTAATGAAAATTAAAGTAATTCTGTAATCTCCTTATATTATTAAAATCTGTACGCGTGTGTCTGTGAGAAACGGCTTGACGCAGCAAAAGCTCGGCCGCTAATGGTTGCACGGACTTCGAACAGGTACCGATGGACAGAGAATTTATCGCAGATCTGGGTTATCTAATTTGCTAAACGATGCGACCCTAATTAGCGGATATATTAATTAAAATGTCGTCCATTGTCTAACGAAAAAACGATTCGAAATCGGAGGCGACCGCCATTTTCTACCGCGACCGCTTACCTTGAAAGAAAAAGCACAGAGAGAAAATTTCGTGGGTTTTTGTAAAGTGATCGCTTCCGATCTGTTGGGGATATCGAAAATACACCTGTACCACGATAAAGAGCATTTATTAACGATTCTTACGGTACAATTTTTTTTTTAAAAAATACGGATTTTTCATATTTTTAAAAAAAGTTTTAAAAAGGGTCGAAAATTTCTCTTTTTCGCGGTCGTCTTTTTTGAAACGCCCTGTACGACCGGGTAACCCTTCCATTTCTTAACAGCTGGTATATAAAGAAAGGCCATTTAATCCTCTTTCGAACCATATAAACATTTTTACAAAATACGGATTAGCGATCCATATTTTTAGATTTTACGAAACATCGATTTTTTCGCAAAACATTTTATAACTCAAAAGCGTTTAGAGATAAATCAATTCTTTTTTTTTTTTTTTTTTTTTTTTTCTTTTGTATATAGATCTCGCTTTGATAATTTAATTTCCAAAAGATTGAGAGAAAATTTCAAAAACTGAATGAGTTATAATTTTTTTAATTTTCAGTATCGCGGCAGTTTTGGATGAAATTCAGAGTCTCTAAACCATTGCAAATGCTTTACTTCATTCGAAAATGAAAACCGTAATCAAATAATGTAGATCACCATGGCAACCTGTTCAAAGAGGTTCATTTCTCGACGGAAGCTAAGAAAAAAAAAAATAAATAAAAAACAGCGAGGTCATATGTTTTTGTTCTGCGATTAAAAAATTGCAATATTCTAATACGCGTATTTCAATTTCAAATAACGATTAATTTATTTTTTATACATCATTGGAAAGATATTTTAAAGTTCTTTTTTTTACTTAAAGTTTTCAACAGATTTACACGTTTTGAGGTGTCCTGGATTAATTTTCTTCTGTATCTCAGCTACTAATTAAAATAATTTCATAAGTAATACATCATTAGAAAGCTTTTCTGAATTGGAATCGAACAGTGGAATACAGAAATTTGTACCGCCAGATGGCGCTGTAATATTTTCAAATTTAAATATTTCAATTTCTAATTATGATTAAATTATATTTTTAATGCATCATTCGAAAGATATTTTAAAGTTCTTTTAAATTATCGAAAATTTTCACCAGATTTATACGTTTTGAGGTGTCCTGAATCAATTTTCTTTTATGGCGCTGTAATATTTCCAAATTTCAATATTTCAATTTCTAATTATGATTAAATTATTTTTAATACATCACTCGAAAGATATTTTAAAGTTCTTTTAAATTATCGAAAGTTTTCACCAGATTTACACGTTTGGAGGTGTCCTGAATTAGTTTTCTTTTGTATCTCAGCTACTAATTAAAATAATTTCATAAGTAATAGAAATCATTAGAAAGCTTTTTTGAATTGGAATCAAACAGTGGAATACAGAAATTTCTACCGCCAGATGGCGCTGTAATATTTTCAACCGAAAGATATTTTAAAGTACTTTTATATTATCGAAAGTTTTCACCAGATTTACACGTTTTGAGGTGTCCTGATTACGTTTTCTTTTGCATCTCAGCCAATTGAGTTAGATCGTTCAAAATTGGTATAGGTAGGTTAATTAAGAGGGCATGAAAGGGTGGGGGAAGAAATAGGCGTGCACCGCGCGCGTATCCCCTAACTTGTGCGCGCGCAGAACGCACGGGACTCCGCTGCCGAAGGCAGTGGGGACCCGGTCCGAATTTGTACCCGATGAGAAATGATTTTTTAAATTTTCTTAAGAATAAAATTTTGACTTGAAAAGGAATATGTGCGCGCAGCGCACATATACCCTCACACGCGCAGCGTGCATGGGTCTGCGCTGCCGGAGGCAGTGGGGACCCGGTGGGAGTTTTTTCCCCGATCAGATTTTTTTTTTCAGGCCCGAAGTGTCAGGGAGGAATACGCGCGCGCAGCGCGCACGGGACTGCGCTGCGGAAGGCAGTGGGGACCCGGTCCGAATTTTTACCCGATGAGAAATGATTTTTTAAATTATCTTAAGAATAAAATTTTGACTTGAGAAGCAATATGTGCGCGCAGCGCACGTATACCTCCACACGTGCGTGCGCAGCGCGCACGGGTCTGCGCTGCCGGAGGCAGTGGGGACCCGATGGGAGTTTTTACCCGATCCGATTTTTTTTTTTTTTTTTTTTTTTTTTTTTTTTTTTTAGGAGGCACGAAGGGTGAGGGAGGGAATACGCGCGAGCAGCGCGTGCACGGGACTGCGCTGCCGAAGGCAGTGGGGACCCGTGCCGACTTTTTACCCGATCACAAATTATTTTTTTTTTATTTCTTTTCTTAAACGCTATTAAATTCTACTAAATTTCCACGTGCTAATTTTGCCTATTTAATTTTATACACGTACACTTCACAAATCAAAAAAATACTTATAACATTAATTATTTTTTAAAATCCTACATATTTAAGTGAGTGCAAATTTGCAAGAAATTGAAAAAAAAAAAAAAAAAAAAAAAAACAGAAATATGAGTTTTAAGGAATATATCAATTAAAATATATTTTTTAAGTTATGGATTATTTTGAAACTTTTCATTTCAAGATCAACGCAAATATAAAAACACTTACTGCTTTTGGTGAAGTGGACTCTAATTAGTTTACGATTAGTCTGCTTATACTCTAATTAGCATAAATACTGAGTGCTTCGAAATTCTTTTTTAATTAGTAATGCATTCCATTTCCTATTTTTGGACTCTGTTTCAAGAAATTTAAAGAATCTCTGTGCGCGAATAGTGAAATATTATAAGTTTTTGAAATGTAATGATTTGAAAACATTTTTTCTCACAAATAAAGGAAATATTAAATTGTATTTTGCAGACATATCTCGGAAAAAAAAAAAAAAAAAAAAAGAAAAAACGAAAATGTGGTATTGATAATTTATAAACACAATATAATTTTATTGTTACTTTTTTGCACATGTTCATACAAAATTTCTGATTAAATTAAAATTATTAAAATTTTATTTCGGATAGAAAGATTTTCTTCTTTGTGTTAAAATGTAAATATTTATTAAAAAAAAAAAAAAAAAAAAAAACTCTTAAAATTCTTAAACTTTTATTGAATGAGCGATTTCAACTGAATTTTACTTACCTGCACAAATTTGAAGCAAAGTAAACATTATAATAAATTTAACACAATCCAATTATACAGAATTGACATAACAGAAAAGTTCGTTCATTATAAGCATTGGATATCCATACAAGAAAGGATAGAAAATAAAAAAATTATGTATATTTTATTAAGTTTTTTAAAGCTTTTCCTGGTAAATGAAAAAGAAAGGACATTTATAACATTTGTGTATTTAGTTAAAACAAATCTTTATGGAAATGAAGTATTTTGTCTTTTCTGTATCCATAGTTCTACGTTTCTATTTATACCCAAATGGTTTTAACATAATATATATTGAATACATTCATTAAAAAAATGATACATTTATTTTATTTTTGAATGTGGGCTCAATTTTTACAATTATAGGCCTCTCTTTTGCAACAAATTCTGGTTAAATTAAAAAAAATTTAACTTATTAATTGTATTAATTGTATTTTTAAAAGAAAATTTTTCCTTTTATTTGATTAATGCTTAAGTGAATCATTTCTTACGGAGTTATAAGCTAACAAATTTCAACAACAACAAATGGGAAACATGGTTTGTATTAGAATCTCTTCCTTTATGAAGTCGGTTTAAAACGTCTATGCGTTAATCGATGTGACCGCTTTCAATAACCCTACTTTGAATTTTACATAGCATAAAAAGGAAACAATACTTTAGAGATTTAAAACGTTTTATTTTACTAATGCTGAAATAATTTATATAAAAATCTTTCAAATAAATTTAAAGAATATCATAGACAGCTGTAGTTTTTATAGTACAAATTATGAATGATTTAAAACATAGATATGTAAAAAAAAAAAAAGTTATAGATACAGGACTAATATATCAACTAAGTAGATAATTTAAAGTAAAGAAAGATATTTAAAATGAAAAGCTCATAGATTTCGTCAATTTAATTTATATATATATATATATATATATAATTTTAACTTCTTTAAAAAAGTGTGAAAAAAATGGGGAGAGTTGGTGGCAAATTTTTCTGAATGTGGTCCGAGTTGCGGTATCCTGGTCATAGTCGGTAGAGCGCAACTTAGAGCTCGTTATTGGAAGATTGCGAGTTCTATATTCGAGCCAGCTGAAGACCGTTCTTTACTCTATTGCTGTCCGGTGCACGTAAAATACATCGTAGTCGCAGAATCCTCACCCAAATTCTACCTTTGGAAGTCGCTGAAGCAGGGAAGCCATTCCCTCCGTATAGAAAATTGTGATGATATGTCTTCTGACTAGTCTTATTGGTTATTCCCATTACCCATGGTGTAGCACTAGTGCGACGTAAAATCCACTCAAATTTCAACCCTAAATGTGGTCCCCAACGGAGATTCATGTATATGAGGATAAACTGCTAAAACGGGTCTGTCTCCAAGCCATGGGGACGTTTGGTCACCTTAATTTTAAAGCAAAAATTTAAAGGGTCCACTACTGGCTCATTTTAAGCTCTCCGGATTTTTGATTTTTTACATGTATAAATACTACAATTAGCAATTTTCGTAATACAGTCATGTTAAGAAAAATTTAGTAAAGATGTGAAATATTAATTATTCTATAAATCTCTAAAATTTAGAAAATTACTCAAAAAATATCCAGAAAATGACCTTAAAGTTTCCACTACTGGTGCTGTTACCTTATATATCTATAGTTTTTTTTATTGGTAATTGTAAAATTTTCTATATTTTTTGCAAGTTGCAAATAATTATTTTTAGTTAACGTTTAAAACGAATTTTACAGTTTGAAAAATCAAATTAATTTTAATTTTTTATTGAAGACGACGTCTTTGAAAATTAATATGTAAAATGTTCTTTGCATGCTGTATAAGTAATACATGGGGGGGAAATATGGCACTCGCAAATGCTACAGAAAAAGAAGAAAACCACATTGTTTATATATTAAAAAAATATGAGTGTGTAAGCTATGAAAAAATTTGAAGATATTCTTGATAATACATAACCTTTATCTAACGAAATATCGCAATGATGAAAATGAGTATAATACCTAGTTGCCTCTTGAAGATATGAAACGTCAGAATAATATATATATATATCATGGGACTATAAGAAGTGGGTTGTAAATTATTTGCATAATGTGAATTCTGGAAATTCATGGTGCAGTTTGAAATGCGCCCAATGGAAGTTTAAAAATTACATGAATTGTATCATTGTGAGAAACATATAGAAAATGTACTTAATCATAGAGAAAAAAGGAAATAAATAAACTTTTTTCTTTGGAGGGGGGGGGGGTTGAATTACATCTAATGAAGTATATTTCATCATCAAAGCGTATGCTTATACAAATAAATTTGTTTTAATGTATTTTTGCTAATCGAAAGACCTGTTTTCACCCTTTAAATCTATGATTATTATTTAAACTTATTAAGAGCTTAAAAAGTTTAATTCTTTATATTTTCCATTAAATTTTGGTTTTAAGTTTGAATAAATTAACGAAAAATACACGGTTCAAAAATGGCAGTTATATACAAATGTACTTTTTCAAGTTAAACATATAAATTAATTTGGTACGTAGCGTTAAAAAAGTTATTTGGTAAACTTTATCTAACCAATAAAAAAGTAAAAAGTAAATTATAATAAAAAAGGTGTAAATTTTCAGTTTTTATGTGTAATCTATACTGAAATTTGAGACTTAAATTTAAGTTTGAAATATTTTTTATCAATTTAAATTTTAATCTAAATTACTAGTTGTGAAATCGGTATTCTTCGAAAATACAAGTTAGCGCAGTGATAAGTGACTGTCGTTTACCATTGTTTCATTTTCAAACTGTTATGTACGTTTTTTTTAATTCATTATGCAATATAAATAAATGGGCGTACTGTTTTACTTTAAGCCATAATATTTAAAGCTCAAGTAAAACTTAAGCTTTGTTTAAGTATTTTATGTTAAACTAAAGATTGTATAATTTCATTCTTAGGTTTACATATAAATATATATGACAAAATTGTAGTTATAAAAGTGTATTTATTTAAAGTAGACTTTCTTAAACTAGTTTAGTAGGAAAAGCATGAAAAACATTTTTTGAAATGAATATTTATCAAATAAATTGTTTTGCATTAGTTTTCATTGTGTCGCCAACGAGCAATAAAAAGCCAAGAATCGGACAATTTCAATAGTTTTTTACGGATGGTATATAGTAATTCCGCCGGATTTTTTTTTTTTTTATATATATATATATATATATATATAAACATACAACGCCTCATGAGGAGAGTATTTTGTAATTTTTTGTGTATGCGCCTATGGAGATCTTCCTCGTTAGTCACGATAAAATAGAGTAGCGCTCTGTTGCGTTGAAACCACGTTCACGATTTAATGTCAGCTAGCAGAGATTCTAATAATTCCGGTAACATCTTGTTAAAACATAGGTATTTTCCACTCTTCAGTTTATCTGACAGAAAATGTGAGCCATTCAAATAAACGTGAAAAATTACACTAAAACGCTACTGTTGGGAACCAGCCATTTCTGCTGCAAAACGGGAACTGGAAATGACCGAGTGTGATTATCGGGCTTTTTATGCGGTCACTGACATCGCCCCCTAGCGGTTTAAGCCATCGAAAATAAGTAACCATCAAAAATATGTCGAGATAAATATTGCATGTTTCGATGTGCTCTTTAAGTTTTAAACATGAATTGAGAATTAATTAATGCCACATTTAGTTATTCTTCATTTAAGCTACACTGTTTTTATTTATTAAAATACATTTAAGAATTTTTTAAAATTTAAATGCGTTAAATTAAACAATAATTACATAAATTTTAGAAATATTAGGCATTTATCTTCTTGTAGTATATCTTCTAAGAGTTACATTCAAACATGATATATATATTTTTTAAATAACTTTTAGAAAGACGAAAATTTCTGATAAAATATACTTAAAAGTTGTTCATTTAATTTTTTCATTAGTTTTTCATTTTATTAATTATTATTCTTTTAAGTTTTTTTTTACTGAATAGTTTTATTTTTATAAAGCAAAAACAACTTGCTTTCTATCTATTACAAATCATATGCTTAGCAGTTTTTATTTATTTCTTTTTCATCATACTTGTACTTAGCGGTGTAACCGAAGAAAGCATGAATTATTCAAAAAACATGAACATCGAGAAGGAAAAAATTCAGATATTGCCGGCTAAACTTCTAAAAACTACGCCGTTTGAACGGTAATGAGGCGTTTACGCTGTCCACAGTAGAGACGTAGCCCTAGTCCATAGCGAAGCCAAGAGCCAATCGTGTGCAGAAACGCACCTGTTGTTATGGTAAAGAGATGGGTGAAAAGTAATGAAGCTCACCTTTATCCCTCTCCCTGTATTTGCATGGACAAAATGGAAATTTCAATTGCATCATTGTGCTCAAGTTCTCTTATCCTTCCCTTCTGGGGACATTTAAGATGTGCTTGTCTTTTTTTTTCCTTCTTCTTCTGGGCTGAATCAATGCTTTCTCTTTGAGTTTATTACAGAGACTGAAAAAGAACTTTGAGGGTAAAAATAATCGGAAATATACTGGATTAATATAAGAGCAAGAAATTTTTTTTTAAATCATAACTTCTTAGAAGGGAGGGAGAGGAAGATCTTTATTTATATTGAATTTATTGAAATTTTAAAACCTCTTAATATTCATTAAAACGCATTAAAAAGTGTGTGTACAGTTTTCATTCATGAATTGAAGAATTTTTTTTTTTTTTTTTTTTTTTTTTACAAATAGTTTTCTTTACCCCTTCTCCAAACTCCATGTCAAAGAGGAGAGTGGTACTTAAGCAAGCCTGTACTTAATTCATTATCAATTTAAATTTTACTTGCGTTGCTTTTGAATATAAAATCGATTTAGTTCTAATTTAAAAAATTCCATAAAGACCATGAAGTGTGTATTACAAAAAATAATAGTATGCTCTAAAAGTATCTCTGCACATTTTAAATAAATCATTAAAAACAAAGAACTGTGGATGTTTCAGTACATAGTTTCATCCGGAGTGTATACTACACTTTAATGTACTCATCTTTGGTGCTACGTCACACATGAACGGAATTTTGCTCATGAATGGATCGCCTCGTTAACCTTTTTAAAGAGTAGCTGTTAAATCGTTACTAATTGATGCGTATTTAAGATCCAATTAAGAGATTATGGTGTTCAAGGTAATGTTTGATTGTTGTACATCCTAAATGCTTCCTTTTTCCATACTAAGGACTTAAAGCACGCATTTCTTTATTTGGGAACAAATTCTAACCGTTTGTTTAAATAGTTTATTTTCTCTTATTTTGCACTGTATATTGTGTTGACTGCAAAGAAATCATTTATATAGTCCCTCATACTCTCTCTCTCTCTCTCTCTGAGGTATTACTCCTTTTATTATCCTATAATACAGCTACTATGTTAAATCATATATTTGAGTTTATAATTGCTTTCTGAAATAGTGAAACAAATGTGTTAAAAACGCGATTACAATTTCCTTTATCCTTATAATTTTTACATTCAACGAAACAAAGCATTCAAATTAAGAATCTGAACTAAAAGTTTTAATTATTTTAAATAATATGGAGTTTAATTAACAATTAAATTTGAAATGTGAAATTACTATTAAAATTTTTATATTTCCACAATCATTTTTTTTTTTTTTTTTTTTTTTTTTTTTTTAACAAAACCTCTTTAGTTCATTTTATTCATTATGTTAAAATGTATGGTTGAAAAAAAAATTAAGTTCATATCTCAAATACTTTTTGAAAAAACATGCGTACAGTAAGAAAGTATCGTTGAATTTTTTTTTAAATAATCTACAATAAAATAATTTTCTATTTTAAATTAAACCAAAATAATATTTTTAATCAATAGAGTAATGCCATGCTAGTTAACACAAACAAAAAATTTTGTTTGTACATGCATTCATTCTTTTTTTTAAAAATGTGAAAGTTGATCGAAAATTTTTTCATCTTCCCATTTTTAAAAGTAGTCTGTCCCCTTAAACATTTTATTTACTTTTCTTTATTTTTTTTCTTTTAATCAATTAGGGGTGAGGGGGCACAGTGGAACAATTGTCTCTTATTTTATAATAAATTTTCTTTCTTTTCTAAAAAAAAAAAAAAAAAAAAAAAATACAGAACAATATTTTGAAACTATCAACTTTTTAAGCATGAGACAAATAATTTATTTAAAATATACATATAAACATGTATAAACAAAACCCGTTCGAGTTTTTTCATCAGTATTAAAATAATATTTTTATCACTTACTCTCAAAGAATTCATTATAGTAACAAGGAATACTGATGTTCTAAAGTGTATGCCTTATTTGATTGTGTGTAGATGGCTGGCAGTATGCCAACCATGAAGGATAATACAAGAATTATAACTTTTACATTCAGAGTTTAAAATTTTAATATTTTCAAATTCGAGGATATGATCCATTTCAATTGAATGAATGACAATTCTAGAACTTTGGTCACTATTTTTAAACTATCGTCTGTGTTCTTGCAGTTTAATTCTAGTCGTACGGCCAGTTTCTAGGATAGAGACATAATTGCAATTTCTACAGGGAATTAAATACATTTAAAGTTTAAAATTAAAGAGAATGTTTTTTAATTGACTAACGGGACACTTTCTACTAGTATACACAACGTATCACAAGTTTCAAAAATTAATATTATTCTCAAGGTTGATAAACGATTAGACGCGGTTTCAGTTTTTTTCTTCGTTAAATGTGTAGAACATATATCTAAAAGAGAATTTTTATTTCAACAGCAAAAATTATAATTTTTAAAAAAAGTTCAGTAGAACAATATATCACAACTGCTTGAAACAAAGATTGTTTTGTTCTTTCCAGATAACTTTGATTGCGATAAAGAAATAACCAGTGCTGTTAATAAGAGTGGAATTTTCACAAGTCCAAATTATCCAGAGCCTTATCCCAAAGGTGCACGCTGTACATACAAATTTACTGGAAAAGACAGAGAAAGAGTACAAATTACATTTACGGATTTTGATCTTCATTTGCCTCATGAAACACCAAAAGAGTAAGCAACTATTTCCTTATACAATTTAATATCTTTTTCACTTAAATACAATTTCTAAAGCTTAAAACTGCAATACAACTAATGTATGTTGTTTTATTATTATTTATCTTATTAAGAAAAACATGCAAATAATTTAGGATTCTACGATTAAGACTATGTTTTATTATAATTTAATTATTTCAACTGATTTTATTGGTAGAATTTTTAGAATTCTTGTTCTTATGTTTGAGATTTCAAAAGTCATTTTGTGAAATATTAGATATTAAGATTCTAGCGCTTTGAAAACTCTTTGGAGTTAAAGTTTAATGTTGTTCTGCGTTAGAATACATTTTATAACTGCAACACACAACAAACATTGGGAGTTCTCTGTGAGGTTTAATTTAGAGCAGCATTTTTGGTATTAAAATGATTATGATTCAATCGGGTATTTCAATGTAGATAAGTATTCGATATTATATTAACCAGTAAGTTGTCAATATGCAAAACTGAAAAAAAAAAAAAAAAATTCCCAAGTTTCTTCAATTTGATTACCATTATTTGTACAAAGTATTAACAACATGATACAACACTAAATATATGCTGTATGAAAAGAAGATTTCAATTAAAATGCAAAAGAAAACTGAAATATTTCTAGAAAAATATATCTTTTATAATTCTGTATTTTCAATTTTTCTCTATATATTAAAAAAAAAGTTACTGTCACTGGCGTATTCTTTTTTTTCCTGCGACCGCATCCCCTTGCGGAGAACAGTGTCTTTGGCATCATGAGAGGTATCAATGTTTGCGGAATACTCCAAGGAAGACATTTCAACTGCTTAGAAATGTCTGTCATTTTAATGAATGAAGTTATTAACTAAAAACGTCGGGTTTATAAAGGTACTCTATTTGCCACCTTGAAAAATGTTTCTCTTATGACGTTGTTTTTCTAATGATGTCATTTTCCAAGGGAAAATTAAAATGTTATCCAAAGTGTAATAAATAAGAAAAAAGTGTGTCGATGTTCCTATTAATAAGAAAAAATTCTTCGTCTTCAAATAAATAAAAAGCGTTATCTTAGATATTTCTAATTTAAAAAAAAATGAATTTAGGGTTGTAATTTGTTTCTGCAAATAACCTTTTTTTTTTTTTTTTTTTTTTTTTTTTTTTTTTTACCTTTAGAAAATTAATTTTCTTACTGGCAATCTCTTATGTTATTTATAAATTTTTCTTCTAAAGTTATTTATTTATTTATTTATTTATTTTTTATGAATAATGAAATATTGTATCTGTATAATTCACCACATTTCTTTTTGTCTTTAAAATGTATTTACCTTTTTCTTTATTTAAAATATACTTTAAAACACTTGGAATATATTTTGGCATAAAAAAAAAAAAAGGAATCAAAGTCAAACTTATTTATAGGGGAAGGGTAGGCAAAATGGGGTACTTAAGGTTATTCTGGCCAATAAGTCTGGGACAAATAGAAAAAAATGCAATAAGTAATATTTATTTCAATTTTATAATCTTATCGGTTATTCTGCAGTATTGGAATTTGAAATACACCGCATATTTTATGATCTGCATATGAATATATTCAAAGCTCCAAACTTTCTCATTTTGCTCAACGGGATAGGGCAAAATGAGGTACCTCTCAACTTAACAAAAATTTCTGACACAGCTCATATACGAACCCTGTCATCGTCCTCATCAACACCGGCGCACAAGTCATGAGCCCATTTGTTACATTCACTGCACTTGGTCCTTCCTTCTCCTAGTGCTGATCTTGCATATATTTCGTGACAGTACAAGCATGTAATATCTACATCGTCTGGATCACTGTCTGACGATATGTCGTCTGTTGGTAGGGTAGGAACGCGACTTCTCTTGGCTTGTGAACTGTCCGACATCCGACTTTTTTGCCATTTGACCTTTTGACCCCACCTCGAGGTACTCCATTTTGCCCTACAAGAAGCCATGCAAAACAACTAGACCTACATAATAAATCACACTGAATGTAGTTCTACTCTTTCATGCAATTCACTTAAAAAAAAAAAAAAAATCCCTTTTAGCTAATACAAACTAACACGTTCGTATCTGCAAACTAACCTAACAATTAAACTATCCAAACATCCCACTTTCTTTATATATGAGTAATAAAAAAGTACATAAATCTTAGGAGCTGTGATTCTGCAAGCGGTATCTCACGTGGAAATGAATATCAGATACGGTGCGCACAACCTATAGCAATAACATACAGATGACAGCATTGTATAAGCGGGGTTATCAAAAACCCCGTTTTGCCTTACCACCCCATTTTGCACACCTTTCCCCTAAATGGATTTTCTAACTCATATATACTCATATAACTAATATATAGTACACTCATCTTCTAATTTCGCACTGATAATTTATTAACATTACAGAATTAGACATTTCGGTACTTTTTTATTTCGTATTTTAAAGATAAATCAGTAAATCCATTCCTGTAAAAATTATGAACTTTGCAAACGATACCTAGCCCTTTAAGCGTTAAGTCCATCTTTTTCCGTCATGCTTAGTCGAAATAAAAGGCTGGTGTGAGTAAGTTTTGAAAGACATGTTGCTTTTTTCGAGAAAATAAAATCAATAAATATATGTAGTATACAGTACCAATTTCACACATTTATACTACGCATAGCATTAATTTCATGAATCATTAAACAGATATACTGAAAAACGGCTAGCGTTGAAAGGGCTAGACCCATAAAATTCTACAGTGTTAAAAATAATAGTTCAATGTTTCACCAAAAGAATGATGTTAAATTGACTTTTTTTTTTCCTAAAACCAATATTCTGGTGCTAAATTTCGCCATTTCAGTGGTGCTTACTACTAAAATGACACCACTAAAACTGTGATATATTGCGCCAAAGTATTGAAACCATTGAAACCATTTTTCTGGTGAAATGTAAGATTTTATTTTTAACAGCTTATTTATTAAACTACGCACAGTGTAGAAAAAAATGAAAATGAGATTGCTGTACGAACAAAACTGTCCGACGTTTAGCTTTCTAACCTTTTAACATTCATTAGCTTTGTGCTAAAACCAAACATTTAAGAACATTTTTTTTTTTCTGGCAAAAGTTTTGCAATATATTTCTTTGTTTTAATCAATTTTTAAACTTTTGTTCGAACACTATTCAGAAATTTAACAAATGATGTTTCAGAAGATGCCATATGCAAAAGTCACTTTATTTAATTTTAATTTTTTGAAGTGAAAACTTCTTTAGGCGCGTTGAGCACTTTTTAGGTGAACAAAAATCATGGAACTCGTGTCATCGTCACCGAACGCTTTGAAGTGAAACCTTCTTTAGGCGCGTTGAGCACTTTTAGGGTGAACAAAAATCATAGAACTCGCGTCATCGTCACCGAACGCTTTCCATGAGCTATATGTATACTGTGTATATATGTACATAGATATACCTCCGTGCGTTATTAGTATACATTATATATATACAAAAACTATATCTCTCTACATATATATCCATATGTGTAGCGCACGGCGCGGCATGCCTCATATACATATATATATATATAATGTATACTAATACGAGTAGTCTACTGGCATCTGTCTCTTTCTAGTTCTATACTCTATGTATGTACGTACTTTTTCCACAGTATATACATAGTTCACAAAGTACAAGCACGTGTTCTTATACAGACTGTTATATTCTTCTTTATGCTTTCAATGAAAATTTTCAAATAAATAATAAAAAAAGGGAAAATTATTTAGTCATATTACAATATTTTTACCTAATATAAGGCTTAGTTCATTTAATTTAGGTAGCTACAAATATTGTGCCGAATCATAAAATACAGATCATAAACACTTCTTTACAAACCAAAAATAATTCGAAAATAATAATCTAATAGCTCGACGATACAATTCGCAAGTTACTTAGTTTTCACTTCTATCGGCAGTCCCCAAAGACTTTTTTTTTTTTTTTTTTGGGGGGGGGGGGGGGGGAGGCGCGACTACAGCTTGTTGCAGTGATGATGCACTCGTGCGTGCTTTTTTTTTTTTTTTTTTTTTTTAACCTGATGAAAGGGCGTGCTATTATTTAAATGTGAAACAACTGTTTGTAATTTACATTGTTTACTTACAAAATTATTTAATCCGATCAAAACAAAATGACAATAAATTTAATAAATAGAGGTCCCGGACATTGGAGAATAAAGACGTGCCTATTCTGGCTGCGCTCTTCGGCTACTTTTCAACGGGGATGGGATGAGTATTCGTTGCATACTATGTCTCATTTTGATCATTAATGTCTATGCTTTCTAACGATGTATAATATTTTACTCTAGCTCTTTTCGTTAAAAAGATGTGAATAAAAACGTAAATAATGTTACTTTTCGATTAAGTTTTCCCGTTTCCCCATTGTGTTTACTATAGTGTTAATTATTATTCTGCGTATTTAATCTTTAAACTGTTATTTTCTATTTACCCACGATAAATTAAGCTTTATTATCATGCACTGTTCCTTAAATATTCAGTTTTTATTTTTTCAATTGTTATTTTGGGTTTTTTTTATTGTTAACTTTAATTACATCTTCCCTTCAATCGCACCTCTCTTGTCAATCTTTCCAGCACATGTTGTTAATTTTCCCTAACTTTTAGTCACATTTTCCCTTTTCATCATGTTTCCTTCCATGACGTCCGAATCTCAAACTAAAACTTAAAACCTAAACTGAAACTTTAAGCACTGTTGCAACTGACTAATTTCTAACAAATTAACTTTCCAACTGGTGGAAACCAACGAGATAAATAAAGTAGAGTGATAATGGTAACCCTGACATGGTCCAACATTAGTCATGTGACATGAACCCTATATGCTTTGATTCCCTTGGTAACAGCTTAATATAAATAAATTTCAATGGCATATTCAATAAATTTCTATGGCAACGGTTTGGAGATTGTTCTTGGCAAAAGTCGTAACCGCCAATGTTTTTGTTTACTTATGTATTTTAATATTCTTTTGTTCTAAATCATTTTGATTTTACTTCTTTTTTATTTCGTTTAGTCGAAATTTAACCGACAAAATGCTTAGAAATAATTAAAAATTATTATTTGTTGTTAAATTTAGCTCTTTAAAAGTTTAACTATTCTTTAAAAACACTTTTAAAGTTTGTTGGGGAATGATGAAAAAAAAAAAAAAAAAAAAAGGTATTTTATGATTTATTAAAATGTTAAATATGTGAAAAATTATTTTAAAAACAATTTATTTCAGTCATAGGACTGTCATTTTACCTAATAATAATGATAATTTGCCGAATTGAAAATTTAAATGCCAAAATAGCGATAAAGGGCCAAACATAGCAACCTATTGGTTCATGTCACGTGATTCATCTTGAACCACGGTAATCTAATCCTTCATCCCATATAGTAATAAGACATGGATTGATCATTGGAGGAAAAAAAAGATTCATTTTTACTCGCAGAAAAGTCCACAATATGGCCGTCTTTCTCCGAAAGAATACACACAGATAATTTAGAAAATAAAATTTATGAATAATTTATGTACTAAAGATGAACGAAAAACTGAAGATACAATTCAAAATTCATTTTTCTTTTTCTTTTTTTTTCTTTTATATATTTATTAATTTAGTTAATATTTAAACTCTTTTTTATTATACTAAAACTAACCTACGCCGCTGCTAACTATATTTAAAAGAATTTTGAAAATTCTATATTCCTTACTAATATAAAATCTTAAAAAAGAAAAAGTTTAAAAAACAAACCAGTTTTTATTTCATAATAACAAGGCAAATGATTATAAAAAATTATATTTTTCATAATTTAGTCAAATATAATTTACTTTTATAACTTATCCATTTCTTTTCATAAATTTATTAGAAGAATTAAAAGACGCAAAATTTCAACATTTTGAAAATTCATCAACATTCCATTCTATTCTATTACAATTGCCGAGTTTCAATACCACTATATGGCTGATGCCAAAAAAATTTTTCGGCATCAAAAATTTTTGCATGATAACAATGGCATGGGAGATCTATATAAATTACTATATCTATGCTTCATCCATTGAATCCATAGATAGAGTAATAAGACATAGATTGATTGATGATTGAGAGGGAAAAAATGTCTTTTCATTTGAAAAAAGTCGCCATTTTAATCTCTTATGGATGTCTTTTCCCTACTGAATATACACGAGAATAAACACAGATAATTTAGCAAATAAAATTTATGAATAATTTATGTACTAAAAGAGAATGAAAAACTCCAGATACCAATTTTTCTTTCTTTCTTTTTTTACTATACTCTACTGTACTCATGTCTGCAGAAAACTGAATTTCTTTCAGCGTTTATTATTATACTTCTTTGAGATAAAAATCGTCTGCATTCATCGTGGAAAATAATTTTAATAAATTATAATTTAATAAATAATTTGTATTGCGTAAATTTGTACACGATTATATATAGAAGAAAGTTTTGTGGTGGGCACAACATACTAGTTATATATTAAAACTTCCGCGGCTGCTAACTACATTTAAAAGAATATTGGAAAATTCCATATTACTAATATAAAATATTAAAAGTATTAAAATTAAAAAAAGTATTCCATTAAATATGAAGACTGTAATTATTTAATAATAATAACAAAGTAACTGGCAGTAAAAATGATATTTTTCATAAATTACTTGAATATAACTTACTTATGAAAACTTACCCCATTTCTTTTCATATATTTATTAGAACAATATTTCGGCATTTTCAAAATTAATTAACATTCTATTCTATTACTATTTCAGAGTTTTATACTCCCTTATGGCAGATGTCAATCAAAAATCTTTGCACGATAACATGGGGATGATAGATCTATATAAATTACCATATCTATGCTAGTTGATGTTTAACCCATGAACCCATCTAACCAACAAACCGTACAACGTGAAAGTAATACATCGAAGCTGTTTTTAGATTAGAAACGTAAATCTCATGTCTGAAAGGACCCAAGAAGTATTTATGTTTTTGTGTGAATAAATATTTCTAGGAATGTTTAAAATGCATCGTTATTTAAGCTACAAGGATGATCTAGAATATTTACTGGCGGAGGTATCAACTGATGAAGAATTCATAAATGAAAGTGATGATGAAGGAAATACTGATAATGAACAATTTAGTGCCCATGAAACTTCATCGGAGGTAGATTTTGATTCGGATGATGAACTAGATGTTTCTAATTTAGGTGATTATTATATAGGAAAATATAAAAATACAAAATGGTACAAAGAAAAGCCAAGACAAAATATAAGAACATTTACCATAACATTCGAACTAAATTACCTTGAAATGTTTGTAAAGCAAAAAAATGTATCGTTGCCTGAAAATGCTTGGTTATTATTATTCAATAATACCATATTAGAGCATATTGTCGCTTGTACTAATATTTATACAGAAAAGATACAGGATAATTTTCTATCTAAGTGGAATGCATAAATGATCGCATGTGAACGTAAGAGATATTTGGTCCACTGGTGGAACAGGACTGGAAATATTTCATCGGACAATGTCTTAGAAAAGATTTTTATTCCTGTTGCGATGTCTCAGATTCGATGATGTCAGGGATCGTTTGAAAAGGAAAGAACTGGATAAACTTGCACCTGTTAGATCCCTTTTTGATTTATTCGTAAATAACTGTAAGAAGCATTACAGTCTTGGTGAATATTGATGAAAAATTAGAGCGTTTTAGAGGAAGATGCCCTTTCAGGCAATATATTCCAAATAAGCCTGCAAAATATGGCATCAAAATGTTTGCTCTAGTAGATGCAAGGACATTTTGTACATGGAATTTAGAAATCTACGCAGGGATGCCCCTACAAATTAGAGAACAGCTCGAAAAAAATTTTTATGAGACTTGCTGAACCTATTTTCGACACTGGAAGAAACCTCACAGTTGATAATTGGTACACAAGCGTTAATCTCGCTAAGGAACTTATTTCTAAAAATATTACTCTATCAGAAAAAAGAAAAGAGAAATATCAAAAGAATTTATCGATTCAGAAAGACGAGAATTATATTAATCTTTATTCGGATTTCAGAATCATACGACTCTTGTATCATATACTCCAAAAAAGAATAAATGTGTACTTTTATTATCAACTCAACTATGCACAGTGATGATGCTACGATACCGCCTCTGCTGAGACGAAAAAACCTGAAATTGTTACGTTCTATAATTTGACAAAAGGAGTAGTTGATGCACTAGATGAAATGTCTGTTGCATATTCTACAGCTAGGATTTGTAACAAATGGCCAATGGTAATATTTTTAGCATGCTAAATACAGCTGCTAGAAACTCTCGCATCCTGTTATTGTCAAAATACAAACCAGATGAAAAGTATCGTAATAGAAGGCCATTTTTATTTAGCATTAAACCTTATAAATGAACACATTGAAGAAAGAATAACGCAACCTAATATTTCCAGAAATTAGAAAATACAATTAAGCAAAACAGAGAGTGAACCAGTTGTAGAGCCTCCATGTAAACAACTTAAAACTGTTCAAAGAAAAGATGTCCTATTTGCCTCGCTTATAAAAACAGAAAAACCAAATCCTTTTGTTTAAAATGCACAAAAAATGTTTGCGGTGAACACAGTTCTATAGTGTATAATTTTTACCAATAATATCAATTAATATCAAATTGTAACTTCACATATAATTTTTATGTATTAAGAACTTAAGTGCATAAAATGAACAATTTAATTCCTTTACTTAATTATTGAATTAAAGGTTGTTTGGTTGATTGAATTTAACGTCGCACTAGTATAGCGCAATGGGTAATTGGCGACTACTCAATTAACATAATTAACGCTATATGCATTTTGATGATTTATGAAAGTATTAGTACAATAATGCATTTTTCATAAAATATAAGATTTTTCTTGTCTGATGTCATTAAAAGCATGTTATTATTTCATTTATTTATTCCATCATTCTACAAATGTCTTTGAGAATCTATTCGACACAACGCATGCTTTCGTGTTAGTATCGTTTTGCCAAGTTCAATTTCATTAGGTTAAATTAGTCGTCTGCATTAACATGTTTCATTTCGAACAGTAAATGTATCCTTAATCCCAGAACATCGCTAGTTACTCATAGCGGAGTACTGGTGCGACGTTAAAAACCAGTCAATCAACCATCGAACGGTTAAATGGTTTTTTAGGTTCATTTCCTTGGCTCGTTGGCAAAGGGAAAAAGTCACACGGGACCTCTTTTTCAGATTATGCAGCGTTTCCTATTAAAGAGAGCAGCGCGCGTCCTCTCGGGTTAATGATAAAAAGGCTCCAAGGACAAACCAGTGCTTAAGCTACAAATACATTCCAAAAACACTTCGCACTAGAGATGTTGTATACTTCCTGAAGCAAGGGAAGAGCTCCTCTGAACCCTCCTCTTATCAACCGATCTGTGTATTACCCACTCTAGGAAAATTAATAGAAAAACTTCTCGTAAATAGACTTAATCATTATCTAGAATCTAACAATACAGGGTGACAAGAAATAACTTGGACGAAGTTTCAAACGAAATATCTGTAACTACCACTAAAGTTATAAATTTATTTCATTAGGTATTGGTCCTAGAAAGTGACTAAACAGGTGTAAGTAAGTTAGTTGTGATAACCATTATGGTTAACAAATGATCTGCCATACTTGAATTACATAAGCAAGGAAAGAAACAATGTGAAATTGTTCAACTATTGAAAGTGCCTAAGCAGACGGATTCACACACAATCAAAAGGTTTAACCCTATAAGCGAGTAGTGTTTGCTCCCGCGCGTGCACTGCAGTGGGGAGTGTTTCTCGCGATAGTAGGAAGGAGTATGCATTGGAGATATATTCTGTCGCATGCTACAATAAATAAAATCTAAAAAAAAGAAAGTAATAACTAAGTAAAGACATAAATATATAATTAAAAATACATACATTTTCTAGTAGCTTCTTTTGGTGTGATAAATTTTAAAGCATGGAATGTTACAAAGAGCAACTTCAAAGTCTGATCACTATGTCCTTGCCTCGTTTGTAATATTTTACCGTTTTTATTAGACGCATAGCAAACAACACATCGTCTTGATGGTCCTCGTTTGCAGGATGTGGCTGGTATATAGTCAGCGAAGTGTCTTCCTGTAAGATGCAGTGGATCATTTGCATCACTTTGCATGGCTGTAGACACTTGATATTTACGTAATATTTCTTCAATGACTGCAATTCGAAAATCCAACAGTTTTATATTTTTGTTAGTTACCTTGTTCTGTAGAATCGATGCATTGAAAAGACATTGATCAAGCATACGCCTGAAAATGTTTTTGTAGTATTCTTTCATTTTTTTCCGTACTGTCTCATAATAGGATAAATTTTGGTCCGCTCTGTCCACACCTCCCATTGATAAATTGTAATCTATTACAACCTTTGGCTTTTCAACCTCTTTTCCATTACAAGAAACTTTACTCATTTCAATATTGTGGCTTGTACTCAATAAATGAACATCTTTTTTATCTTTCCATTTCATTGCAATTAGTTTTCTGCGTTGAAAAGCAATAATGCCACCCTTTCTAAGTTTTGATGATTGCATTTCTTTTGGAACACATCTTTGCGGTTCACTCGAACTGTCCCGTACGAGTCAGTTTTGAATGATATAAGTTTATCACAAAGATCTGGTGACATAAAAATTATCGACTGTAATACAGTATGCTTTGTTGAGCAAAAGTTGGATCAAACTTAGCACAATTTGCGATGTAAGGCTTTCCTTGTTGAAGTCTGGGCTTAGAATCATCCTCTTACCAGTATATAAAATGTAATTCCATATGTAGCCTGCGTCTGATTCACAGATCATATAGAATTTCAATCCAAATCTAGCTCTCTTGAAGGGTATCTATTGTTTCCAAGAAAGCCTCCCTTTATGTAACATCAAGCTTTCATCGATGCTAATGTCACGCTAAGGAGTATACAGAGTTTGAAATTTTTCCAAAAGGAAACTGTAAATGGGCTATATTTTTCGAAGTTTCCAGCAAGGATGAGTTTATTCATCCATAGTTTCATTATTTGAAAAATGCAGAAACTTGCTTATGAAAGAAAATCTTTGCTCTGACATAACTTCAGCAAAAAAAGGAGTGCTCAAAAATTTCTTCTTTAACCAATACCAGGCTATCACGGGCTTCAAAACAATACCCTGGAGTAAAAGAAGAGCTAAATAAATTCATATTTCAGATGCAGTTACCGGTTTCCACTTATGTACTCGGGATCTAACTTTCAGTACACTTATGTTCTTTGGCAAAAATTCTTCTGCATATATATTTGTTTCGGCTACTATAGTTTCCACCAATTCCTTAGTTATGAATAGTTGGAAAAAATCTAAGGAATTGTTAATATCTTTTACCTGAAAATTTATTCCAGGCTTTCCATGAAATTGAAAACGTGGTGGAGCTGATGTTGCACTTGAAACTTTACACCATTCTCGCACCGAATCCAAATTATTTATTTCCTCATCTGACTCATAACTATAAATACTTGTATCAGAATCAGATCCACTTTCAAAGTCAGAATGATCCAAAATGTCATCTTCTGAATCGCTGGAATCGTTCGATAATAACGGTCTTTTTGCACAAAAGCGCCTAGAAACACTGCTACAGCTCGCCATTTTTACCAGAATGCGAAAATCAAACACACCAAAGTTTTCCCAAGAAATTATATTTCACTTTACGGAACCGCTATTGTTATCTAGTGGCAAATTTTGAAAACATAAAGTGATTTCCTATAAGAATGGATATGACGAGATATTTCCGTCAAACACGTTGAAATGCTGACTTTAAAATTAGATGACGAGTAGGACTCGTCAAACCCGGGTATAGCGTAGCATTCCGATGACGAGGTGAATTCGTCAAGCACGCTTAAAGGGTTAAAGAATTCGGACATGATGATGACAGGCCAGGAAGAGGGAGAAAGCGCACAGTTAACACATCAAGAAACCGGAAAGTTATCAAAAACCGAGTTCAACGAAATCCTAGGATTTCAGTGAGAAAGGTTGCTAGAGAGATGAAGATCAACAAAGAAACCGCACGTTTGATGGCAAGAGCAGAGCTTGGTCTTCGCCCTTACAAAAATGAAAGAGGCTCAAAAGCTAACAGCAGATAACAAACGCACAAGACTTCAAAGGTGTAAAGAACTGTTAAAGCGGGCCGCAGGTGATCCATGGCAAACGTTTATCTTCACATATGGGAAACTGTTCTCGATTGAACAAACTTACAATAGCCATAATTATAGAGTTTGGTCAGCAGAAGCACCTGGAACTTCTTGCATTGTTGAACGGCATCAACGACCCCAATCTGTAATGGTTTGGGGTGGGATATGTGCTAGTGGGAAAACACCTCTTGTTTTTGTTGATCAAGGGATAAAGATTAATCAACAAACATATCGCAAACTCATTTTGGAAGATGTTGTCTTACCTTGGTCGCAAAAGTTCTTCGGAAACAAAAGATGGATCTTCCAACAGGATTCCTCAACTGCACACCACACCCGCACTCAAGATTGGTGCAAGACAAATTTTCCTGACTTCATTGGAGCTCAAGAATGGCCACCGTATTCCCCAGATTTGAACCCAATGGATTATTCTGTTTGGTCCATCTTGGAGACAAGGGTGTGTGCTAAACCTCATAAAACTTTGGAATCCCTAAAGAAATCCTTATGCAAGGAATGGGATAAAATATCAGTAAGTGAGTTGCGGGCCATAGCCGAAAATTTTGTGACACGTTTAAAGCTCTGTATTAAGGCTAAAGGTAGCCACATTGAAAATTTGTAAATATATTAGACTTAATAATGTATTCATATTTATTTTGAAGTTTGGTCGTAATATTTTCATTAGCATTAAAGTTATAATGTATCATGTGTGTCCAAGTTATTTCTTGTCACCCTGTATAATAAACGACAATCAATTTGGATTCAGAGAGGGCAAATCAACAGAAATGGCTTTATCTGAAATCTTGTCTTCCTGCGCCATCAGCTACGGCTCTGGGAATTATACTTTTCTAGTTACCCTAGATATTAAAGGGGCATTCGATAACATTGAATGGCCCTACATTCTTAATACACTTCAAACTTTGAATTCCCCGGGGAACATCGCTGAAGTCATAAGTACCTACCTTTCCAACAGAACCACCTTGACAAATCGGGATTCTGGCTTTTCAAATATCGCACAATCCAAAGGTTGTCCCCAGGGCTCTTGCCTGGGACCAATCCTCTGGAACAATCGAAAATAACATACTAAATGCTATGTAATTTGCTTATGCAGATAACACTTGTTTCTCTCGGGCAAGAGGAGGAAAGATCTGGAGGAACAAACCCAAGAAACACTGTCACTTTTCAGCCATACCCTCCTAAACTAGATGCCTTTCGCGTGGCTCGGAAACTTGGCAACAGTTCAAGCGGTAGACAGCGCCACCTGGTACGGATTGCGAGACATTTTTGTTCAACTGTCACCAATAATTTTAAGAAGTGATATATGATATATATAATCGATGTTTCTACGATTCTATTCGCCTTTTATGTATATCAAATCCCACTTTTAAAAATTTTTGGTGGCTGTTGAATAAAAAAGTCGCGCAATCTGTACCAGATGGCGCTGTCTACCGCTTGAACTGTTGCCACGTTTGCGAGCCACGCGGAAGGCATCTAGTTTAGGAGGCTATGTTTCAACTCTCTATTGAAATCATATAATTTAACACTATCACCAGGGAAATCTCAGGCTTTAACCTTCGCGTTCCCACGACTTCTCAAGCAAACGCCGCTGATAAGAATTGACGGCGTCAGCGTCAAACATGTCAAAAATATCAAAATTCTGGGATTAACAATACACTCAAACTTAAATTGGCTCGCACACATTAACACACTCAAAGTAAAAGCTTTGAAAATTTACCACTACTCTACAGAACTCGCAGGTAAAAATTGGGGCATCAATAGCGAACTCCTAAAGCTGTGGTACTATGTAGTGATAGACAAAATTCTTACATATGGATCAGGTATTTGGGGAAAAAATTTAACAAAAGGAGCAATCACAAATTTAATTTAATTCAAAAAATGTTTCTTATCCAAATTACGCGGGATTACAAAACTATCTCAATTGACGCCCTCACTGTCATCACTGGCGTTCCTCATGCCCATCTTCAGCTAAAATATAACTTTCTTAAAACAAACCAATTACGCAACAGTGACCTTCAAAACACCTACATCATCAACACGCCATTACAACAACATACCTCAAGTTGGCAGCTAAATCCGGCGGAAGACATAACACCTAATCTAATCAATTTTGACATAAATAGTTTCTCACCCACTGCTCCTGTGGCGATTTATACCAATGGCTCCAAGACGGATCACGGGGTGGCTGCAGCCTTCTGTATCTTCATGGAAGACTCAGTTTCACACCAATGGGCATGCAGACTAGATGAAAGAAATTCAGTATTCCAAGCGGAACTATATGCTATTCTTAACGCTTTAATATGGCTTAAAGATAACTCAGAAAAATTCACAACAATACCCATTCACAGTGACAGTCTCTCTAGTCTGCAGGCTATCTCTCGACACAGGAGTAGACTCTAGTTAATCAAATTAAACTAATTCTAACGCACTTAATAAACACAGTCACTTTAGCACATGTATCGGCACACAGGGGTGTCGCGGGCAATGAAACACCAGATAGGATAGCAAAAATGGCAACAGAGACCTGCAAATTAAAAGTAAATTTACCTCTTCGTTGTCCCCCCTCCTATATTAAAAATAACTTAAGGAATCTTCTAATGCGGAAATGGCGAGATCTTCGGACGAATTCCTCTAAAGGAATATACACCTATGATCTTATCTCTAATGCTTCTACCTCTACATGGTCTCTTACATCTTCAATTACCGCCTTTCTAAGTTGTGGTCCATTTGCAAGCTATTTCGCTTTCATTGCTAACGCTCACTTGAGTGCCCCTGCGGGGAGGAGGGCACTGCTTGACACATATACTACTCTTACCCACTGACATCCTCTTGGCACATAAGAAATCCAACCCCAAAAGGCTCTCAAACATTTTAACCTATCGAACTTTAAGAGCAAAACTAAAAAAGATCTATGATCGCCTTTTACTCTTATCAAATTCAATAGATTAAATAATAATTAAACATAATTCATTCAACTTCTCTCAACTCAATCAACGCTTTCCTCTCTAAGAAAGTGCTTTGATTCTCCTTTTCCCAAACTTTCCTCATCTCCTGGATAGATTTGGCAGTTGTCGAGTAACAACAGCATTAGTTACAGTCCAGCCTCAAATATAGAACTATGGATAGTGCTGAGGATTCACAGGGTGAAGCTCTAAGTGAACATCATCAGCCAAGCAGCGCCTGTCTAATGTTCTACTGCGATAAAATCATTTTATTTACTCCTTTTAACAAACTGCTTATTCAAAATGAACTATAATTATTATTTCTTGGATTGCTTGTGAACTGCTTTCTAGATAGAATCTTCTAATAGAACTATAAATAGAAAAATAGAACTATTCAAAACTCCAAAATGCCATTTGTTGCGTGAGCTGCAATCCCGGCAGAAACATAATCCAAAAACGATATGATCCAGTATTTTTCACTGCCGCTCCTTGTCGCGTGGGAGACCTATCTCTGGCGGCCTTTGTATTTTTTTTTTTTCCAGTTTTTAATTAAACGCTCCGGAGGAAGGGCCTAGTATAGCTAGAATCACTCGACACTACTCCGAGAGTGGTGAGCGGCTCCTCGTCCCTATCAATTAATTTAATAAATTAATTATTTGAATTTTATCGGGTTAATATATAGAAGTTTTTTATTAAAAATTTCTAGAAAATCAATTATGCATTTTTTTTCTTTTTTGTACATTTCTAAACGATTGTTTGTTGAATAGCCATTTTTGAAATTAGTTTAGCAGTTAGCGAAAGAAAATTTGGAAAGAACATTAAAGGGTTAAAGTGGGGTAATTTTTATGCATAGAAACAGAGAGATTATCTACAAAATAATTGGAGAAAATTACGTAGCAGCAATTTTATTAATTTTTGCAATATTATCCATCCTATTAAACAACGTCAAGCATAATTATCTGCAATACATTAAAAAAATAAGTACTAGGGGCTGGGCCCCCTGCTCGCTCCGCTCACCAACCCCTGAGGGAGGCTTTGCCTCCCCTCGACTCATTTTACTTATTAATCCATGCAGAATTCTGCCCGCGTATTCGCTGCTTTGTTTTTCACTGAATAGGTATATTAATAGTGCATAACCCAAGACAAATTCAGAAAAATATTATAAAAATCCCCATATTCAATGTCAAATTGAAATAATATTTAATACCACATTAATGATATGTATTTATTTTTATAAAAATTATGCTGAAAATCATTTTTTTTTTTTTTTAAATATATATTTATACAAAGAAATTCGTAATATCTAGACTATTTTGTATTACAGCTTTAGTATATAACTTTTTTAATTTCTTGTTTACTAGATTGGATCCAGGCCGCTGTACCCCAGTCGGTAAAGCGCCGAGCTCGTAATTGGAAGATTGCCGGTTCGATACTTGAGCCGACCAAAAACCGTCGCGTACACTAATGGTGATTGGTGCACATAAAATGCATCGTGGCCGCAAAGTCCTCCATGTTCCCATAAAACTCTACCTCTAGAGTTCATCAAAGCGGGGGAGCTATCTCCTCCGTTCAGGATCAAAATTTTGATGGCATGTCTCCGGAACATCCCTTGGGGTACGTCTCAGACCGTCCCCAATTACCCTTAGCTCAGTACTAGTGCGATGTTAAACCAACCTGTCTACCTACCTACCTACAACCATGGATCATATTTTAATTTTCCCGTGTAAAATGACTTCATGACAGAAGGACAACGTCACTGGGAGAAACTTTTTTGAAGTTGGCAAATAGAGTGCCTTCATAAACCTGTCGTGTTTAGTTAATAACTTCTTTAATTAAAATGATATAAATTTCTAAGCAGCTGAAAATGCCTCCCTTGGAGTTTTCGGAACACATTCATACCTCTCATAACGCGAAGGACCCTGCCCTCCGAGAGAAGATGCTGACACAGACAAAAAGAATTTGATGCCAGGGACAGTAACTTTTTTTTAAACATATACAGAAATGCACCTTATACTGACATTAAAAAGGAAAATAAAATGCAACAACAAGAACAACGTCTCCAACCGACGCGGTGCATCACGGGACCCATGCCCCCTAACGAAAATATGTCAAATGATTCCATCGCATTGGACTGTTGGTGACTTGGTAACTTATAAAAGAAAATTCATAGAACAGCAATACTGAAAATAGAAATTAGTTTTAAAAGTTCAATTTAAATTTTAGTATAAATGACTATATACTTAAAAAAAAACACTTAAGCTTTATTATATTGCAGAAAGATCGGATTGTTGCCTTAGAAATTACAACGAACAATTGAGAAAATCGCTTTTTTATTTATTTATTTTTTATTTTTATTTATTTTTTCATTTTTAGCACAAGATTTTGATAAAAATGGAGGAAGAAAATCCACTCTTTACAGCGTATATGTATCAATACATAAATCAAATTTTGCAATTTATTTATTTGAATCTTGAAAACGATTAAGCATAATAATAGATAACTTCACATTCATTTTAACAGTTTTGAATTACTCTATTAAAAAATAAATTCTACCAGCGATTTTAATTGCTTATTTTTGGTAAAATGAAATTATATGAAGTAATACTTTTATTTGTTGCCGTGGAAATCACCTTTCAAAAAATACGATTAAACCATAAACCTCTGTAACTTGCTTACTTTACACAGTTAATCTCGCTATGCTCGATGTCGATACTTAAACATATTTGTACAGAACAAATGTTTAAAAGGAAATTGCAATAAAAAAATTTAAAAAACTGAAATTTTAAGAACCGTGAAATTTTTTGATCTCACATGGTGAAGTCACGACATGGAAAATTCAGATCGGGACGAAACTGTGCAGAATTGTAGAATACTATGAAGGTAAAGCATATTAAAGCCATAGCGCGCACTAGCCAAACAATTTTGAGAAAAAAATACCTTTAAAGTTTCAGTAATTTTTGAGTACAAGTTATTTCGCAAAAGCGCCACCACCACTTCAGTGGCGTTAAAGGCTGTCAAACCGGCAATCCGGGTTAGAGTCTACAAATCTTTTTTTTATTTTTTTATTTTATTTAAATATTTAATCTAAGCATTTTATTTTTACTTTCTTTTTTAATTAAATTTAAAATTTTTAATTAATAATTATTCGATTATTATTATTGTTATTATTATTATTATTATTTTAAAAAATGTGTCGGTTTTATATTTTTTCATTCGTAATGATTATAATTTTCTATAACATAGAAAAAGAAATTGCTTTGTTTTAACTATAAAATAATGTAAAAATAAAAGGAGCTTTATTTATTCATTTATTTTATTTATTTATTTATCTAAACATTTTAATTTTACTTTATTTTATAATAAAACAAAGCTAAAACTTATTTTTTAAATTATCGAAAATTATAAATATTACAAATAGAAAAATATAACTATATAACCTACATTTTTTACTAACAAAAATTTAATAATTATTATTTATTAATTTTTAAAATTTCGGGTTTAATTATTCAAAAGGTTAAATTTCACAATCATCCATCCTTACAATCGTTCAAATGTAGTTTTAATAGCAAAATAAATAAATAAAATAAAAAGGTAAAGAAATAAAACCTAAACAAAACACTGAATAACAAAATATAGAATTAAAGAAAAAACAGACAAAAAATTTTTAAACAATTTAAAAATAAGCTGAAGTATAAAATAGTTAGCAGGTGTACTTAAATCTTGGTTTGAACTTCCTGAGTTGGTTTTAATATGTACAAATTATTTAACCGATTTTAACTTGTTAACATTAGAGAGCAGCTGAAATTTTATTTAGTGCACAGAAGGATAAAAAACAAGTAATTGCCTAAGAAAAACCTATGTTTATTAACATTTGAAATTTACATTTAACGATGTTATATATTTCGAACATTTATTTGCCTGTAATATTTTAATAGCATCAGAATCCTGTACTATAATTTTTCAAGAAGCTGCATTAATTGGAGAAGTAATTATTTAATATGTTTGAATAGTAATTATATATGCAATTAAATACGCTATTCCTCTGTAATATTTCTTATTTTCTGTAATTTAAAAAAAAAAAAAAAAATGTTTAGTGTTGTTTTAAATATACCTAAAAGAATATGTTTAGATAAATAATTTAAAAAAAAATTCTTTATTTTATAGTTAAAAGAAAGCTAAAATTTATTTTTTAAATTATAAAAAATTATAAATATTAAAAAAAGAAACATTTAAAACCTATATATTTTTTAATTCAAGAAAATTAAATAATTATTATTTATTAAAATTTTCAAATTTTGAATTGAATTAAACAAGAAAGTAAAAATAAAATGTTTAGATAAAATAAATAGTAAAAGAAGGAAAGAAAGAAAGAAAGAATTCCCGTAAGTAGCATCGAACCCGGGTCGTCGAGTGACAGTCATTTGCTTTACCAAATACACCACTGGAGCGTTAGTTCTATTGTGAAATAACTTGCACCCAAAAATTACTGAAACTTTAAAGGCATTTTTTTTTTTTTTTTTTTTTTTCCCACAATTGTTTAGCTAGTGCGCGCTACTGCTTTAATATTGTTGCGTACTTGGAGGTTCGTGATTTGTCTCTGAATGAAAGGCGAAACTTGCAGAAACTCAACAGTTTATTTATAGAAAATTCTAGAGGAGTATGGGTCTATAAACTAAGTTTCAACTTCACTTTCACCGGCAATCACAGCTAACAACAGCTGTCAACAGCAAATTCACAGTACAAACTGTATCACAGCATTAACATACAGCAATCGACTGCTCTCCAAAGAGGCTCGGAGCTCTTTCAGAAGCAATGAAAGCATTGGCGAAACTCAACTGAGACTGACTGATTTGGCGCGAAGCAAGTCCTTAAATACTCGCGTAGAAAATGTAGAAAATTCCGCAGCCAACCAAGTTAGAGCTTCCATATTTGGTATTATCGATAATAAGTTTTTTTCACCAAGGTCGCAAAATGTGGCGCCAAAGCCATTACCTGCCTTAATGAGGCTTTTTAACGTGTTTTTAACGAAAAATGAGCTATTTTAATGCGAAAACAAACTAGAAATGCTAAATATTAAACTTTTATCACCTGACTAAGCCTCTTTGAATGAATTTACATAAAAATAACTACGAATTATTTACAAATTCGTAACAATATGTTGTTATCTTCATAGTATACTACAATTCTGCGTAATTTTGTTCCTCCATGCCGTGACCTTTCCTTGTCAGTAGAAATATTAAAATATGAGTAGAGAGGGTACTTTAGGATAGAAATTATATGTTTTGTAGTACTATAATGGATTTCAAGAAATCTGAAAAAACAGAACCACCAATATTTAGAAAATTATTTTTAAAACTGTAAGAGATGTATTTCGATAAAGGAAGATTATGTTGAGTTGTTTTCAGGCATTTAGGAAGTTACATCATTTAGAAGGTTTTCTGCATTTAGAAAGTTACAGAACATGAAAGTTTATGGAAGAAATGAGTTAAAATAATAAATAACGTGCAATACTCGTTAATTATATTGGTTAAAAAAAAAAAAAAAGTTAAAAGGATTCTACAACAACAAAATTGTCTGTACAAATATGCGTTATTATAATGCAGTATGAGATTATTGTAATAAAATAAAAATATCTTGCACAAAAATCACACAGAATTGTAAGATTTTTTAATTTAGTTATTACCATGGAGTAAATATTATTGCTTTCTAACAAAAGTTTCAAACGTAAACTGTAAAAGAATACGTCACCAGTTAGAAGTTCTTTTTCCTGATTAGAGTCAAATTCTGCATTTATGTTTCTTCATTAATGAAATAATATTTATTATCAATGTTGTTAACGTAGACTTTTACAAGTCACTGTTACATTCTTTAAAAAAAAAAAAAAAAGAAAACTATTAGCATTTAAACTTGCGAGATGCATTGAGAAAAAGTGACATATAATTAGGATCTCTTCAATGGTTGTCAAAATTTCTCGATAAGAACAATCTTTTTCTCTCATAAATCCTTCTAAAAGTCAACAAATTTGATTTCTCTTCGAAAACTACCTGAAATGTTAAATTGTTTCATTAAAATTAAAAATTAAATTAAATCCATAAAAATCTAATAATCGTAGATTAAAAAAAATAAATAAATAAATAAATACATAAAAAACTTAGTAACTTCTGATCAGAATTTTTCCTATTAGCATCGAACTTTATATTATAGCTTCTTCAAAAATAAACAAGAACGAAAAATCATCCAGTACGCATTGATTATTAACACTTTCCAACTATACGTACTTGTTGTACGTCTAATAACTTTCAATATTCTTTGCCTACGTTATTACACAACAGACAGACAAAAGCACTGAAAAGTATACAGATAGACTAATTGAGTTTAAAATCCTTCTCAGACATTGTTGGAAAGTGTTAAAAAGGCTTAACACTAAAGAAAATGCAGGGTTTAGATTACAATTGCAACCCTTAATGTATCTGAATATTTTAGTGTAGTCTGATTTTTGGTGGCTATTGAATAAAAAAATTCGCGCTATCTGGCAACACTGAAGAGATGGGCGGCGAATCGACCAACTAGCGACTACTAACGGGTTAATGCTTATCACACACAGAATAATATTAAAATAATACAATGTTACAGACGTTAACTAAACGTCCACTAAATTCATCTAAATCTACATTCCTATAACTTCTCAGAAACATCTGCAAGAAAAAAAATATTAATTATTAGTTTAAATTCACAATCTATTTTAAGAGGGTGTGAGTAATCAAAATAGATGAATCATATATCTGGTTACTGTGGGAGAAGTAGCCTATTTTCAACAGCTTATGTTCGAAATAATAATAACGTTTTTTTTTTTTTTTTTTTTTTTTTGTTCATTGTTGGATATGGATGTTTATTTTGCTATGATAATTTGGGTAAGCGTATATTCACCTTGGGTACACAGAGCAAACAAATTTCTGCTTTATTAAGAAAAATTTTTTTAAGGATGTTCTCACCACGATCCGATTCGTTGAAAACTAAACCCTACCCGAACCAAACCCGACCCGCTATAAAAAAAAAAAAAAAAAAAAAAAAAAAAAAAATCAGTCAACCTGACCCGACCCACGGTTCGGGTCTGGGTAAAATCGGGTTATCCGACCCGATGCAGGACTCTATTTGGAATAATTTCGAGTGTCCCTCTAACAAACCACTGCTGGTATTTACTCCATTTTACGTATGAACCATCCGATAGTAAACTTGAATAACTTATTTCAATTTCATTAAGATTTGTGTACAGTAAAGGTATTAATATATGCTTTACAGAAATACCTCCCATAGAACACAATGCTTTCGAATATTTTAAGGTGTCACTGTACACAAACCAGTAGAGGTACTCACTCCATTTTCAATAGGGAACATCCGATAGAGAACTTGAATAACATATATCAGTTTCAAGAAATTTCATAAATATTTACGGGAATTAGAGCGCGGACAGGCGGACAGAGAGACCGAAGTCATTAACACTTTTCAACCTTGTTGGAAAATGTTGAAAAGGCTCCATCAGTTGTTCTGCTGTCGAAGCTGGCAGACAGTTACAATCCCTGAACGCGCTCCTCAGCTTAGACGTTCTGAGTTTCTCGTAGTTTTCTCCAAAACTATCGTAAATAAGGACTTTGATTCCATTGATAGACTCCCAACGAAGCCATTTAATCAATTCCTTGGTCTCTCTTGTAGACAACTGGCTTTAAAGCCAATTATCATCGTGAAAAAACAAAGTATGTACATGCAGCATATCCACAAAACGAACACATACGTATCAATGAAATTGTTCAAACACATTATCACACGTTTAACCCCCTTCCTTCTCGCTCCCGTGAAAATAACGTTTGGCCCTCTATTTCTTGTACCCGTGATACTTACGGGCTAGAGTGTTCAAAAGAAACGCTCTAGAAAGGTTTAAAAACAAGTCATTTCTAATACCCGGAAAACTTTTTCTTCATTTTACAATTTATTTTCTTTATTATTAAACCAATCTTCACTGAAAAACATGAGGAAGATCCAGTTCTTTAACACCCAATGTTTGAAAAAATTTCATCAATAGACTAGTGGATCTGCAGATCAGGAGCCTCAAGGTCTTATTTGCATCAGACATTATTCAATAGGTCATTTTTATTTATTCCTTATTATATAATAGAATATATTTATTCGATCGACTTATTATTATAATCAGATACATTCCTGAGGGGGGCTACCGCCCCCCTCAACCCCCCGCTGTATCTCTCTTTCTATACCTATTTCTATATCATATAAAGTGTTACGGAATTGTAAATGATTACATTTATTTTTGTATAAATTCTTTCAAACAGGCTTAATAAGTCGATAAAATGCTAATTTTGTGCATTTCTAGTCGGTTTAGCGTTAAAATAGCCTAATTTTCCTTTAAAAACGCGTTGAGAAGCTCCAATAAGGGAAGAAATGGATTTGGCGCCAAATTTGGCGACTGTTTCCCTCCTTGGCGATTTTTTTGGCGACCTTGGCGAGAAAATCCTTATTAGGGATATACCAAATATGGAAGCTCTAATCTCATTGGCTGATGAGATACGATAATTTTCCAGAACAGTCTGTGATCGATAGAATAGTATAAAAGGAGCCTTTTTTTAGCCAAGGCGGTCATGCTTTGTTTTGAGCCTCTTTGAATGAGACTTGCTTTATGTGTTATTGCTAAACAGTTTGTACTGTTGTTTTGCTATTAACGGCTGCTGTTTAAGCTATGTTTACTGGTTGAATTGAAGCTGATACTTGGTTTATAGACCTGTATTTTTCTGGAACTTACTGTGAATAAATCACTGAATTTTTGCAAGTTTCGCCTTTCATTCTCGGACTTACGAACCCCCAAGCATGCAACAATATGTACTCTTAATAAACGACGGTCTTGTATTATTTCTCTGAAATTCATAAATACCAAATTTTATACAAAAAAAATTACATAGCACATCGGAAATATTTTGCGTAACCTTTAAACTAATTATCAATTCTATGCCCACAATTTTCAACAGGAAAACATGCTTTTAAAATTCTAATAAAATTTCATTATATTTGATGGGGTGTAACCATGTTAAAATACACTTTTAAGAAATACCGACTATAGACCGTAATAGTACGAAATTCCTTTATGTATCCCGGAAAAGTAGCCACAGTCATTATAAACGCCAATAATAAGAATAAGCCTAATTAATTATAACTCATTAATTTTCAAACTAATTTGACATCATTTGGATGATTACAGTACATACTCGGAATTATTTTGTGTGGTCCCATAAATTATTTAGTCTATAAATAACCTTTTTTAAGATTAAACATGATTTTAAGCATCTTTATAATGTATGTTAACTTTATTAAGTTCAATTCAGTATAAACGCATTAAAGTGCGTGCTTAAATTAAAAATTTGTCCATAGGCTCTAATGTTATGAAATTCTTTCGTGTGTCTTTGTAAACGAACCATAAACATTTAAATACACCAGTAAAAACTATTCAGCTTATTTTGCGTTTAAAATTAATAATTGTTCCAAATTTAACATTGTTTGGATGTCTATGTGACATTGTCAGAACACTTTTGTAAGGTCATGTACTTTATTAGAAAGCTTATTAAGAGCACATATTTCTTTCAAATAGCATAAGTTTAAGCACCTTACTCACGTACGCTAGTTTCATTTTCTTCAATGCAAAGTAATGATATTAAAATGCGTTTAAACGAAATTCATCCCATACGCCGTAATGTTAAGAATTTTTGCGTGTCCCTGTACACAGTTTATAAACAATATAGCAATAAAAATTATACAGCTACTTATATGCAAAGCTGGAACGTGTACGCCAATTTGCAAGTCAATCGAAGGATTTTTGCGGCCGCCATTGCGGTACATACAAATTCTTCCCATACGCCGTAAGGATAAGAAAAATTTTGGGGTGTCCCTGTACACGAAGGATAAATGGAATACACACCTAACAATATACAACTAATTCCATTGGGCTCATGAATATGTGTACTAAATTGCAAGTCAATAGCGTTATTTTTGGGGGCGCTATCGCGTTACATACAAATTTTTCCCATAGGCCGTAATGATAAAAAAAATTTCGCGTGTTCCTGTACACGAACTACAAATGGAATGCACACCCAAAACTATACAGGTAATTTCGTGGGAATCATGAACATGTGTAACAAATTTCAAGTCAATAGCGTGATTTTTGCGCCCGCTATCGCACGACAGACAGGCAGACAGACGGACGGACAGACGGAACCCAAAATCCTTTTGAGTCTCAACAGAGGGCCTCCACTGACGTTTCGGCAAAAACTGGAAGTCAATAGCTTGATTTTTGCGGTTGCTATCGCGGTACATACAGATTCTTCCCATAAGCCGTAATGACAGAAAATCTTTGGCGTGGCCCTGTACACGAACTACAAATAGAATACACACCTAAAACTATACTGCTGATACCGTTGGGCTCATGAACATGTGTACCAAACTACAAGTCAATAGCGTGATTTTTGTGGCCGCTATCGCGGTACATACAAATTCCCCCCATAGGCCGTAATGATAAGAAAAAATTTGGCGTGTCCCTGTACACGAATTACAAATGGAATACACACTCAAAACTATACAGCTGATTTCGTGGGGCACATAAACATGTGTACTAAATTGCAAGTTAATAGCGTGATTTTTGTGGCCGCTATCGCGATACATACAAATTCCTCCCATAGGCCGTAATGATAAGAAAAAAATTTGGCGTGTCCCTGTACACGAATTACAAATGGAATATACACCCAAAACTATACAGCTGATTTCGTGGGGCACATGAACATGTGTACTAAATTGCAAGTTAATAGCGTGATTTTTGTGGCCGCTATCGCGGTACATACAAATTCCTCCCATAGGCCGTAATGATAAGAAAAAATTTGGCGTGTCCCTGTACACGAATTACAAATGGAATACACACCCAAAACTATACAGCTGATTTCGTGGGGCATATGAACATGTGTACTAAATTGCAAGTTAATAGCTTGGTTTTTGTGGCCGCTATCGCGATACATACAAATTCCTCCCATAGGCCGTAATGATAAGAAAAACTTTGGCGTGTCCCTGTATACGAACTACAAATGGAATACATACCAAAAACTATACAGCTGTTTTCGTGGGGCTCATGAACATGTGTACCAAATTTCAAGTCAATAGCCCTATTTTTGCGGCCGCTATCGCGCGACAGACAGATAGACACACAGACACAGCCCAAAACCGTTTTGAGTCTCAACAGAGGGCCTCCACTGACGTTTCGGCAATTAGTTTTTAAGTTGAAAAAAACTGATCGTTTGCAAATATTGCTAAACTTTTGAGCAGGAGTGTACTTATCTTATAATCCTTAGCTCAGTTAGGCTTTTCAATTCACGTATTTTTGTGCTTTGTGGTAAAATATATTTTTTAATACTGTGGAAATTATGGAGTCAAAAATCACAAAGTGATTCGGATTCTAATTTTACCATAAATGCATTTGAGAATGATTCGGAAATAAGTGATTATTATGAAAGTTTGGAATCTGGTAACAGTCTATTACGCGTACAGTGTTGTATTATGCGTAAAAATTGTTTCAGAAAATTCTTTTTTAATGTCTAAAACACATACGCTTTTATTTTTTCTATTTACTAAAAAACCAACATTCAGTCATAATAATCCTGATTATTGGATTTTCTTCTTAATTTCAAGCTAAAAAAAAAAAATTCCAAAAATTAAAATAAATATATATATATTTGTTCATACATTTTATTTTATACAATTTTTTTTTTTTAATCCGTTTTCTTGAAAATTACGAGATCGTTAAGCGGTTTAACACAGCTATGAAAGAGTGCGGGATAAAATTCAACTGAAATCATTAAACAAATACTAGACTGTGTTATCTAGTATTTGTACTAGACTGTATCTAGTATGTATCTAAAATGTGTTTATTATTTCAATCATTCCTTTCTAGGCTCCCATTAGTAATAAAATGAAGTTGAGTTCAATAAGATTATTCTAAATCCTAGAAATAGTTACAAGTTGGAAATGAAAACTAACATTTTGATTATTATTCTATAATTTTAAAGTAGAATATTCATCCAACATACATATATCAATGACATAAGATCCTATTTTCAACAAGCCTCTTTAAACAAAAATAATGTTTATCGAAAATTTTAAATATTATCAACGGAAAAAAAAACCTTCAAATAAACTAATGTATTATTAAAATCGTGTATAAACTTTGACTTTTCTAAAGCATTTAATAAAAGTCTCTTTCAGGACGTTATCGTCTGTTATTCCTCGATACATAAGGAATATTTTGTATAAATTTAAATCATTACTGTCCTTCTTATGCAGTCTTCTAGACTAAGATGATACAAAAAGATCTAAACTAAAACAACAATGTTCACCAACCTTAATAAAGAGTACCATATGTTGCATTAATAACACTTATTGTCAACAATACCTCGAACAACAACTTGCTTTGAGAAATCTTAAAATAATAGCCTTGTATATGCTTTCAAAATATGGAATGTACAGATTTCAATCAAGCGGTCAATGGAATGAAAAGGGCATGTGTTAAGAAAAGTGGAGTTAAGGCTTTAGGTTTTTTAACAGCATATTTTGATTTCTATATTAAATAAAATAATAGACATTCCATAATCTATATATAATAGTTTCTATATAATAGTTAGGCAAAGGGAACATTATGTAACTATTTTAATAATCTCATACCTGCCAATACTTTAATTTATTCCGGAGTACTTTTAGCACTGCCTCTATTTCGTACCACTTATTATTTAAAGAAATTTTGTCTTATTTTATCGAAGTTATGTATTGAAGTAAGTTTTTCTATAAATAAAGTGGTGCGAAATAAAGGCGGGGCTAAAAGTACTCCGGAATACATTAAAACACTGGCAGCTATTTAAACTTTACTTACGTATTTATAAAAAAAAAAAAAAAAAAAAAAAAAAAGTTATAGAATCATGTAATAATTTATGAAAATAAATTATTACATGAAAAATAATAAAAATAATTTATGAAAATAATTTATGAAAATAAATTATGTATAATTAGTTATTACTAATTTACTTACTAATAACATTTTAAAACCTGTGAAATTAAATAAAAGTAGAGGATAATTTTTACAAGTGACTATTTTTTATTAAATTTATATAATTTTATCGTCAAGTGTTTAATTTTACAATATTTTTAATAAATCATTAATATTCAATACTAATTTTTCAGTTGTTTTCTAAATCCGAACTTCTTTTAAAAAGATATTTTCATGATTTTAAACATCTTAAACTTTTTTCTTCCCTCTTTGAGCTTGAAAAAGTTATTTTTCACAAAATAGGTTAAGAAAAAAAAAAAAAAAAAAAAAAAAAAAAAGGACTCATTTAGGAACGTTTTGTTCGAATTTAAAGAAAGAAATATTTTATTAGACTCAGTTTTTCATTAGACATTTAGAACTTTTTCAGAAAATGGATTTTTAAATCAAGATTTATTTAACGAGTTATCAAATTTTAGAACATAATTTAATTGTATTTAAGAAAATGGGGAGTTGGGGGGGGGGGGGGGATCAGTAGTTTTGCACTAAAATGTTTTGCATAATTCTTTGCTGAAACCAAGCAATTTTTTCAAAAATACTGTTATCAATTTTTGTTGAAATTTTTAGTCGTGAAAAGTTTACTATTTAAGTTTGTTACTTGTTTAAGTTAAGATAATATTTAATATTAAACAATTCAAAATAACTTTTGTTCCAGAAATAAATCTGAGAAGTAATTGCTATTTTGCACAAATTTCATTGCAAATTTATTCTTAAGTTATGATAAATGATTTAAAAGGGGTAAGACAAAAATTCAAGAAACATTTCGTGTGTAGTTCCTCTTTTTTAGGGAAGGTCGGAATTATTTATATATATAATGTTATATAACTCTGTTTATTGTCTTGCTATGTCGATAATTTTACCGAAGTGGGAAAAGTTTCTTTTGTCTGGAAGAAAGAGTATAATATTTGTCGATTATATTTAAATTCGGACGACATTGTTTCTTTTCATTTCATCGCATGGTTTGCTTTTTCAGATTGATTACATTTCTAACAATTTAATATTTAAGCAAAATTAAACTTTCTGAAAATACTTATATATATACACACAAACACACACAGGTTCCGCCAAAAATCCCACTCCTACCCACCTATCTCGGAAATGCGTCAGAATTTTGAAAAATGACGAAACACATGTTCAATGAATTCGAGAAGGTGAAGAATTTTTGAGCCTGGGAGGGCTAGGAGGTACTAAGTAGGGCAAATTTAAAATTTCATGTCCATGGAAACATCTCTTCAAGGCAATGAATTTGATGTAAAAAAGTTTTGACCTGCTATGATTATTAAAGGAGTTACATGAGCATAAAATCCACATTTTCAAACTCGAAAGTGTCCCTCCGTCCCTCCTATCTCGGATTTGGAAAAAAGACGAAACACGTGATAATTGAATTCAAGGGGAACCTCTTTTGGTGCAAATTTTTGGTTGGGACTTTGGCGGACACTTTGGACCCTCCCTACTGGAGGACAACCTGTTTTCTCGTTCTCTTCTTTAGCACGTGATTTTTAAGCAAATAAGCGTACGAACAGAAAATTTGGATGGCATGTTCTTTATCATATTATTAACCGAATTTTATGTAACTTTAGCATAAGAATAATTTTTAAGATAATAATTATTCATTTTTCTCTGAAAAGTAAGCTTTGGAAAAAATGAAAAATTTCAATAATTTTAGGAAAGAACACTTAATGAAAAGTGATGTTAAGGATGTATTAAAGATAGGTAAAGATGCACATGGCTTTGAAATGTTAAATTAAATCACGATTTTTCTTTCTGTATTAACTTTTCTTTTACTTTTATAATGGACTTTAAAAAAAATAGATATAATTAATAATTTATAAACTATGAGCTCTCACCAGAATAATAAAAATGTCGATATATAGTTTTATAATGAACATCTTATTCAATTGTATATTTTTTAAAAAGCTAATCACATGCGAAAAAAAGAAGAAAAAATAAGGAACAGAAAAGTGAATACAGGTAGAAAGATTTGGTTGTAATCATGAAGCTATAGATATTCTATTACCATGGTTGTAATCTAACATATGGATGCGTGTGCATCTTCACCTATGTGTAAGGCATCCTTATGACCATTTTTCATCAAGTGTTCTTTTCCCAAAGCTTACTTTTGAGAGAAAAATGAATATTTATTAGCTTAAAAATTATTCTTATGCTAAAGGTACGTAAAATTCAGTTAATAATATGATAACGAACAGGCCATCCAAATTTTATGCTCATATGTTTAAAAATTATGTGCAAAAGAAGAAAACGAGAAAACAGGTTGTTGCTTTAAATTTGTCCACCAGTGTATATTATTCATAAATTACATACATGATGGCTATAACTACATTTCCACTATAAACTGCATTCTGCTTTTAAAACAAACTAGTGTATTGCTACTAAATTTGGTATATGGCTGATTCATGAGATGCATTTAGGGAATTTAAAAAAAAAAAAAAAAAAAAAAAAAAAAAAAGAATGAAAATTTTGATTAAAAAATTTATTATATAACAAAAATTCGTGAAAATATGCTTTATTTTTAGTCTTCGAAACCCTCTGACAGCCTTTGAAAAGGGTACAGTTTGTTTTCACTGTACAGTTTTCTGAATATACTACAATTATGCTTATTTCAATTTGGGATAACTGAGCACATGATTATTATCTCTATGGCTATTGTTTAAGACGTTCAAATTTGAAAAACAAGCTAAAAATGCAGAATTATATAATTTTAAATTAGAAATGTATTGTAGAAAAAAGAACAGCTCAGTGACCAGATATATCCGCCAGATGGTTTTAAAAGGGCTTCTTTCTTAACGGAAAAATATTGTGGAATCGCAAATTGACTTATGGTAGTAGACAAACAAACTGTTACCTTACTCAAATTTCATTAAAATAGCTTATTCTTCTTGGAAGCACAAAAGTCCTATAGACACCTCTAACCTTAAAATATTTTTGAAATAATTTTAACCTTTACATACATCGTGTAAAATATCAGTAAAAACTAAAAAAAATTGTGTTTTGGTAACATACTGAAAAATTTCCAAACCAACCTATGTTTCTTTTCTGCTATCTGCTGCATTCTGTTTTCAGAAACTTCTCCTGCAATAAATAGCTGGTTTAAATAAATAGAATTTAACAGGATATTTTAAATAAATAATAATAATAAAAACATGCATGCATTCAAGTTGTACGGATTTTAAAATTTGTGTTATGCAAATCCCGAAAAATATAAGAATTTCTTTTTTCTTTCTTTTCTTTTTTTTTTTTTTTTTTAAGTAGTATTCCGACTAAAAATTGTATAAAAAGTTGGGAAATATTTTCCTTTAATTAAATATATATGTCGAAAATTGAGTATGCCAGAAATAGTAGTATTTCCTTCCTAGTTGAACACGGAATTGGGCAGTTTTTCTCCAAGGATTTAATCTTATCCTCATACAAGCTTTCATTAAGTCATTTAGCTGTCTAATTAGGCTAATTAACGGTGCAAATTAGATTTGCACTTCCCTGAAAGTAGAAATTAGAACAGGAATGCAGAAGTATGTCTTTTCATAAAACCTTCATCGAACTAACTGCATATCGCTGAAAGTAGTTAGTGAGCTGCTTTTTCGCTTCCTTCCTTCATTTTTTCACTAAAGAAATATTAATATGACAGAGTGAAAAACGAGTAGAAAGTAACTATTGTGTTTATTTAAAAATCGAAGTTCTTTTATAAATAAGTTTTTTTTTTTTTTTTTCCCATATGTTTCAGATACTTTTCTGCAAAATTATAAAAACATAAATATTAAAATCCTTTAACAATTTTCTTCAAATCTACCATACAATATTGTTAATTTCTTGGCCTATAAAAAGTAAATGCAGCGAAATCTAATGTATTCCTTTATCCCAATTTCTGTCTGTGAAAACCCTAAAATCTGACACCTAAATTAATGATTTTACTTATTTCTATAGATTAAATTTTGTGTGTTTATAAATATGTTTATGAACATTTTAAAAGCGAGAGAGTGCAGCTAAGGCCAGTTCTTTAATTATATTATTCTAAAATTACACTAAAGAATAACTATAATATTTCCTTTGAAACTTATCTTTAAAGCATGAAATGAAGAAGCATAACTCCAAGCACAAAAAATTAGGCTAATACGGATTTTAATTCTTTTACTGAGATTTCTACTATAAACGTATGTATTTAGTCCATTTATTTAAAGTCATAATTTATATACTGCAAGATACAGTACAGTGCGGCCCAAAAGTTTATGCACAAGCTAATTTTTTTTAATAAAAATAAAAAATATGTATACGCTTCGAATATATTACTTACAAACTTGTTGCCGCTTTGACTGCAGCACTCGTGCTTACTTTATTCGCCTGATGAAGGGTCGTGTGTTTTTCGACCCGAAACAATTGTTGCGAGTTTACTGCATTTTGTGGTGTTTATTCAAAGTTTGTAAGTAATATATTTTTTACAACGCCAGTTTTGTGGTGCTTTTTTATTAAATATATATATATATGCTTCGAAAGTTTTACTGTATCTAAACAATTGGATTACATATTCATGTTTCGAATTCGGAAACAATTAATTGAAAGAAAATAATAAATTAAATAAAAATCAAAATTGTGATGTCAACAAAGTTTATGCACAAAGCTAAAATATTTACATTTCACAAAGTACAAACGTTCTTTAGTAAACTATGTACGTTTCAACTACCCCTTATGGGATCAAATACGTGATTTTTCATTGAAAACATGAGCTTTTGGAAAGTTTCGGGTGCGAGTCTGTACTAGGCTTCCTCGATCGCTGATTTGAGTTCTCGCTCTGCCAAGGTGCCGTGGTAGCGTGCTTGACTTCTGAAGCAAAGGTCCTGAGATCGAGTCCCGGCAAGGGCGCTTTGTATTTTAATTATTTATTTCAACTGAAATATTTTTTTCTTACGCTTTTAACTAAAATTATCAATTTAAGAAAAAATATTTATTATATTAAGAAGATCCTTTTTCTTTTTCGTTCTTTTGAGTAAATTAATAAAATATTAACCACGAATTTAAATATATATTTATTTATTTATTTATTTATTTATAAAAAAAGAAAATTATGTTTATAGCTACGAATATAGTTTCTAATTTATAACGATTATGACTAAAAGTAGAAAATTGATGAAAGCAGAACTATTTTTCACAATGAGAACAAAAAATACAAGAAGACTGATCACAATTTTTTAAATTGCAATTTTGTTTACCTTCAAATATTGTTCCTCATTGACATTTTGTTAAATATTTCGCTTTTCGTCGAGTCTACTAGATTTGCAAAATTCATATTTACCCAGATTTTGAAAAATTTTAGATTGTAGGGAAGACTGGGGTACAATGGACCACTCCCTGTAATTGTTTTTTTTTTTTTTTTTTTTTTTTTTTTTATGGTTCGTATTTTGGTACATAGATCGCAGCACTGCAGTGATTAAACTAGCCAGCAACTTCATGCCTAACTAACAATTTAGCCATTCTATTCGTGAAATTTAGTTTACGGTAGCCAAAAGTAAATATTTTGAGTTAAGCATTTTTTCTTTTCATCATTCAAGAATTATGATCTAAAAGAGGCTATTTAGCACAATAAAGAGCTAAGGTCATCTATTATTAAATTTAATCTCATTAAAATATTTTTAAAGGGATTTGATTATTATTATTTTTTTAACATTTGCTGTCAGAGGTCCATACGGGGTACAATGGACCACTAAGAACCGGGGTACAATAGACCATGGTTCATTTTCCCCAGTTCTCTGTCATAATAAACTGATTTACGAAATCTACATTTTTCAAGTGCTAGCTATAAATTATACTTTAAAATTTCATAGTTAAAACCTTAATTAGATCTATTATGTCTTCAAAGATATATAAGAAAGCAATTTACTTTGAGGTTTCTTCTTATTTATTTTTAATAACCATTCAGTTACTTTTGTATCCTCATATTTTTACAAATATCATACAGCTATAACAAACCGAATTAAATAATGAAATTAAAAAAATAATAATACAAATAAATTTGACGAAAAGGACGGTTTTACATTTTGTTGGTTTAATCACAGAAATAAAAGATAATGAATCTGTTTTTGTGAGATTCATGCAACGAAAACCTAATCAAGATCTCTACATTTTTTCCTGCGAATGTTGATATATCTCTTGTAAATTTTCAAGTTATTATAATGATGAGTCTTCCAGACCCTACAACTTCGCAAGAAAACAGCAGACTTTCAGTGACACATAAATCCTTTGGTGTATCATTTTCTAATTTTAATGTTCATTAATCTACATTATTTGTATGAATCGAAGATATAAATAAGCAAACATAATATACTCTACATTTTATACAGTGTGTTCATAAAAGAATGTCCCAGTTTCAATATATATTATAACAGTTTAATTTAGACTCTTAACAACAAATCATATATCAAATTGAAGGTAAACTAACCTAGTTTTTCTTACAAATGTTCAATATGTGCACCTTCAGTTATACGGCACACATCCAACCTGTAGTCCAATTCTCCCCACACTTTGGCCGTTCCGTGCTTTTTCCTTTACAGACACATCCGGTCGTTTCTGCAGATGTTTTTGCCACATGAGGGATCACATTTAAACTTTAAACAAAACGCACGTTGAACTGAAATTAAATTAGAGATTGACTTTCAGCAAATTGCAGAACACAAAACACTTTACGCTTAGGAGTCGCCATTATGCATATGGGGCGCTGCAAACGAGAAAACAACGCTCGGACATGCGCTTATCTAAAACTGTTTAAGTTACTCTTTATTTGTGACCTTGAATCACTCTACAACGCTTATAGTTGATACTATTCAAATTTATAACTGGGACATTCTTTTATGGACATACTGTACTATTAAAAAACGCACTACATTAGTATATTTTTTTAATTTGACTTGTGGTCCATAGTACCCCTTGTCATGGACCATTGTACCCCGGTGTCTGGGTACAATGGTCCATTTTGTCAGTTGCTATTAAAAAATTTATATAAAAAAAAGTAAACATAATTATTGCTTTTGATTGAGTGCAACATAAAATCCAATATATAGGTAACATGCACGCATATTTTCAATAGCGAGAAATCATTACTTTGTGAGTAAACACTTAAGATTTCCAAAATTGGTCCATTGTACTCCGGTCTCCCCTAAATTAATTAGAAATTAGTGAAATCATTTTGCGAAAATTTCTCATTGTATTCAATATTATTGCCAGTTCGTCAGACACCACCAAATTTAACACTTGATTAATAAAATATTTGAAATAAAGGTTAAATGTGATGTCGAATAGTTAAGCCACAGCCTTTCTTCATTCAGGATTTTTCATGCAAAAAATTGCATGAATAACAACATAATTGAGAGCAGACGATTAACTCTTGCTATTAGTGACATCGATAAAAAATAGCAATTAAAAATTTACATAAAACACTAGCACAAATCATTAACAAAATTTTATCTAAATGATATTCCGTTAAATCATTAATTTCTTTTCATTTAATAAATAAATTAAATAATTGATTAAAAATTAAAAAATTATTAAATTGTCCACGATGAAAAAAAAATTTAATATAATTAATATTTTCTCTTAAAATAACGATTTAATTTAATTAAAAATGTTTTAAAAAATCATTTGAAATAAAAAATTAAAATACAAAACGCTTTTGTTCGTACTCGATCACAGGACCTCTGTCGCATGAGTCATTTATGCTACCACGGGACCAGTCGTTCTTAATTCACTGTGTGTTTTGTTGGTTTTTATAGAAATAACTAAAACTGTTAGGGGGTCATATTTCGATCCATGGGGGATTGTTGCGCAATTTTTGCACTCTATCCTATGTTTTTGACCATGCTCATTAATTCAAGCTTGGTTTGGTTTCAACAGCAATTTTACTGATTCATACTTCCCTTGTGAGTAAAATTGTTTCCCATTCTTGTAAACGTCATGTGATAGGATTCTCTAGAGTTTCTCTATCAGACTGAGATCTGAACTGAGTGCTGGCCACTTTATCACACTGATATTTTGAGATCTAAGCCATTCTTTAGTACAACGTTAAGTGTGTATCGACGCATTGTCCTGCTGATAGGTACAATTGGGACCACCTAGGAGTTCACCAAACGGCAACAAATGCTCACTCACAATTTCCTGATACTTCTCTGAATTTTGTCTGACATTTAGGAAGCAAAGAGACATTTGTTCATTTTAGCAAAAAGTGCCCCATACCATGAGCGAGCCACCAGTTGTTGCCTGCTGAATATGACCTTCGGATCTTTCCTCAAGTCACAAGAATAGAATGAAAATCCACCTGGAACATCCAAATTCTTTTTTTTTTTTTTTTTCCCAAATCAGAGAAAGTGACACTAATCCATTTGTCACGATAATACATGTGTTTGTGACTGTTTCAAAAAAGGCTTACAAGCTAATTTTTATTTTTGGATGAATCCTGATCTGAATATTCGTCTGCGTATGGTGTCACGTGATATTTTTTTATCCAAGTCTATTTTTTATCTAGTTAAGAGACAAATTGTTAGTCAGAGCCATTCTTTTTATTCTTCTATCCTCTCGAAATATGGCTTTTCTTGGCCTTTCTGAGTGATACGCAATATCAAATTGTTTTCCTTATTGCAAAACACTATAAATAGCACGTTTGGACAGATTTAAAATAAGTGACATTTGTACAAAGTGGATTTAGTTTCCGTTTTCTGCTTTTCAGGCAAGAAATGCAGCGATTTCGGATAACTCGTACAGCGGTGAGTCACTTTCTAGTCTGGGAGATACGACTCACCAATCATATTTAAAGAGATATTTGCATAAAACCTCATTTGTGCTTAAACTTTTGCGACATCACAATTTTATCATTATTATTATTTTATTTTCAATTAATTGCTTCCGAATTCGAAATCCAATTATTTAGATACTGTAAAACTTTCGAACAATTCCGATGCATATTTTTCCTTTTATTAAAAATTTTAGCTTCTTCTTAAACTTTTGCTCCGCACTGTACTAATTTTTGCAACCTGAGAAAATTACATTCAAGTCATTTACCTTAAAAAAATCCTTAAAATTAGTTTCCCTTTAGAAGTAATAACAGCGTTTAAAAGTTTTGTTAGTTCAAAAAGTTTATTTTTATTTATTTATTTTTTTTTTAATATAGGGTTTAACTTTCAATTGTAGTTCGACATATTTATTGAGCAGTTTTTTTATCCGATACAATGGAAATTTAAAGTTTTCAGTAAAAAGCACAAAAATGGTCCAACTCCTTAATTATTGAAAAGTAAAGTAATGTTAAAAGCTTTTTTGTTTTAATTTTTAAGATGCATTATGCCTAAATCTGAATCTAATTAATTGAAGTGAGATGGTAGAACTTTTCTATTAATTTCTATTCTTCTATATTTGACGCCACATTAGTTTTAATTCAGCATTCTGCTTATTAAGCGTATTGTATCTCCGTTTTAACCACTCAGCACCTCTTTGATTTCTCTCTAACATGCAGAATATCTTGTCCTCTTCTTGCTTTCTATAAGAATCATCAGATATTCAATTATTTCTTCATCTTTCATCCCGAGGGATTACTAGTATTATTTCATGCTTCAGTAATTAATAATTCAGAATTAAAATAATGATTGATGAATTAGCAGATATACAGAGTATCTGAAAAACTCTTTACACAATCTGGAATATTTGCTTTTATACATTATTGTTATTATTACTAATATTAATACATGTAGTGGATTTTTAGATTTTTTTTTTTCCAAATATAGTAATCTTGCTTTAAATATCGACACCCCCCCCCCCAAATATAGCATATCTTGTTATATATATTTATATATATATATTTTTTTTTTTTTTTCACTGAATCAACTTGAATGTTAGAACACAGGTGAACTAAAAAGTCAAATTAGAGTAACCATCCTGGCAATTAGTTAAACAAATCTCTACATTTTGTTGGAAATAAGCTGTCGATTCAAAATATTCCTACACTTCAATGCTGAAAGTGACAAAATCATTCTCTACTGAATAAAAAACCGTAAATACGCATCCGTTTAAGAGTTTCCAAAAGAGCCGTGACCGGAAACTATCGAGAACAGAATATTCAAAATAAAACCAGTCATTTCCCCACACATTTTTTTCAGATTTTCCAAAATTATTTCTCCATATTTTCCCTGCAACTAATAGGCTTAAAAAGTATATGAAACTTTATTCACTATACATATAATAGCGTAAAATAAAATAAAATTTCAAATCTAAAGAAATTCACACCTATATACAACAGTAAAACAAAAGCTATAGACTGTTTTTTTTTTTTTTTTTTTTTTTTTTTTCCCCGATTTTTGTGTATGAGCTTTTCTTTTAGTTCAGAATTAAAATTTTCATTCGAAGTATTTGTTTTACCCCCTTTTTTTTGGGGGGGGGGGGCATAAAGATTTCTAAAATATAAACATTTTAAAACTGTTCAGCAATATAAATTTTATAAATAATGATAAATAAATGCGATTTTCTTAACTTAGCACAATAGGTCAATATTTCTCATAAACTTGCATTATGGGGATAATTGGATTAGAGTTGCATTAAAACTAAAATGCGAAACCGACTTTTATAGAATTAAACAACAAACTGGGATAAGGTAAATACATCGAAGTGGAGGGATTGCAGCCTAGTTCGTGGGGCGTTTTACTCTGTGACTGACAAGGGAAGTATGAATCAGTAACATTCCTATTGAAACCAAACAAAGCCTAAATTAAAGAGCGTGGTCGAAAATATAGTGGAAATTTTCTGCAACCTCCCCCCTCTCCCCCAAGGAACGAGAAAATGACCCTAAAAGTTTTAGCTGTTTCTATCAAAACCAACGAATCAGAACCCTTTAGCAAGACCGCGTGGTACAGTGGTTAGAGTGTTCAGTTTAAGTGTGGAAGGTCGTGAGATCGAAAACTGGTGACTGCTCGCAATTTTTATACATATCAATACTATCAATGGAATAAAACAAAATATTAAAATAAATGAATAATTTAGGGCGAAATATGCATTAAAATTAATAAAATATATATAATGATGTATTTTTAACTATTAAATTTTTTTTCAACTATTTATTTATTTTTATTTAATTTTTCTTTATAATTTAAAGAAATGAATAATGTAAGGGAATTTTTTTTTTTTTTTTTTTTTTTTTTTTTTTATTAATATTTTACGCCAAAGCTTATCGCCTGATTTTATTTTGTTATTTTTTATACACACACAAAAAAAAAAAAAAAAAAAAAAAAATATTCTATTAAAATATTTTATTTCAAATTAAAAAAAAAAAAAAAAAGTTTTTCAAATGAATGGTGCAACGGAATAAAATATGTATATTGCATTTTTTTTTTCTTTCTTTCTTTCGTCTGCTTTTAATTGCGTGATTATTCATACGTAAAAGGAAAGAACTTTTACTTATTCTTAGTATTCAGTCGGTCCTTGCATATGTGTACCTCTCCAAAATTTAAAAATCCAGTTATATATGCATTTTACAAAGCTGGTTATCTCGAAGAAAAACCCAATAATTTAAAAATGTTCGCGATGTGTGTTTCAACGTCGAACAAGATTGTAATGAAATTAATTGTGATAAAATTTTATTTCATACATTGTTCTCACCGTGAAAAGTGCTTACAGTTTGATCATTTCCTTACATACAATTATACATTTATATTTTATGCATTTTTTTTTCTTCTATCATAGTCATTATTAACTTGAAAATAAATTCATAAATTTAAACGTGATTTTTTTCTTCATAAAGAGGTAATTTTACCCTATATATTGGGTGAATGCAAAAGTTCTACCCATTTTCATTACCCATAAAGAAGAGCAAATAAACGCAAATTGAATAGCACCTACTATTGTGCATAATGCCCATTGCTATCTATGATCTCTTGCCATCTTTCTGGTGGGATATGAATCCCACGGCTATAAAATTCCGGAGGTTTCGAGTCAAAAAAGTCTTGGATGGCAGTTTTCACAGCATCAAGATCATCAAAGATTTTCTGACTAAAGGAATGGTTCAACGCACGAAATAAGTGATAGTAAATTGGTGCCAAGTCAGGAGAATAGGAAGGGTGGGGTAAAAACTCCCAACCAAAGCCCAGTAACTTTTGGTGAGTGATGATAGCAGCATGTGGCCTGGCGTTATAGAGATGAAGGATAACACCGCGACGATTGATGAGACCTGGCCACTTTGCCACCAAATTTGAATGCAGCCTGTCTAACTGTAAACAGTAGAAGTCAGCATTGATGGTTTGATTGGGTGGCAGGACCTCCATATGAATTATTCCTTGCACATCCCACCACACACTCAATGACACCTTCTCGGGATGAAGTTCAGCTTTTGAAGTCGATGCAGGCGGATCAGAAGGGCGATACAAAGTCCTACGACGCTTTGCGTTACGGTACATAACCCACTTATCACCTCCTGTGTTCTGTCACAATTCGTGTCAGGAATGGGTCATTTTTGTACCGAGAAAGCAAGGAGACACGGGTGGCGATTCGGTCATTCCGTTGATTAGCTATCAGGTTATGTGGAACCCAATGATCCAACTTTCTCGTAAAACCCAACTTAACCAGCCATCTCTTGACCGTTTTTCGGTGTACGTTAAAGGTTTCTGCTAATTCTTGCAAGGTTGGGTTCGGGTTGTTCCTTATGGCTTGATCAATATCGTCGTCTTCAACGTGTGATGGCCGTCCACTCCTAGCCTGATCTTGGCAGCTTTTAACAAACAATGTCTTATATGCTCCTTCTCGCTTTCCATGTTACACCCTCTGGTATATATATTTTTTTAGATGATTAACTTTGTGGGACACGATGCATTTATATGTGAGGCATCCACACGTTTGATTGGTCGACGATTTGCGTTATTACAATGTCATGTGTGACGTCAATTCCATTGCAAATTTGCATATCCAAAAACGGGTATAACTTTCGCACTCACCCAATATTTCTTAATAATATCTTTATATAGAGCATACTTATTTATTTTTTTAATTCTTAATTAAGTTTAATAATTATTTTCTCTTAAGTTATTCATTTATTTTAATCTTTTGTTTTATCTCATTAAATTTCGAAAAAAAAAAAAAAAAAATGAACACTCCGTCGGGATTTGAATTCAAGAAAATTTTAGGAAAGAGAAAAATATATAATCAAGAAAAACATTTAAATTATAAAGAAAAATTTAAAATAAATACTTTTCTTAGCTGATGTAAAATATTTTACTAATTAAAGAATATATCATTATATATTTTTAATTGAATTTAATACATATCCCCCCTTAAATTATTCATTTAATATTTCGTTTTATTTCATTTATTATATATATATATATAAACTGCGAGCAGTCATCGAGGTTCGACCTCACGATCTTCCTCACTTAAACTGAACACACTAACCACTTCTCCACGACGTCTTGATAAAAGGTTCTGTTTCGTTGGTTTTGATAGAAACAGCTAAAACTTTTAGGGTCTTTTTCTCGCACCAAGGGGGTTGTTGCAGCAAATTTGCACTCTACCGTATGTTTTCTACCATGCTCTTTAATTTAAGATTGGTTTGGTTTCAACAGAAATTTTACTGATTCATACTTCCTATGTAAGCCGAACGATCATTAGACTTCTTTTTTTTTTCATGAATAAAGTAAAAATTTATGAAAACATATGATAGGGAACTCAGCAGAATCCACCTATGCTAACTAGTTTTCTTTTAAGCCGATACATTTTTTTAATTCATTCATATAGTGTCCATTAATAAATACATATTTTAGAGTACACGCTTGAAATAGAAAATATTTTTTTAATTATTACAGCACTGAATACAAATTACTTTTCAAATAGTGCAATGTGTTTAGTTTGTACTATCAAATTAAAAAACTTCTATTGAAACTGAAAATGTAAAATAATATGAACATAAAAATTGTCGCGGTATAATTGGATGTTCCAAAAGAATTTCATATTTAACAGCTTAATTTTATGTAAAATGTAAATATTACGTTTTGAAGCAGTAACACATTTTATATTTAACGTTAATTAGCTCTTCAACTTAAATCAAATAAACTTCATATTCTACATATTTTTAGGAATTTATAAAATTACTCTATTTTCTATAAATATTACTCTTTCTGAATGCATAATAATATTTTATTAAGAAATAAGAATTTATTTTGTTGCTTAAGCGTAATTTTTAAAAAGTAAATCTAGAAATCAAATAATTTCCATATTTTTGTGAATTTCATTTCATTTCCAGTAGGAAGAATAATTATAAGTTGCAATATTCAGGATTTCATACAGCTGAATCCGTCAAAACGTTCTGAATGAAATTTAATAATGTTTTTTGACTTCTCAGAAAAAAATTGAGTAAAAATTATATTTAAAATAAATGGCAATGTAGAATGAGCCCCAGCTATTACCTTAGTTTAATATTTTACTTAGAAAAAATTCTTCTCTAATAGCACATTCATACATACAGCAAAAGCATCCGAGCACTAGCGAAAATTCCTATGGAAAAAAAAAGTACTCTTAATTCTGTTTTGTTAAATAAATTCTTGTCGAATCATGTTCTTAGTCAGTCTAAGAACATTATTCGACAGGGTTTTATTTAACAAAACAGTATTAAGTGTACGTTTTTTTACATAGGAATTTTTGCTAGTGCTCGGATACTTTTGCTGCCGAATGTAGTACACAGTAAGGATGTCCATGAGAGGTGCTTTTATCCACAGTACAAGTACCTGAAGATGACCTGGGGAGAAGATTAACATTACAACTTTAATCGCCCAACTTATTAAATCAATGCATGTTTTAAAACAGATGCATTTAAAGTGGTAGTTTCTTTTACGTTTATATGTTGATTAGTTAAAACGTGCTCCGCTCGAATTTCCTGATTGCACTTATTCTGCTAAAACTAAATACATGCACTACATTTTACATACACGCTGTTAAAAAATTCTGTAAAATAAATTTACACGAATTCTCGGTTAAATGCTTTTGATTAACCCCTTACCTATCGAGGAAAATTTACGAGATTCGCTTCAGTATGCCACTGTTCTCTTTCAACTCTCTCAAAAACACTTTCAAGTTTATTTTATGGCCTTGTCAAACCGTGTCAGTAGTTTTGCTGGTAGCAGTACAGTACAAAGGATCGTACTTGGGGAAAATATATACGCCCGGGGCAGTTAAGAGGTTATGAAACTTAGTGACTAGTTTACAGATAATATTGATGCAAGATTTTTGCGTAGGGATTTTCACAAATAAATTTATACCTGTTTAATTTATCATTTTTTTTTTTTTTTTTTTTAAACTTCAAATATTTTCTATATAAAAACAAATAATTAAGAGTTCTTACAATTAATCAGAAATTTTAAAGTGAAAAAATAATACTTAATAAATTGAAAAAAAATATTTATGGATGCAAAAGGGGAAAATTGTTTTCTCTCATTACTTAAATGGAAATAAAGATGTGGAATACTTATTCAACTCTGCTTTTAAAAAGTCTGTTGTTGGAAAGTCGTTTTGTAGAACATTTAACAGATTCAGGTAAGTTCAGTTATATTTATTTATTTATTTAAATAGTGATTGTTTGTATAAGCAATGTTATCAATTGCCCAACCCATTTTATTTTAATCCTGAAAATTAAAAGCCCAACATCTGAACCCGCCTTTTCTCTTATGGAACCGTCTAATATTAGTAGTCATTTCTTAGTATGCAACTTTATACATCTAAGTATGTATTAAAATGATCTCGAATAAAACATTTGAAATAAAAATTAAATATATATATGAAGCGTTGCGAATACGAAGGGCGAACTCGACATCAGGTTAATTTTTTTTTTTAAACATCTATTCATGTGGGTTTACTAACGAAAAATTTTTATAAATGAAAAATTAGACATCCTTCAACGAAAATAACTTTAACCTTTTTTGCTGAGTTCACCCTTCGTATCCGCAACGCCTTATATATATATATATATATATATATATATATATATATATATATATATATATATATATATATATATATATGTCTGTAGATATGCTATTGGATTATATATTTTGCTTAGATTTTTCTTTCCTTCCATCCTAGCATGAAAATTGTTTTAAATGATTCTGTAAATTAACTGAGCCCCACCAGGGGCCAAGAGGGTCAGCTTTCGAAACTGGTATGCATGTGGTGCCGGAATCGATCCCAGGTTGCACTCGTCGGCCTATTCATTCGGAACGTTCCGTGATTTCCTCCATAACTTGCGTAAATACAGGATAGGACCCTATAGAATGACCCCCACGGAGTGCACTTACCCTCAGGCGCAGGACCCTAGAACTGTGAATTGGCCTTAAAACCTACACATGTAAATTAATTGTCGACATTTTGTGAGGTTAAAAAAGATACTATTTTTTTTCAGGAGAGTTTAAAATTTATAAGTACCAGTTTGTACGATTTCTTAAAGTTATTTATTTAATTATTTATTTGCAAATTTTAAATATAGAAGTACTAAGAAATTGGTGTTTTTTAGACGCGTTTTTTCATGTTTTTCAATAACGAACTTTTTTGCAGAAGTATACTTGTGTAATGCTAATTAGGTGCATTGTTATATATTCGATAACAATAATTTCAATAGTTCTAGTAAAAACCCATTTATTTATTTATTTTTTAATATAAATAATGTAATCAATAAATTATACTCTAGGAGCTTAAATTTAACTAAAATCTAAAAACAAATAAAATCATACTTTTTGCACTACAACAACATTTCATAAAATGAAATAGAAGATAACTGAATTACTTTCTTGCAAAAGCCTATGTATTGATACATATTCAAACTAGAAGTTCAACAAAAATAAACAGTTGAATAAGAGAAAATGTAATAACATTAATTTCTTAAGTAACAAAATAATAATAAAAGACATCAGAATACTTATAAATATACTAGCTGTTGTGCCCGTTCTTTGCAAGAGAATTTAATAATTATTCACAGTATATTATAAAAAAAAATATATTTTAGTTGAAACTTATTATGCTGATGAAGATAGAAAATGAATTATAATCAGTAAATACAATCTGTAAATTTACACTCATATTTTTATGTATATATATTATGTATATATTGTATGATCTTTTAATTTGCATAATTTTTGTGCACTGATTTGAAAATAAATTTTCTGAACGCCCAAAAGACGTAATTTCTATTGCCATTAAAATTCCGAAAAACGGGTACAAAGCCTAGTATTACAAAAAATTATGTATTAAAAATTATTAATCTGTATTTATTTAATTTAAGAATTAGTTTTTTTTTCTGCTTTTAATTGCATGGTGCGTTTCAAATGAAATAGAATAGTGTTATATAATCTTTACAGCTTTCTACAGAACATCTAGTAATCATTGCTTGTCGATAAAATTTGTTTTAAAGTCAAAACAATCCAACTTTTTAAAGGGACATATAAATTTTAAAAGAAGCAAAGATCATGTGGTACGCATTGATTATTAATACTTTTGAACTGTACGCAATTGTTTAACCTTCAATATTCTTTGCTTACGTTATCACACAGACAGACAGAAGCAGAGAAAGGCAGGTCATAATAACTCTTAAACATTGTTGAAGTGCATCAAAATAGTTTAACATAAACGTAATTTCAATCTCAGATATTTTCAGTTGCAGCCCTTAATATGTCTAAATATTTTAGTGTAGCCTTTTACATCTGAAATCTAATTAAATTTTCAATCTGAATTGTTAGCATATTAACAATAAATGTCAATTTCATTATAAATTTTGCGGTAGAAAGTTTTTTAAATGTGATTAAAAAAGATGCATTAGCATTTTTAAGGTGTCCATGTACACAAACCAGTTCTACAGAGCCTGTTTATGCCATTCTAAATAGGGAGCATTGAGAGATTGAATAACATAAGGAGGCGGTCAGACGGACAGTCATACAATAATTTAAATCATATTCACACTTAAAAATTATTAGAAAGTATTAAAAACGCTTAATGTAAATGAAAATGCAGTTGCAGCAAATTTCCATTATTAGTGCTTAATGTAACTAAATATTTTTGCATAGCCCTGTAAATTTTAAATCTAATCATACTATATTATATGGAAAACATTCTTTTGTGCTTCTAAATGCCATATTAAAAATTTTCATTAAGATGTGTGCAAAATAAAGCTATTAAAATATGGTTTAGCTATAGGAATACATCTCATAAAACGCAATGCTTTGGAATAATTCCGGATGTCCCTGTATACAAATCAGTGGTTGTGCTTACTTCATTTTCAAAAGGGAATATCCAATAATGAACTTGAATGACATATTTTAATTTCATTAAGATTTGTGTAAAGTAAAGGCATTATAATAGGGTTTATGGAAATACTTCTCATAGAAAGTAATGCTTTGGAATACTTTCAGGGGTCCCTGTACACAAACCATCAGATGTATTTACTCCCTTTCCAATAGGAAACATCCGACAGTGAAATTGAATAACATATCAGTTTCAAGAAATTCCATGCATATTTACGGGAGTTAGAGCGTGAACACACACTCAGACGGACAGACAAACAGAATTGGTAATTAAAAAATAATGTGCAAGTACCTATTGGGGAACATTGCAAATTTTTAAAAGAAATACCATATTAAACCCATGTGCAAAAATTCCTTTAGTTGCGTGACTTGGCAAACGAACCTGAATGATAGTGTGGCATACAGCCCCCTTCCAATTAATTAAAGTTGGCCAGACCTTAATCTCTACACAGAGCAGGTGTGCTGATACTTACAATAGTTTGGCTCCAGACTGTCTCGAACTGTGACACTAAAGTACAAAGAAGCTGCCCTGATGGTACGCCCTGATGGTCGTGAGAACATTGGAGTTTCCGAGGAATTTCTTCGGCCAGACGGGAAGGCGCCCGCCCGCTCAGCGAATGAGAGAGGAGCGCGGGTTGCCATCGAGAAAACGAGTTTTCCCAGGAACAGAGCTGGAAGCAGAGAGTCGGGGATTCGTATCTTGTCTTCGGCCAGTGAAGGTCGGAGGGTTTTTTCTTGTCCCGTTTACCAGGAGAGGTAACGAGACATTTAATGATTTTTTGTGTTTCTCTAGGAGCAGAGAACACAGGTCAGCGTATTTTCTGTCACCGGCGAAGGTGCAGGTCAGCTCATAAGAGACTTTGTACGTAAAATTATCCTAGGACTGAGCTATATCTTTTCTGTACCGGGAACGGTGCAAGGATTGTTTCAGTAAATCGAATTTAGGATCACGGAGATCCACCGAAAGTGTTTGTTAAAAGCATCAACTCAACTGTAGCTCCTGGCCATTGTATATAATCCTCCAACATCAATATTGTAACTAAAAGTTGTACATAGAATCTTGTTTAAATTTTAATTAGATTAATTTTCTTATCAACTTCTGCTGTGACGGGATTTTCTTCTTCGCTACCAGAACCCTCGCCCGAAATTCCAAAACGCCACAGCTATACTAACTTGGTGGCAGCGCTAGAGGGATGATTGTTGGAGAATACTACACTGCCTGAAGAAGTACGGACTACGGACGATAGAAACGTGATAGACTCAATGGAAGGATAAACGCAGCGGAGTACGTCGAATCATCAAATCAACGGAGGATACATCTACGTCGCATCGACTAGAATCTCTAAGACAGAGAGGAGAGCCCTCAGCCGGAACCCATCCCGAATTCCATACGGAGTGCCGATCCGAGAGCCATCATAAGTGCCAGAAGGAAGGACGGAACTCGAGCAAACGACAACAAAACAGGGGTGAGTAAAACTTTTCTAGTGAGGCTGTAAAATTTTTGTTATTTAAGGTATTAGATGATAAATCTATAAAGTTAAAAGTTATTTAGAAATTTATTAAGGGAGAGTAAACCTTAAATTAACATTGTTTTTGGAAAAATTAAAAATGTGGCATATCACAAATATTAGAAACTCTAAGTAAAAACAGGGAGGAATTTAAATTATAGGTAAATTTAATTTAAATATAACTCATATTTGTTTAGTTTGGAAAAATATTAATTGATTTGCACATATTTGATTATCTTGTTTTAAATGAGAAAGATTATATTTGAAAACAGATATTATTTGAGAAAACAAAAAGGGTGTTAAAATATCTTGAGAAAGATAACACAGTAATTTCATATTGTTTTGTGTAATTTATGAAAATTAAAAGTGAATCAAATAAGTTACGGAAAGAGGTTTCTTTCCTGGAAAGGGTTGTGATTTCAAATATTTCAAATTTAATGTGTAGAATTGAATATTAAGTTTTAATTATTGGAATCGTGTTGTATTGGAATTTTATACACCCCAAAAATTTGCAAAATTGAATTATAGGTTTTATTAGTGTAATTTTGTATATGTATTTTTTGGAATTGGGTAAAATTGTAAGAATTGTGTAAAATTGTTAGGAATTGTGTAAAAGTGTTAGGTATTGTGTAGAAATTTTTTTTGGGAATTGTGTAAGATTAAATTGTGAATTTAGAATTAGGTAAACATGTCAGATTTAGGGCAGTATAGGAAAGCGGAACTGCAAAAGCTCGCAGTCGAATTCGGAGTGATTGTTGAAACTTCGGATAGGATAAGTGATATCATAGGGAAAATTCAAAAGTCTCCAGATTATGATAAAGACCTAGCCCTAGCTCAAATTAAGTTAATACGGGAGGATCTCTTAGAAAGAAAGGCGGAAGAGAAAAGGAAGGCGGAAAAGATTGCGGAAAGGGAGGCTGAAGAGAAAAAAATCGCTGAAAGAGAAGCGGAAAGGAAACATGAATTAGAGTTAGAAAAACTTAAAATAGCCCAACATTCAGAAACAGTAAGTCTAGCTTCGACTCGTAGCGAACGCCCCAGTCGACAATCACTAAAATCGGTTATGCAAAAATTTGAACCGGAGAAATCGGACATGGCATTATTTATTGTGTTATTCCAAAGACAAGCTAGGAAGTTAGAAATAGATGACGAGGATCTAGTGACTAATTTATTAGCTTTATTGCCCGTAGAAATCGCGGAATTAATTTTAAAAGAACCCCAAGAAATTAGTGACGATTTTGAGAAAGTCAAACAAATGCTATTAGATCGATTTAAATTAAGTCCGGAAAATTTTAGAATTAAATTTATGCAACACCAAAAACAACCGGGAACTCTTTGGCATGATCTAGCTTATGATTTAGATACATATTTAAATGGGTGGTTAGAGGGAGTAGAAGTGACAAATTTTGAGGATCTAAAGAAATTAATGGTGGCCGACCAGTTAAAGAAACGGGCTAATTTCGAAATGAAAGATCATTTCATAGATTCGTGGAGCTCTCTCAATGAACCGCGAGAGTTAGCTAAGAAGTTTGACGCGTACGAATCAGTTCGCAGAAATAATAAGAAAAGTTGGACCCCGAAACCACCACTAGAAAAGAAATTAGATAAACCTCGCAACTTTGATGAAAATAGGGTTGAGAAAAATGCCCCAGAACAAAAAAATTGGAGGGATAAGTCTGATCTGACGGAAAGATCTAAATTATTTGAGGCCAGAAAACCTATTGTTTGCTATGTGTGCTCTTCCCCCGATCACATTAAGCCAAATTGCCCAGTCTGGAAAAGCAGACAAGAGAAGGCTGAAAAAGTAAATCACGTAGGAGACGCTGAGAATTTAAACCCGGCTTTTGAACCTTATTTAAGTGAAGCCAAGATAAATGGGGAAAAGGTTACCATTTTACGAGATTCTGGGACGTGCCTCGATATTGCCCCTCATAAAATAATTTCTAATGAGCAATTAAACGGGGAAACTGTGTGGGTTAAAGCAGCTTTAGCCAACGAAGTGAGATGTCTACCCATAGCCAATATTGAATTAGAAATTGAGGGAATAGGGTTAATTAATACGAAAGCCGCGGTAGCGGATCAGGAAGTTCTCATGGATTATTATTTACTGGGAAATGAGACGCAGAAATTAATCGAGAGAAAAAAACAAAAACCCGAATTAATCCATGCAGTCGAAACGCGGGCGAAAAGGCGTAAAAACGAAACTGCGCCAAAAACCAGTCTGGCGAGTGAAAGCGCTGGGAATGATCAGGGAGAGGCAGAAATGTCGCCAGAGAGCGAGCCTACGGAAACTCAGGGTACGGAAGAATTAATTTTCCTCCCCGAGTTAGAGGAGGATAGAATCACCGCTCTGGCGCACGTTGGGAAAAACGAGTTTCGCCAAGAGCAGGAAAAAGATGAAAGCTTGACAGAGTTGTGGGCGCGCGCGAAAGAGGAGAAATCGAATTTAACAATAGATCAAGGTTTGCTGTACAGAATTGCTACAGATCACAGAGGAGAAAAAGACGTCAGCTAATTATTCCGCGGAAATATAGGAATGAAATTTTGAATCTTTGTCACAGTTTAATATCCGGTCATGTGGCCATGACTAAAACTAAGGATAAATTGCTGCGATATTTTTTCTGGCCAAATATCATTAAAGAGGCTGAAGCCTATGTAAAATCGTGTGATCCTTGTCAGAAAATTGGGAAGGCAGGAGAGCAAAAAAAAGCCCCTCTTAAACTTGTTCCCATTATTACTGCAATTTTTACGCATATAAACTGTGATATTGTGGGACCACTCCCACCTTCGGAAAATCAAAATAAATATATGCTCACGGCTATGTGCTTAGCATCGAGGTATCCAGAGGCTATCCCGATACCCGATTCAAGGTCGGAAACAGTGATCGACGCGTTAATGATAGTATTTAGTAGAATGGGATTTCCGAAAGTAATCCAAACAGACTTAGAGGCTTGTTTTATGAGTAACTTAACCTCAACTTTCTTAGAAAAATTTGGAATTAAAATAACTCACAGTAGTGTGCACCACCCACAGACAAATTGCATTGAGCGTTGGCATCGTTCAGTTAAACGGTTATTGAAGGTAATCTGTTTAGAAAGTGGAGAAAGTTGGGAGAGGAGTTTACCCTATGCTTTGTTAGCTTTGCGGACGGTAACACATGAATCAACGGGATTCAGCCCAGCCGAGTTGGTTCATGGGAGAAATCTGCGAACCCCGGAAACCCTGCTATTTGAGAAATGGACAGAGCAGGAAGAGGAGCAAAACCCAGTGACGGAGTATGTTTTCGAATTGATAAACAGACTCCAAAGGTGTCAAGAGCTCGCAGGGGAGCAGATGGAGGAAAAAAGGGACAAACGCAAAATCTGGTATGACAGAAATGCGGTAAATCGGAAATTTAATCCCGGGGACAAAGTGCTGGTTTTAGCCACAAGTAAACCCAATAAATTATCCGTATCATGGATAGGGCCAGGCACTATTGAGAGTCAAATGTCAGAGACTAATTATATTGTAAATGTACCGGACAGGCGCGAAAAGTCGCAAATTTATCATGTCAATTTACTAAAACCTTACGTGCAGAGAGCAGAAATCGTAAATGTATTAATAGAGGAAAATCGGGATAATAAAACGACGGAGGCAGACTTAGAAATACCTTATCCTATAACTGACCCGGAAGAATTTGACCTCAATATGGTAATTAGGGACAGTAATTTAGGAAGTCGTTGCACAAAAGCCCAACAGGAGCAATTAGGAGCATTACTAATTAAACACAAGAAAGTGTTTTCCAATATTCCAGGCCGAACGAATTTAATTGAGCATGATATTGAATTGACTAGTGATAAACCCGTTAGAATGAAGCCATATAGGACGTCACCTCGACAAACCGACATCCTGAAATCCGAAATCCAGCGTATGTTAGAATTGGGCATAATTAAGGAAGGGGAGTCAGATTATACCTCGCCTATGATATTAGTAGAGGCCCTTGGCAGAGAACCCCGCCCGTGCGTTGATTATCGCCAGTTAAATGAGATAACTCGTGCCGAATTTTTCCCTTTGCCTAACATAGAAGAGAGGGTAGAGCAAGTGGCAGCATCAAAATTTATTACCGTGATTGACTTAACTAAAGGCTATTGGCAAATACCTTTAACCCCTAACGCACAACGTTTAGCGACATTTGTAACTAGTTTCGGTTCATATCAACCTTTGGTAATGCCATTTGGACTTGTCTCCGCCCCGTATAGGTTTTCAAAATTCATGAGTATCCTATTAAAGGGACTAGAAAGTTTCTGTTTGCCTTACCTTGACGATATGGCTATCTTTTCTAATTCATGGGAAGAGCATTTAGAACATTTAGATATAGTTCTAAAGCGGGTAACCAAGGCAAAATTAACCATTAAATTAGCCAAGTGTAAATTTGCCCAGGAGACGGTCAAATATTTAGGGCATGTTGTAGGGAAAGGACGTAGGAAACCGTCCGAGATTAAAATTAAGGCCATTACTGATTTCCCAGCTCCAAAATCAAAAACGGAAATTAGAAGGGTTTTAGGGATGTGCGGGTATTACTCCCGATACATAAAGAACTATGCAATAATAGTAGAACCGCTGACCCGAGCTTTAAGAGGGAAAACGAAAAAGGAAAAAGTAGACTGGAGTCCCGAAATGGAGAAGGCTTTTAGGGAGTTAAAAGATAAACTCACCCGTGACCCAGTACTGTACGCTCCTGATTATACTAAGGAGTTTATTATTCAAAGTGACGCCTCAGATAAGGGGATAGGTATTATCATGGCTCAAAGGCAAGGAGATGAAGAACATCCAATTCTGTACTTAAGTCGAAAATTTACTAAGGCAGAGAAAAACTATAGCACAACCGAAAAGGAATGTGCTGGGATCATTTTCGCAGTGAAAAAGTTAAAACATTACCTGGATGGTCAAAAATTTACCATAGAAACTGATCACAACCCATTAATATGGTTAAAGAGAAATGCGGGAAACAATCCCAGATTAATGCGGTGGGCGTTAACCTTGCAGCCCTTTAACTATGAAATCCGACACAGACCAGGAAAATACATTCCTCATGTGGACTGTTTGAGTCGGGTGGATTAAAAGTTATCTGTAAGAAATTTTGTATATAGTTTATTATTATTAGTATTGTTTTATTATGTTAATTAATTTGTAATTTGAAACTTGTAACTTTAGTGTAAATTTAAGTATTGTTTAGTCAGGAAGATTAGCCTCTCTAGAATTGCTTTGATGCACCCTAACCTAATTTGATTGCAGAGATTTTCTGGAGTTTCAACCCCAGAAAACCATCTTAAGGGGGGGGAAGTTGTGGCATACAGCCCCCTTCCAATTAATTAAAGTTGGCCAGACCTTAATCTCTACACAGAGCAGGTGTGCTGATACTTACAATAGTTTGGCTCCAGACTGTCTCGAACTGTGACACTAAAGTACAAAGAAGCTGCCCTGATGGTACGCCCTGATGGTCGTGAGAACATTGGAGTTTCCGAGGAATTTCTTCGGCCAGACGGGAAGGCGCCCGCCCGCTCAGCGAATGAGAGAGGAGCTCGGGTTGCCATCGAGAAAACGAGTTTTCCCAGGAACAGAGCTGGAAGCAGAGAGTCGGGGATTCGTATCTTGTCTTCGGCCAGTGAAGGTCGGAGGGTTTTTTCTTGTCCCGTTTACCAGGAGAGGTAACGAGACATTTAATGATTTTTTGTGTTCCTCTAGGAGCAGAGAACACAGGTCAGCGTATTTTCTGTCACCGGCGAAGGTGCAGGTCAGCTCATAAGAGACTTTGTACGTAAAATTATCCTAGGACTGAGCTATATCTTTTCTGTACCGGGAACGGTGCAAGGATTGTTTCAGTAAATCGAATTTAGGATCACGGAGATCCACCGAAAGTGTTTGTTAAAAGCATCAACTCAACTGTAGCTCCTGGCCATTGTATATAATCCTCCAACATCAATATTGTAACTAAAAGTTGTACATAGAATCTTGTTTAAATTTTAATTAAATGAATTTTCTTATCAACTTCTGCTGTGACGGGATTTTCTTCTTCGCTACCAGAACCCTCGCCCGAAATTCCAAAACGCCACAATAGCAGCTTTCTCCCCACGGACTAAAAGGAGAAACTTTTTCTCTGAAGTCATACCTTCCTCCCCCTCCCGATATTGATGTTTACAAATTTTTAAGTAGCCTCGGGTGAGTAGGGGGGGGGGGGAATAATTAAATCTTCGAATTTGAAAATTTTAAGATTAAAAAAATGTTCTAATATATTCCATTAGAATTCAGTATCTAGACAAGATCTTGTAATGTTGAATTGAATTTGCTGACCTTAGAAGGAATGATTACAATTCCTGAGAGGAGAAGATGTTGTAAAACTTGTGGTATGATTTTCTATACTTTTAAACAACATTTAAATAAAACCTATATATGTATTAAACTAGAAGTGAAACAGAGTTAGTAAGAGACTAATAAGTTTTTAAACACTTACTAGGACGTTTTTACAGATGAGTTTTAGGAACAAATATATGTTGTAATATATGGTAAAATTCTCTATGGCTATAATGATTTATCAGACGAAGGTCAAGGACTGACCTACAAAATTTTCTAAATTAATCTTTAAATTTTATTTGTTATTTTTTAAAGTACATTTAAGTGCTCTTATTTTAGTAACTTTCATTTAAAATTAGTTCATTTAAATTGAGTTTTATATAAAAGATAAACGTATTTTTTTCCCCCGAAAACACAAATTTTGTGCTTATCTGTAAACTTCCTAATAGAATTGTAATGTTAATTTTCCAGCTTTCCTATCTCAAAAATTTCCGACTATTCTGTTTTATAAATTTAAGTATTGTGATATTTTGTTGCATTCCCATTCTCCTCACCCCCCCCCCCGCCCCCCAATATATATAGGTAATAATGTCATGACATCTTCCAGGAAATACTACATCTTGCGGTGGGTAGAAGACGCATAGAATTGACCAGAGTTGTTTACAACTCCCCGAAAACTCAAGGGAAAAAAAAAAAAAAAAAAAAACCTGCCTCAAATTATTATTCTATTCAGTTCCTCGTGGATATTTTATGTATTATGTTTACAACAAGTAATAGTACTAAGTACATTTTAAACGAGGATGTATTAAATTTAGGATAAAATTATAAAATATAAAAACACGCAACAATTAATTCGTGTAATATTTTGACATATAATACAATTACTGCGTGTTTTTGTTATTTTATGGTGTTAGAGCTTACAAGATTCCTATTTTAAATTCAGCACTAGTATGTCGCTGCATTTTTCTATATTTTATTTACTTTTCTAAAAAAACAAAAACAAAAAAAAATTAAAATTATACAGACTCAGTGGCGTACGCAAGGGGGGGGTTTGGGGGTTTAAACCCCCCCCCCTTGACAAAATATATGATAAGAAAAATTAGGCTGTTCCTTACATTTTTTTTTCACATTTCAGGCGGAAAAAATGTATGGCAAGCGTAGAATATTTTTTTCTACGAAGTGGTTTAAAATTATGACTAACTTTTTTTTTCATTACTCTGCGATAAACACTCTTGAAAATAAGTAAACCACTTCATTTGCTCGGCGCGAAACATGTTTCCCCTGAAAACAATTCTCTGAAAGGGTTTCACCATTACGAGTTCATATTCAAGGACAAGAGGGGTCGACCATATGGGGAAGGGGGACCATTGAAGTAGTGACCTTGAAGGAGTGACACAAATAATACCCCAACAGTAGAAGGCATTTTAAAAGAACTAGCGAAAACATCTCGTTGATTAGGCTTAGCTCTGTAAATAAGAAAATTCATTGAAATATTTTGCGTAAGCGTAACTATGTATTGTATTTTATGTTTTGTGTAGCAGTTTGTACAGGCTCTACGTTATTCGTCGCTAATTAAAGATTTTTTAGTTTGATCTTCTAATTGCTGAGTTTATTTTACTATTTTTCATTTTCTTACTCTTATTTTCGGCAAGTAATTATGATATTTCAAAAGATTGTTAAACTTAATTTAAAATAAACTTAATTAAACCTAATTAAACTTAATTAAACCTAATTAAACTTAAATAAACTTAAACTTAATTAAACTTAAACTTAATTAAACTTAAATAAACTTAATTAAACCTAATTAAACTTTAGTAAACTTAAACTTAATTAAAAATTCGGAAGGACGAACCCCCCCCTTGGAAAAATCCTGGATACGCCACTGTACAGACTAGATATTTTTTTCTTGGATTTAAATTTTTTTAAATTAGGGCAATAAGGAAAAAGTTTTATCTACAGTGGGTAGAAAAATACTTTCATTTTTACTTTAAACCATTATCTTTATTTACATAAACTTTTTTTTTTTCTTTTTTTTTAACTCCTTACTGTTAGCGGTACCTTATAATAGGCATAATATCTAATACGGCACATACCTTCTGTTGCGCTGAAATTCATAAAAAAGTGAGTATTTACAATTTTATTATTTTATGAGTATATTAAACATGTTGAATATTTTATGTGAGTAAGGATGAGGTTATGTGGAAAGGAGGGGGTAAAAGGAGAAATAGATTGATTTAAAATGTACAAATGATTAAGTTTTCCTGGATTCTATTCCTTATTTAGGTAGCTTGGGATAATATACAGTGCACAGTAGGAAGAGTTGGTTAAATCAATTCATTTAAAAATTGGGAGGTGGGAGGGGGAGTAGTGATGTAAAATTTATCTAAATATACAAACAAGTTCAGATAAATAAACCGAGAAACAGATTTTTAATGATATATTTTTCCAGTATTAAAAATTATAAATATAGTGAATGCATATTGCTATTTAATTCAAACACTGCTTTTATCGAGCATTTTTTTTTTTTTTTTTTTTTTTTTTTTTTTTTAATGAATCGTAGCTAATTTTTTCGTAGCGAGTAAAACAGGTTCGTTGAATGGGAAGCTTCATATTGCTCTAGTAAAATATTAATGAATTATTGGTGTTCGATTTATTAAAGTAATTTTTCTTTAAACGAAGGAGTAATTTTTTTTTAAAGTAATTTTGGATCACTTTGGTGTTTGATTTATTAAAGTAATTTTCCTTTAAACCAAGGTGTAGCAAAAAATTTCTTTTTTTAAAGAAAAATATTTTATTTTCTATGTCATTTTTGTTAAAGTTATTTTTTTCCCCACTTTTTTTCTATGGCTGTGAAAATTAACCCTAATAAAAGAAGCAAGTTGTCGAAGAAAAAAGAAGAGAGGAGTTGTTATATTTAAAAAACAGCATATTTTGATTAATTTTTACAAGATATATTTATTTTATTACAATTATTGTCATCATTGTAACGTTTGTAAGAAATAAAATTTACCCTTTAATTCAGCATAATGTATTATTTTAAATCATCTTCTTTCCAGCATACTTCTGACTAACCTTTTCATTAAGACATCTCTGGTATTGCTTTAGTTAGTAATTTATTATTCCTTCGATCCCTATTTTGTGGTGAATATATTCAAAAGTTTATATTTTATATGAAAACTTTTTTAATGAAAGGGCAAATATATTTTATTGAAATAATTTTTAGAAAAAATTGTTAACTGGGAAAATACTGAAATAAATGTTACATGAAACTTGATATTCCTGGCTTAATTTTATAGAGATATAAACTTTAAAGATATTCACTTATATTTTAGCATGTTTATTTAGTATACTTAGAATATTTAAAAATATATATACTTTAAAATGTTAGCAAAAAGTAATTGTTCTTAGTGGCATTATACGCGTGTTCAAATGTTTTATTATTGTCCACCCCCACCGCTCCCCATATATTTGTTATTGGTTATATTATTATAATTTTTTTATTTTATACAGAAGGATTTTTACTGGGCTAAATTTCATAAAACGTGTATTCCAATAATGTTTTTAAGCCCCCCCCCCCTTTCTTTTTCTATCCCATTAGAATAACACAAGACCGCCGACAGCTGTGGGCAAAGGAAAAAGATTGCAGTTCCTAGGTTTTAAAGTTGTATCTAAATTGCCTTTATCCTTCATAACTTCGAAAACGAATTACAAAATTTTTAATAGTAGTTAAATATTAGAGAAGGAAAAAAAGTTTCTCTTGAAAGTATGATATACATATTTATTTAAAAAAAAAAAATCATGCGCTACGCATTGATTATTAACACTTTCCAAATGTATGTACTTGTTGTATCGCATAACTTTCAATGTTATTTGCCTATGTTATCACACAACAGAGATACAGAGGGATTGAAAGGCGTACATACATGTATATGCTAATTGAATTTGTAACTAGTGGATTTGCAGATCAGGAGCCTCCGCCTCCTATTTCCATCCCTCATTATTCAACATGATAACCAAACCAAGGGCGCACTTTCCCTCTTCAGTAATATTCTCAACGAACTCGACCTAACTTTATCTACCTCAAAAACACAAGCTCTGACCTTCGCGTTCCTCAAAGCTCTCAAAAGGTTTCCTGTGATGAGGATGAACGGCGTTAGTGTTCACCACGTCCAAAACCTCCAAATCTTAGGCATAACCGTCGACAGGAACCTCAACTGGACGGCCCACATAAACGACCTAAAACTGAAAACTATGTCCCACTATCATAACGGCACAAAAATGGTAGGAAAGAGGTGGGGAATCTCTACCTCTTTCCTCAAAATATGCTAGTATTCCATCATAGACAAGATCTTGACATATGGCGCGGGCGTCTGGGGAGGTCACCTGTTGGCGGCAAACAAAACCAAACTCGACTCAGTATAAAGACCTTTCATCCTTCAAATCACCCCAGGTTATAAAACTATTTCCACTGACGCCCTGACCGTTGTCACAGGAATTCCTCATGCCCACCTACAACTTCAATACTGCTATCAAAAACTAATATTCTTCAATTAAGCAATACTCAGCTTGCAAACTCTCTTTTCTTTAATCTAAATATACAATTCCTTACAAACAGCTAGAGTATCCATCCGGCAAAAGGATGTTGCATCTTCTCTCACCAACTGTAACATTAATATCTTTTCACCCCTAGCTCCTGTGGCGATCTTTACAGATGGCTCCAAGACTAAACACGGAGTTGCGACTGCACTCTGTGCCCTTAACAACAACGAAACAATCTTCCAGTAGTCCTGCAAGCTTGAAAACCACAATTCAGTCTTTCAGGAGGAATTATTTGTCATCCTTAAGGCTGTCGAATGGGCTGAGGAAAATGCTCACTCCCTCCCAAGTATTAACATCTTTTGTGACATCCTTTCGGGCCTGCCAGCCATTGTCCGCTACAGGAGCAGGCACTCCATAACATTGAAAATAAAACTTAAACTCTATAACCTAAAATCCATCATCTCGCTGGCACACGTTTCTGCTCACAGGGGTGTCGTCGGGAACGAAATGGCAGACCATTTAGCAAAAACTGCCAAAGAACATGCAACGATTGATTTTAACTTACCCCCTCCCCCTTCCTATGTAAAATCTAGACTCAAGAACAAATTAAAACAAAAGTGGCAATACTCATGGGATAACTCCATCAAAGGCAGATATACTTATAACCTGATCCCAAATCCCACTTCAAACACTTGGACCCTTACTCCCCCTATCACGGCCTTTCTCACGGGTCATGGCCCATTTCAAGAATACCTTTATAGGTTCCTTCGACGACGCTCACCCCTGTGCCCTTGTGATTTAGAAGGCACTGCTTCCCATTACTACTTCAACTGTCCCCTTACCTCCAGTTTTCACCTACGAAACCCATCCCCAAGACCAGTAAACTGGTTAGATAATATCATCACTAGACCTTCCCTTATCCAAAAACTAAATAAAATCTACGCACTTTTACAAGATATTGCTAATTTAACAGATTAACCTCCAAGCTTCTTCCTACTGGCTCAAGTTGCAACCTACAATAGTGATCATCCCAACTACTCAGTTCTGCAGCACTACTCCAAACTTGCACAGCGAAACGTTACCAAATTAACCACTGTTGCCCCTTGTCGCGTGGGGCAAAAGCCCGGCAAATACATGCAAATGTCAAAAAGACTTTTATCAATATGCTCCTAAACCAACTCAAAGACTAAAATGAATGAACTGAACTACTTAATTATGGACTCAGCTAATGACAACATAGACTAAACTTCTCTATGCAAAGACTTAACAAAGCTTTGTATTCCTCTTTGTGCCCTCAGTCGCGTGGGGTTTAATCCCGGCATACGTGCTATAAATAAATTATCGCCCTCTGTCGGTTGAAGCTCAATTTTGTAAACTCTTGTTTAATTATCAATAAACGTTCGGAGCAGTTCCTTCTGTCTCGGACACTTGTTGCCCGAGCCACTGAAGCGCTCAAGATCGCTTCAAGAGCGATAAGCGGGGACTGTCCCCTGTTCAGATCATTGATCATTTTTATTTATTTCGTATTATATACAACATTATCATCCTCATCAATTTCAGCCTTTATCAATCCACTGCAGGATGAAAGCCTCCACCATGTGATTCCAATCTGCCTTGTTTTCTGTAATTCTGCTCCATTCTGCTCTTCCAAACTTCACAATTTTATTTCTCCAACGACACAGTGGTCACTTTCTCAGTCCTTTGTTATATCTCAGTATCCAGAATAGAACTTTGGTGGTCCATCTATCTTTATTTCTTCTGGAAAAGTGCCCAGCCCAGCTCCATTTTAATTTAATTCTAAATAACATCTGTATCATTGGTTTGCTCCCTCTCTTCGGATGAAGCCTAACATGCATCTCTCCATGCTTCTCTCTCTCTCTGTGTGTATATATATATATATATATGACTGACTCGCTACATAAACAGATTAGTTCCTGAGGGGGGCTACAGTTCCCCTTAAACCCCCGCAGTATCTCTCTGTCTATATCTATTTCTATATACACTAAGGGACAAAAAATAAAAAACGCACTTGGATGTTTTCATTTTCTCTTTCTGCAGCCGCCCATTTTATAGTTTAAAAAGCAAATTTTCGAACAGATTTTATTACGTCATCCTCCACGAACACTTGTGCAAGCGTTAAAAGTAAAACGCAATTGTCAGAAGAATTGCAATTTTAGAAAATATTTCAAAAATGGAAAGGATAAGGCATTTAACGAGACCACAAAATGTAATGATTTTAAAATAAAAATCAAAAAGTGTTTTTATATGCGAGATGGCAAAATAATTAAATGTCGACGAAATATTCGTAAGATGGTTTTTAGCAAGATATAAAATTTTTTGGCAGTTTAAATTAGAAATTTGTTCTTAGGCGGCCATATTTCTCATCTAAGTGAAATGACTGTAAGTTAAAAAGCAAATGTTTATAAAATCTATCTGTATCATATTCTGAACTTAGAAAAGATTAAAAAAAAAGTTTTTGCCATAATATTTTTTTCAAAAACACTGCAGCAACAAATAAACAAAGCAGGTTAAAAATAAGAAATCTGCAAAAAAAGCCATTATTAAAAAAATAATTAAAAAACAAGACTTCGGTTGACCAAAAAATTAAAAATATTGTTAGTTAATTTATTGGGTTGAACTATTTTCCTCTGATGAGTCAAATTTAATACTTTTCGAGTAGACAGAAAAAAAAGCTTATCCGCGATTGTAATGAAATGCTCGCCCTCTGGTGGGCTAAGGGGAAATTACAATAAACATGCTTTAATTCGAATTCCATCAAGCCGCCATTGCTAGCCGATGTTTAGTTTCACATATATTTACTGAATAAAAATGAATAAATCCGGTAAAAAAGATAACACATACTGTTGTGTGCTCCAGTGTAACTCCAAAGGACCAAGAAATCCAGAATTAAGCTTCCATTTATTTCCAAATCACAAATTTAAAATTTCATTTGCTTCGGCTAATGGAAGTAAAGAATTAATCAGATGATTTGAAACTAATATTTGTTCAGCTTCAGTTAAATATATCTACTTTCGATCGAACTTTGAATAAACTGAAATATTTTTTTCCAAAAGCAATCAATTTTCCATGATGTAATGGCGGAGAAATTATAGTACGAATATTAAGTAGAATAACAAAAAGAACACAAATAGATACACGTGGCTGTAATATTTACTAACAACAAGAGCTGAAAAAGCGCCATCTATCGATCATTACAAACGCGGATAGGATGACCAAAAGGTGACCGCATTAATGAAAATTGAACTCTTAAAATAGTAACACATTCTCCGTGCATTACAGTACGGAGCATAACTTTTCAAGTAATCAGGCAATTTTTTCATACTCAAGGGATCAATTAACTCTAAATAAAACACGGCCATTACAAAAGTGATGCCTCACCGACTATTTTAGAGGTATGTCAGACTATTCCACAATCAGCATTTCAAAATGATAAAGCACCTCTGTGGTACGTTTATTTGATTCAAATTGTTAAATTTACCTATCCACTTCCCTGAGCACCTATAATTCTGAAGTAATCATCACTTTTTTTCAATTTAAGTTAAGTCCCACAAAGAATATCTTCATTACTAGACCTGGAAATAATCCAAATCTCAATCCGCCCGATAATGTCTAATCTATAAAAGGGGCGAACTACAACTTTGCAATAATTTGAAAAAGTTATTTATGTTATTTGGCACAAGGAAATTTCTGAGTACTGTATAATACTATGCCATTGTGCTTTAAAATCCTATCAGCGTTTTCAGTATATCTGTTTAATGATTCACAAAATTAATACTATGCACAGTACAAATATGAGAATTTAATATTATATACTACACATATCTATTAATCGTATTTTCTCGAAAAAAGCAACACGGCTTTCAAAATTTAGCCATATTAGCCTTTTATTTCGACTCAGTATGACAGAAAAAGACGGGCTTAACGCTTAAAGGGTTAAAGCAGTAATTCCATATAAAGGTGAAACTACCCAAAGTAGAATACATATTTTTATTAAGTGATTTTTTAGATCTAACAAATAAACTGTTTTATTTCATGTATTAAAACATAACATGTTTATTTCATATAATAAATGGGGCCGTCCATAAATGATGTCACGCTTGGAGGGGGGGGAGGGGGTTCGTGAAATTGTGACAGTTTGTGACAAGGGAGGGGAGGGGGGTAACAAAAAGTGTGACATCACATATTTCAGTTAAAATACAAACATTTATATTCAGCAGATGAAATTTTGAAGTTATTTTAAAATTATCAAAGATTAAAGATATTTGTTTAATTCGGGTAAAAGTAACTTTATCCTGTGATTCCCCTCTCCCCTCATACATTATTTTCTTTCAGAAAAAAAAGCATTCAGAGTAGGTTTTAGTATATGATAGCAATAGAAAATCTTTACTTAGAAGAAAACCTTCCCGTCTCACACTCTTGAAATGTCCAACAAAAGATATAAGTCCTTATGGTTATATTTACAGATGTCATTAAGATCCATAGTCAACATTTAAAAATAAAATTTGAAATATAATCTCTAGTCTAATATTTTGTTTCTGAACTTCAAGTAATTATTGATGTATGTCATGTTCCGTGACATGTGACAAATGAGGGGGGGGGGGGGGGGGGTATATTGAAACGTGACACTTTGTGACAAAGGGGAGGGAGGGGGTCCAAAATTCTGAAAAAAAGCGTGACATCATTTATGGACAGCCCCAATCATAATAGAATACAAAGTATATGCTTATTATATTACGTTAAAAAGAAAGTTTCATGTAGATTTTTATTAAGTACTTCATAGAGTGTAATAAGGCAAATTATTAAATCAAAAATATGCATTGGTATCATTTTTATCTTTTTGGTATTATGCAAGCATTACAGTTTTATTTGTTTCAATTATTAGTTTTGAAGTTATTTCAAATAAAATGGTATAAGTCAATTTTTCTGCAGTGCGGCTTTTTTTTTTTTTTTTTTTTTTTTTTTGGTCCTTTACTGCATGTGTATATTTATATTTTTTCCTAGTAACAGCCTTTTATTAATTCCTTGTAACTCATAAATATTTGTACCAAATTTCATGCAAAAAGATAACATAACATAGCGAAAATTATTTTGTGTAACCATGTAAATTAATTATCAATTATATGCCCTCAATTTTCCACAGAAAAACATGTTTTTAAACAATCTAATAACATTTCATCATATTTAATTCGGTGTAACCATGTTAAAATATATTTTTAATACGTCTACAGACCGTAACGGCACGAAATTCTTTTGTGTCTCTCTGAAAAGGAGCCACAGTTATTATATACAACTAATTATAACTCACTTATATTTCAACCTAATTTGACATCATTTGAATGATTACGGAATGTCATCGAAATTCTTTTGTGTGGTCCTGTAAATAAATTTAACTTATACATACCTTTTTTTTTTTTTTTTTTTTTTTTTTTTTAAGAGAGAAAGCATGCTTTTAAGCATCTTCATAATATATGTTAATTCCATTATGTTGAATATAGCATAAACACGTTAAAATACGCTTAGATAAAAAATTGACCATAAGGTCTAATGTCAGGAAATTCTTTCGCGTGTCTCTGTAAAAGAACAGCATAAACATTGTATACCACAGGAAAAACTATTCAACTTATTCTATGTTTTTCATGAATGGTTTTTCGAAATTTGACAATATTTGCATGATTACATGACACTGTCAGAACACTTTTATAAAGGTCCTGTATATTAATTATGGAGTCTGAACACACACATGTTTTCTATAGAAAACATGAGTTTAAGCATCTCAATCATGTACGCTTATTTCATTTTCTTGCATTGTAGAGCAACGACGTTAAAAGTCGTTTAAACGAAATTCACCCCATAGGCCGTAATAAGAAGGAAAAGTTTGGTGTGTACCTATATACGAACTACAAATAATTTAGACATTAAAAATCATACAGCTATTTCTATACAGAACTTGAACGCGCGTACCAATTTGCAAGTCAGTCGAGGCATTTTTGCGGCCGCTATTGCGGTTTATACAATTTCCTGTCCATCGGCCGTAATGATAAGGAAAACTATCGCGTGTCCCTGTACACGAATCACAAATCACCCAAAACTATACAGCTAATTTCAATTGGCTCATGAACATGTGTGCCAATTTGCAAGTCAATAGGGTGATTTATCGCGCGACAATCAAAAAGGACACACAGACAAAACCCAAAATCATTTTGAGCCTCCACTGACGTTTCGACAATAATTCTTAAGCATTGTTGGAAAGTGTTAAAAATGGTTTAGATTCTAATTGCTGCCTTTAATGTATCTGAATATTCCAGTGTAGCCCAGTAAATCTGAAGGCTAAACATATCATATTCTATATAATACATTATTTTAGCATATTAAGAATAAAAGTGACATTCTTTATTATTTTTACAGTAGAAAGTTATTTAAATGGGATTTCTAAAAATGTCTGTCCCAAAACACAATGCAATGACATTTTTGGGTGTACCTGTCACTTTAAATAGAAAACATTTCACAGGGAACTTGAATATCATATATCATTTTTTAAATTTCTGAAAATATTTACGGACGCTGAGGATGGTGGTGGTGTGTGTGTGTGAGGGACAGATAGACAGATGGACAATCAGACATACAGATACGCATATTGAAATCATATTCACACTTAAAAAATGTTAGTGTTTAAAGAACACCTAAAGTAAACGAAAATACAATTCCAACAAATTTTCAGTAATGCAAGTAAATATTTTTGTGTGGCCCTATAAATCTAATGCTAATTCTACTAGTATATTCTACAGAAAGCATTCTTTTGTGCATATGAATAACATATTTCAATTTCATTAAGATTTGTTCAAAGTAAAGTTGTTAAAATATGGTTTATAGAAATAGCTCTCATAGAACGCAATGCTTTCGGGTGTCCCTGTACACTAACTCCTTTTTCAAATAAACATATATCAGTTTTAAGAAATCCCATGAATATCTACGAGAGTTAGAACACTGACAGACCAACCCTTTCTCTTAAATTTGCCTATTGGGATAATAAAGAAAGTGGAAGAAATCTTTCTGCAAACATATTGTAAATGTACTATCCCAACTAATAAGTAAATACACAGAATGAACAGCAGAAAACTCCAGAGAGGTATATAGGATCAAGTCTGGAGCATCAATTTTACTTAACTCTTTAACGTTCACCCATTAATGGATTTTAAAACTAATTTTAAAAATGCTTTTTAGACACATAGCTGATTTTTTCGAGAAATTTTTGGTTTCAAGCATCTATATGTTAATCTTATTAAATTCAAATATTATTTAATTTAATAAATAAAGCACTTTGTAAATAAACATTGACTACAAAAACTCGTAAAAGTTGTTTCAGGTGAAAATATCATAATAGTCCAGCTCTTCATTAAATGAAAAAAACTAGACATCAAACCAGCAATTCGCACTCGCGCCCATTAAAAAACTTCAAGTGGCTTATGCATTTAGCTTCCTTTGAAGCATTATTTGTTAAATTTTGATATAGTGCTGCTATCTGCTAAAAAGAAAAAGGTTTAAAAACTGATAAAAACAAAGGGGAAATGTTAAACTGCTAGATCAAAACTGCTAATAAAATGTTAAACTGCTGTACTAGATGAAAAGTACTACATAAAAATCGTTAAATGATGTCAAATGTTTGATTTCGCTGCGAAACCAATGAACGTTAAAGGGTTAAAGTAGGGGATTAAATTCTTATTCATTTATTGACGTTTTCTCTATTTTCTAAGAAAATGTACTAGATGAAATGACCTTGAACTTCAGTCATGCAAAGCATTATTTGAAGCATTATTTGTTAAATTTTGATATAGTGCTGCTATCTACTAAACAGAAAAAGAAAAAGGTTTCCAAGAAAAAGTACTAGATGAAATGACCTTGAACTTCAGTCACGCAAAGCATTATTTGAAGCATTATTTGTTAAATTTTAATATAGTGCTGCTATCTACTAAACAGAAAAAGAAAAAGGTTTAAAAAACTGATAAAAACAAAGGGGAAATGTTAAACTCCTACATAAAAATCGTTAAATGATGTCAAATGTTTGGTTTGCTGCGAAACCAATGAACGTTAAAGGGTTAAAGTAGGTGATTAAATTCTTATTTATTTATTGACATTTTCTCTATTTTCTAAGAAAAAGTACTAGATGAAATGACCTTGAACTTCAGTCACGCAAAGACATTCATAAACGTGCAATAAATTATAGAGTTACAAGCGCATAAGGAATTTTTCACAAAAAATAATTTTTGCAGTGTAGCTCAAATATTTGGATCTTCATATTAAATACCTGATATAATCTGATAAAACTCTTATGAAATTTCAACCCTATAAAATATCTAAAATCTAGCTCATTCTTTTGCCGGCAATTTGCTTAACATTTTACTGTATTTAAATGAACTTTTGGCATAAGTTGCCTAATATATTTAGTTTTCAACCTATGTCATAAAAAAAAAAAAAAAGAACCCATCTTTTGCGCATGCACATTAAAGAATATTTACTACAAATACTCATATCTTATCGAAAATTAAACGTGCGCATTTTCATTTTTTATTTGTTTTTGTATGTTTCTCTAATAGTTTGTCAGTTTTTCTGCAAGCTTTATAATATATATACCTACACTAAGCGACAAAAAAGAAAAAAAGAAAAAAAAAAAAAAAAGCCGCCCTTCAGAAAAAATGACTTATAGCTTTTTTATTTGTAATAACTTTAAATTAATGTTTGAAACAAACAAAACTGTCTAATACCAAAGGCATGAAATGATACCTATGTACATTTTCGATTTAATAATTCGCTTTATTGCTCTCTACGAAGTACTTTATAAAAATCTGCATAAAACTTTCTTTTTAAACATAATGCAATAAACATACATTTTCTATTATGATTTATTATATGAAATAAACAAGTTATATTTTAATATATGAAATAAAATTATTTATTTGTTATATCTAAGCAATTATGTATTCTGCATTGGGTTAATTCCGCCTTTATATGGAATTACTGTTTAATGCGCAATGGCATAGTTTTATACAGTGTTTTAATATAAAAATCAGAAATTTCAAAGTGCCAAACATCACAAATAATTTTTTCTAGCTCTGGCAGAATTGTAGGATGCAAATTTCGAATCTTCTCCCCCTCTCCCCCGCCTTTTTACAGACGAAACATTTTCGAGCGGATCGCGATTAGGACTACTTCCATGTCTGGTAAAGAAGAAATTCTACTATATCCTTTGTGGGATTTAACTTAAAGTGAAAAAAGATATGATTACTTACAGAATTATAGGTTATAATGAGAATGGATAGGAAAATTTGACAATTTGAAGTGAATAAACTTATCACAGATGCCGTGTAGTAAAGTGCATTATCATCTTGAAATGCTGTTTGCGGAAATATCAAAGATACCTCCAAAATAGTCAGTCAGACACCACTTTTATGAAGATTGTGTTTTATTTCGAGTTAATTGAACTCTTGAGCATAAAAATTTGCCCGAATGTTTGAAAAGTTACGCCCCTACTACGTACCATAATGTACGGAGAATGTGTCGCTGTTTTAAAAGTGCGATTTTCATTAAGTCGGTCATATTTTCGTTGTCAGATCTGCTTGTTTTCTTTAGCTCGAAATAAGTTAAACTTGACTCATCGAAGAGAACCAGTTCAGCCCAATAATTAACTGATCATTTTTTAATTTTTTAGCCATCTGAGGTCTTGCTTTCCTAATTCTTTTCACTAAGAATGGAATTTTTTCAAATTTTCTGTCATTTAATCCTGCTTTGTTTAATAGTTGTTGCACTGTAGTTAAAGAAATTATGCTGCTAAACCCTTTTTCTGAATCTCTTTTATGTTCTAAATGTAATACAAACCGATTTTACAAGCAATAGCTTTTTAACTTATGGTCATATCGCTTGGATGAGCAACATGGCCGCCTAAAGCCAAATTTTCAGTTTAAACGGCCAAAAATCTTGCTAAAAACCATTTTACCAATATTTCGTTAACATTTAATTATTTTGTCATCTCACGTATTAAAATATTTTTGACTTTCATTCAAAAATTAATACTTTCTGTGCCATCGTTAACTGCCTTATTCTTACCATTTTTGAAATAATTTCTAAAATTACAATTTTCCTGACAATTGCATTTTGCTTTTAACACTGGACTCAAAGCTAAAGTGTAAGTGGAGGACAACATAATAAAATCTGTTCGAAAGTTTGCTTTTAAAACGATAAAATCGGCGGTTGTAGAAGTTGAAAAGGAAAATATCCAAGTGCGGCTTTTTTTTTTTTTTTTTTTAATCGCTTAGTGTATATATATTTTTTTCTTTATACAATCTTGTTATAAGCAAAAATCTTACCGAATATATATATATATATAATCGTGCGATTTCCTCAAAAAGCATACAGATATTGTACATAGTAAGTGAAATGATATGTTAAAGTTAAGTCATTTGTAGCTTTTTATGACAGAGGTTAATTCAAAATTAAGTGTGTGGCTCTTCAATTCGTGTGTTTACCTCTAATTGCTCTCGTGATTAAATCTATACTGGAAAGTGTGAGTTTGCAGTTGTACATTTCATCTCCGAAGTTCAAAATCATTTCGCGTAGTGTATATTCTTAGTGGCATACACACAAAATTCTATTTTTGATGATGCAATGTGGTGTCTTTCAGTAGTAGTTTAAAAGAAAAGGAGGCAGTATTGAAAAATTGATATGTTCCATTTTAAAATTAGTTAATAATTTAAATCCACAGGTTTAACAACCTAATAGATGATATCTTAACGCTTCAAAAGTTAAGCAGAATTAAAATAATAGTGTTCAGTGGAAACAGTATTGAGCAGATTCAAAAAATATGACAAGTTTTTCTCTTTAAATAAAAACCTTTATTTAAAAATTAGATTGGTATGTCTAGTAAAATAAAAATATGACAATCGAAAATATAAATTCTAAAAAATTTAGACGATTTATCTAACATTCTTCAGGGCAGATAGATTAATATTGAATAGTTACTGAATGTAGCTTGTTTTAAAACGACTATTATCATCGAATTAATCTAAAACATATACTTAAACCTCCTCTGAAAAAGGCAGCTTTGTACATAAGCTTTAATACTGTCGAGGTTATCATGGAAAGCGAAACTCAAAAATAAAAACTACTTTTCATACAAGCTTCAATATTGCCGGGACTAACATGCAAGCATAACTTAACGAGGAAAAAGTATCCCCTTTCCATACGTCCCGGCATCTTCCGCTTCGGCTGTTTCAAGCAGATGACGTAGTCTTATTTTAGTTGCATACGAGTAGCGCCGTCTAACGTATTAAAAGAGCTATTTTATTATAAAATAAATTTTAAATAAACTATAGGCTTTTAAATATTTATTAACTTAAATTATAAAAAGTAAGTAGAAAATAAATTATTTGGATTTTAATAACCACCGGTTTTAATAAAAATTATATATATATATATATATATATATATAGAGAGAGAGAGAGAGAGAGAGTTAAAAAAAAGATGAGGGAGGTGAAACTGAATAAAATATTGAGTGTCAAGAACATTATATTTTTAAATTTCTAAACTAACAACCCCCCCCCCTCCTCTTGACACTCGACTGAGACCGTGGCATATATATATATATATCTGCCCTGAATTTACAAGTTCACATCATATTATTTGAATTAAAATACATATATATATATATATATATATATATATATATATATTTTAAATAAAAAAAGAATTTGACACAGATTTAACAGTGACTTCCTGTCAAACATCTTTCGTTAGGGCATTTCAAGATTTTAGCAAAACAGTCCATTGTTGCGATGTTTCATTACAAAGTTATACAGAAAACTTTTCTTGCTATGAAGATACAATATAAATATTAATAATTAAGCATTTGCATGTACATACATTAACCCGTTAATGCCCGAATTAATTTTGCAAAGTATTATTAGCTGGTTATTTCCCTTCGAAATTAATATAGACAACTGACAGTAAAATATATTAACTTAAACAATTCTTCTGATAGTTTTAAATTTAAAGCCTATCCTCATTTATTGACGTTTAGTGTTCTAGCGTGAAAGCTTCAAGATAGAAATACTTTGAAATAACAGATTAATTTCCTAGTATATGTCGACAAAGATCTCGAAAGTAAAGTATTATAATATATATTATTATTCAACTTGATTTAAGTTAGTATACCTGCGCATAAAGCAAATATATGTGCAAAGTATGAAAAATCATAAAATGACTATCCAAATTATGAAATAATAATTAATAGTAGGCAAATAAAACTTTCAGGGACCATTTAGAGTGTCGCTATAAACTGTCACTAAAAAGCAGAAATCATTCCAAGAAACCACAAAAAATATACGTGCCATTTTATTAGCTGTCCTCAAATGAATACACTGGGCGCTAACGGGTTAACCAATATATGGTATGAAACAAGTACACACATTTCGCATTATAATAAACACTCTTTAAGAAATACATTTACGTTTCTATATTAAGAAACTAGTTGGCATAGGTGGACGCTGCTCAGTTCCCCATCATACTTATGTTCTCATAAATTTCTAGTGCGAGACATTTTATAATCATGTTAAAAAAAATGAATTTGACCGAAGCTTGATACAGTGACAGAATGAAATCCCCGCCTAATAGGCTATCCACCGTTCACATCGATATATTTATCTTATTCTAATCTATTAATTTATTTTATCAGGGTCAATTCCGTTGTTTAGTGTTCATGCTACTATTTCCAATGCAATAATCCTCAAAATTCAGATTTATATGAAAAATTTACAATTTCGCCATGTTGATAAAATCGTAAATTACGAATAATTTACGAAATTTTCCTATTAGAATATTTGTATTCAATCATGTTCAAACAAATATCATAATGTAATTTTGAAGTTGTCTAATGTATTTATGATCCTCAAAATGGAAGTTTATGCTCAATTTTGCCTTATTTTGACATATTAAGTAAATCGTAAATTCCAAATAACTTACGAATTTTTTAAATTGGAAAAATCATAGTCTATGATATTCATGCCAGTATCCTAAATAATATTTCGAAAGTGGTTTGACATATTTACGATGAAAATATCCCTCAAGATTGACGTTTATGTGAAATTTTGCTCTATTCTGCCATGTTAAGAAATTCGTAAATTTCCAATAACTTACGAAATTTTTATATTGGAAAATTCATAGTCATTAATACTGATGCCAGGCCAGTATCCTAAATAATATTTCAAAAGTAGTCTGGCATCTTTACGATAAAAATATCTCTAAAAATTGACGTTTATGTGAAATTTTGCCCTATACTGCCATGTTAAGAAATTCGTAACTTTTCCAATAACTTGCGAAATTTTCAAAGTAGCATATTTATATTTATTGTTGTTCATTCCGGCATCAAAACTGATACTTTAAAACTGGTCTGACATTTTTACAGTAAAAAGTTTCCATTTAATGCACGTTTAAGTGAATTTTTGTCCTATTCTCCCATGTTAAGAAAATCTTAAATTTCGAATAATTGCTGAAGTTTTTAAATTCGAATGTTGCAAATGAATAGGGTCCTTGCCAGTGTCGAAAGTAATACTTTAAAACTGATCTGACTTCTCTGCGACAATTTGTTCTTGAGATATCGTGTACACAGACTAACGGACTAACACACTAACAGACTAACACACTAACAGACACCCTACAGACAGACACCATACAAATTTTGTCATTTTCGGATTCCTCACACCTGAAAACGTGTAAAAAAGTCAAAAAACCGAGGTCGAAAATTTTCACGATTCCCGAAGTTCCCCATACCTATAGTATGATGGGGAACTAAAAAACAATCTGTTCTCTTTAGAAATATATAACTTAATTTACACACACACAAAAAAAAAACTCGTTTATTTACTTTCTTTAAAGGGAAAAAAATAACTTTTCTATCAAAATTTACCCTTATTTACCCTTAATTACGAATTCATTCCGGCATCAAAACTGATACTTTAAAACTGGTCTGACATTTTTACAGTAAAAAGTTTCCATTTAATGCAAGTTTAAGTGAATTTTAGTCTTACTCAATAGATGAAAACAGGTTACTTATGAAAAGAGGCCAGTATTTTGTTAACGGTTTTGTGAAAATATCCGACCAATTATTTGCACTTTTAACATGTTTAATATTAGATATATTTTTATAAATCAAATCCCTTATAAAAAATAGTTGAACATCGGATTTTTTTTTTTTTTTTTTTGTTCTGTAGTTTTCAAAGGGAGAATTCACGAAATCTATGGCAGCCATGTTATCGACTAAAAGTAACGATTTTTCTTTAGAAGCCTGTATTAGTTTTTATTAAAGCGTTCTTCTGAAAGTCTATCGAACCATAATAGTTCTTCCGCAGCCTCGGATTTCGAGGCTTGACGAATTATGGACGAATTCCGATTCCATAGTACTTAAACTGATGCATTTTTCCTTAAACGTTCTCCAAGCTACAGGTGAATTATCTAGTAAAAGGAGCTGTCCCCCTCCATTGAAGTCCTACCGTCTCTGTTGGCCGTGAAATCAGCGTTTGAATAAACAGTAATATATGGTTTCTTGCACTCAAGTTTTAACTCTAAATCTCAGGTATAACAAACATAAACTAACGGCCGTATTCACCATTAACTTCAACTCCCGGTTCAACGCAAAATCTTGAAAAGCGTCTAAAGGCAAGATGCAGCTTTCTAAAAAAATTGACCGGCTCCTTCTACCATTTAGGGACGGAGGTTTCATATAATTTTTGGTTGGTTATTTTCCTCTAACAAATCGGAAAGTAACTACGCCACTAGATGGCATAAGCAACGCATCCAACTTTGCTGAAAAGTTGTACATTGACTATATGCGCTTTTGAAATTTTCGTGTTTAACCGGGAGTTGAAGTTATTGGTGAATACAACTGTAAGAGTTTTAACAGGCCATTCCAATGCATTATGCCAGGATTAATTTGGAACTGGGCAAAAATGTTAACCGCGTACGCATGTCAGGTCAAGTTCTGTTAGGGAGAAGTGAGAAGCAACATAAAATGCTTCTATAAGGGTATTTTGATATTTCTATTGTTTCAGCGTTACAGTTTGAGGACATTGAGATTTTAAATAAACTACCTCTTTACTAATGGGGAGAGAAGATATAGGAAAGTCGAAAATTTTAAACCTATTACATATTTCACTAATATATGAATGCTGGTGAATAGTTAAATTTCCATTATTTCCCTTGAATTCCACACCCAATAGTTAACGGTTTTTTTTTTTTTTTTTTTTAATCAAAATGTTTACTCAATAAATCCACTACTTCATCTATATGATATTTAAACTTTACAAATAATACAATGTTTTCCACATGCAATAATAAAATTACTTTCTTATTAAGTATTTTTAAAAATCGGGCAAATTCGGCATGTTTGGATAGTTGACATTTTTGATTTTGCTGAAATTTTCAGGAGATGTTCTTTATGTAAAACTATTAGACACGTGTTTTTTTTTTTTTTTTTTTTGCGAAAAAAATAAATCTTGGAGTTTTGGGGGGCCAAAGATGAAGTCCTCCTGTTTTTTCACGAAAAACATACCTATTTACGAAAGCCAATACTTTACTGATAGTTAATTTGTATTCTTCTGTTTCCAGAATAACTATTGGGACATAAATACTTACGGTTGACTCTTGGCGTAAAGGTTAAAAGTCATTCAAAATTCTAAAAAAAAAAAAAAAAAAAAAAAAAAGCTTTTTTTTTTTTTTTTTTTTAACTTTGACCCTTTAAATCTTCTTGCGCCAGAAGTGAACCACAAAAGGTATATATTTCAGTAAATACGTACTGATAATGACTACCCAAAAATAGTTTGTGTGGTTGACTTCTGGTGCAAGAAAATATTTAACTTTGAAATTGCGAAAAACAAAACTGCTTGTACCAGAAGTGAAGAGGTATGAAATTAGTGGAAAAAGAAGCCTTAAGTAAAGTAGCAACAACATCAATTCACAAACCTGTGGTGTCTTACTTATTTTTTATGTAATGCGGCTCTATACTTTGTGTTTTGTGGCACACGCTAAATGGCTTTTATTAATTTATTTCAGTATTAATTACTATTGAATTTAAAAATACTACGTCAAAATTGCTTTTATTAAATAAATTTCTATATAAACATAAGAGGTTCTTAATAATAAAAGCCTACGTTTTATGGGGATAACGCTAAAACTAACGTCATAGCTACAAAAGTATATTGAAATAAAGAAAAATTTTTTATTCTTGGTTTAGAGGAATGAATAAATTATGATGGAAGAAAGATGAATTAGCAGGAAATGAATGACGTCATAATTGCAACAATGTATCGCGAAAAAATAAATTTTACCTATGATTTGAAACAAATAAGACTAAATGATAATTTGAAAGAAACGATCTAATTCTATGTAAGGGACCGCCAGTTGATGATTTGGTGGTTTTCTTTCTTGTCATCGCTATAAACTATCAAATTATAGCCGAAATAATCAGCAAAATTAGCCGCACATGAAAACATTGCCCTCCTTAGATAATTTGGAGAAGAGTTACGTTTGGAGAAGTGCCCTTTGCTTCCAGCTTCAAAGGGGTGAAGTAGAATTTTCACAAATTCCATTTATAACGTGTACTGGACTAGCGTCTCGCCGCAGCGCCGGCTCCCTACAAAAATGCTAACTGAGCATGTGTACAGACTTGGATTTTTGAGAGTTGTTGGATTAGAATTTGGATTCGAGCAAGGTAAACAGAGTTTGGCGAGGCATCACCCTTTTAGCACATTTTCCTAATTTATGTGTATTCCTTTAATACAAAAATGTTTCAAATGACAAAAACATCCCCACACCTAAATATTTCTTTTCTTTTTTTTTTTTTTGTTTTTTTTTTTACAGTAACTTTATCTTTTGGAAAATTAATAGATAATTTAAAAAAATTAACTTAAAAAAAAAAAAAAACTGCCATTTCCTTGAAATATCTTCAATACAGATTTAAATTTATTAATTTTCTTTCTTTTTTTTTTTTTTTTTTTTTTTAAATCTGTTATTTATTTATTATTATTTTTTTGCTTAGCTTTCAAAAGAAGAAGAAAAAAAAAAGTTGGATTACAATACAAATTTAAAATATGTAAAATATTTATTTTTATGTTTAAATAATAAACAAAAATTATTTTATTTAAATTTTAATTATTATATAAACTTGTATAAATTTGTTAAATATGTTATTTAAATTACTTCTTTTTTAAATTCCTTTAATGCAAAGATGTTTCAAATGAAACCCCCCCCCCATCCTAAATATTTCTTTCCATATTTTATTACAATAAGTACAATTTATGAATTAATAGACTACAAAGAGAATTTAAAAAATAGACCAGGTAAAATGTTTTATTAAAAAATATCAACCTTTTTTTTTTTTTTAGGTAAGATAATAGATAATTAAAAGAAAAAAAAAAATCTTTAAAAACGAAACAGCCAATTTCTTAAAATATCTTCAATACAAATTTAAATTAATTGCATTTTTTTTTTTTTAAATATCTATTAAACAGTTTATTTTATTTTACTTAGCTTAAGGGGAAAAAAATAAGGTCATTTAAATTGCAATTTTAACAGTAATTTTTAATGCAATATTTCAATTATTAAAAAAAAAAATTATACAGACACGACATTATTTCATTATTTAAAACATGAAAATCTGACATTGACAGATTTTAATTTAGTGCCAGAGGCCTACTGCTAAACTTGTTAATATCGACAAATTCTTCTTTAGTTAATTCGTGACGATCTAAATTCCATGATAAAGTTTTCATTAAATCAAACCAATGTGTTTCAGCTGCAGATACTGTAACAAATAACGTTGGAAGTCCAAACTGTCTTATAGCCGCAAAACAACGTTTTTTCTCTTTTTCCCAATGAGGGGGAGGTGTGCCATGGGGGGGACTCATGTCAAAGGTGTGCCTTGGGGGGGGGGACTCATGTCAAAGTTGTGCCTTGGGGGGGGGGGACTCATGTCAAAGTTGGGCCTTGGGGAGACTCATGTCAAAGTTGGGCCTGGGGGTGACTCATGTCAAAGTTGGGCCTTGGGGGGACTCATGTCAAAGTTGTACCTTGGGGGTGACTCATGTCAAAGTTGGGCCTGGGGGGGGGGGACTCATGTCAAAGTTGTGCCTTGGGGGGGACTTCATTCAATAAATCCCCATTCAATAAACCGACTGAAATAGGCCCTTAGCACTATTAAGAGTGACGTATAAAAATTCGACAACGCTGGGCCTTGGGGGGACTCATGTCAAAGTTGTACCTTGGGGGGGACTCATGTCAAAGTTGGGCCTGGGGGGGACTCATGTCAAAGTTGGGCCTTGGGGAGACTTCATTCAATAAATCCCCATTCAATAAACCGACTGAAATAGGCCCATAGCACTACTAAGAGTGACGTATAAAAATTCGACAACGCTGTACCGACTGAAATAGGCCTAAATAGCACTAAAAAAAAAAAAAAAAAAAAAAAAAAAAAAAAAAAAACGTGGATTAAAATAAAAATTTATAATAGAATTTTTAAATATGTAAAATATTTATTTGTATGTTTAAATAGCAAACAAAAATTATTTCGTTTAAATTTTAATTATTATTTAAACTTGTTTAAATTTGTTAAATATATTTCTTTTTTAAAATTCCTTTAATGCAAAGATGTTTCAAATGACAAAAACACTCCCCCCCCCAAGTATTTCTTTCTATATATATATATTTTTTTTTTTAAATAACTGCAATTTATGAATTAATACACTACATAGAGAATTGCTTTTTTATTTAATACTAATTCCTGCGAAGATTAAAATATATATGAGAGTTAAGTTAATTAATGTGAAGAAAATAAGAAAACCCCTCAAATTGGCAAAACATTCAACAATTATTTCGATTTAATAAAGCATGACTCACCATCAGACCCCCCCCCCCCAAAAAAAAAAAAAAAAAACAGGCAAATGTGCAACATGAATGCATTAGCACATTGCAGCAATTTTTCTACAGAATCTTTAAAAGTTTGTTTCTGAATGAGGGATTAGGCCTGGGTGAGATGTTCTCTGGGCAGTCTTTATAAGGTGACCTAGCACATTCCAATGCGGGTTCCTAAGAAGACCATGGAAAAGTTGCACAACTAGGTTAACAAGTGTGTGCCTAATTCAAAGCTAGCGCCTACCATCTACCACCTTGGATGACAGAATCTCTTTGCCAGTGCAATAAATTTAGAATAAGAAATTTGTTTGAAATATAGATTACAAATTCTAAAAGGGTTTTTTTTAACTGATATTTTGGTAGTATTTTTATTTATTTACTTTTTCCCATATAAATAAAAAATATTAAAAAGGTTTAGACAGCAAATTTCCGTCTGTAGTCAAAGCCTGACTATAGCACGGGAACATGGGGCACCTGCCCTGAGCACCAAGAAAAAGCACTAAACTCCTTAAAAATGCATTCATAAAAGTTTGTTGAGACTTTTTTTTTTTCTCAAAAAGAAGTAATTTAAATAAAATATTTAAAAGGCAGTTTCGTTTTTACAGAACTTTTTTACCTTTTTTTTTTTTTTTTTTTTTTAATAATTATCAATTTTCCAAAAAAAAAAAAAAAGTTTGTTTTTCAATAAAACTTTTTACCTGGTCTATTTTTTAAAATCTCTATGTAGTGTATTAATTCATAAATTGCAGTTATTTTAATAAAATATGGAAGGAAATATTTAGGAGGGGTTGTTTTTGTCATTTGAAACGTCTCACAGTGGTCGGAATTTCAAAAAAGCTGGCCAAAAGTCGAAAAATTTAGGCGCGTTTTTAGACGCAAGTACCGCGGAAATACCTTCAGAGGGAGCCACTGAATGAAACTGTGAGGTGGAAAATTTATTCTATCTACATATTTCTAAGTGCAGGCTGGCGGAAAACGTGACAATTTTTTCTTTTTAATTGTTAATGCATTTTAACAGTTAAACAAATAGTGTTTCTCGGAAAATTTCGCAACAACAACATTCAACAAAATATGGCCGACAATTGTGGAGGTTAGTAGATAGTGATCTCCTGAGCGGCTTTTTGAAGTTAACCTCAATTATAACATAACCAAAAGTTTCAAAGTATGGAAACTTTTTTATCTCGCAAGATCCCGCATTGATTCAAAGTGGAGAGTGTTAAGGGATGTCCATTTTATTCAGCCGTTAAAGAATTGGGTGCCCCCGCCTGCCCCTGTATGTGTAAAAGCGTTTTAACTTTTTAATTTAATTTTTACTTTTTAATTTAATTTTTTAATTTTTTGGACTTTGGTCTGCCATATTGGATCCGCCATCTTGTTTTTGAGTGCAAGATCACTTTTTTTTTATAAAAACTGATATCAAATTTGAATTTAGCGCCCTCAAAAACCCTTAAATGTGAAAATTATCCTTCATCTATCAATTTTTTGATTTTTGATCCGCCACACAGTGGTCGGAATTTATTGGATTCGCCATCTTGTTTTTGAGTTTGCCTTTGAAGTTTTCAAAAAACCAATGTCAGATTCGGATTCAGCGACCTCGAAAACATATATATACATCACAATTTCACTTGTTTTCTTTAATTTCGACTTTTGGCCAGCTTTTTTGAAATTCCGACCACTGTGCGTCTTTGCATTAAAGAATTTTAAAAAGAAATATATTTAACGAATTTAAACAAGTTTAAAAAATAATTAAAATTTAAATGAAATAATTTTTGTTTAGTATTTAAACATAAAAATAAATATTTTACATAGTTAAAAATTCTATTATAAATTTTTATTATAATCCACTTTTTGTTTTTAAAGCTAAGTAAAATAAAATAAACTGTTTAACATATAGAAAAAAAAAAAAAAAAAAAAAAAAAGCAACACGTTTAAGTTTATATTGAAGATATTTTAAGAAAATGGCAGTTTCGTTTTTAAAGTTTTTTTTTATTAATATTAATTTTTCTAAAAAAAAAAAAGTATTATTTTTTACTAAAACTTTTTACCTGGTCAGTTTTTTAAATTCTCTTTGTAGTCTATCAGTTCATAAACTGCAGTTATTGTAATAAAATATGGAAAGAAATATTTAGGGGGGGGGGGGTATCATTTGAAACATTTTTGCATTAAAGGAATTTTTTAAAAAAAAGTAATTTAAATAACATATTTAACAAATTTAAACAAGTATAAATAATAATTAAAATATAAATAAAATAATTTTTGTTTACTTTTTAAACATAAAAATAAATATTTTACATATTTTAAATTTGTATTGTAATTCAAGGTTTTTTTTTTTTTTTAAGCTAAGTAAAAATAATTGTAAACTGTATAAGAGATAAAAAAAAAAAAAAAAAAAAAATGTAATAAATTAAAATCTGTATTGCAGATATTTCAAGGAAATGGCAGTTTCGTTTTTTTTTTTTTTTTTTTTTTTTTTTAAGTTTTTAGTTAATTTTTTTTTTTTTTTTTTTTAATTATCTATTAATTTTCCTAAAAATAAAGTTACTGTTACAAAAGAAAAAAAAAATTAGTAATTCAATTCAATATGAACTACCATACACATCTAACGCATAAACATAAATGGTAAACAATCTTACAACTTACAACCCTTCAGAAGTGTAGCAGTGCATCGCCAAATTACAGCATGCCAAACCTGCCAAGGCAATTTATTCAACTTTTTCGTAGGGAGCCGGCGCTGCGGCGAGACGCTAGTCGTGTACTGGGCTCACTTAACCAGTGCACACACCGAAAATCCGCTTTCTGGGATAATTTGGGATAGAGTTATGTTTGGAAACATGTCAGAATATTTACTTTCTTATACAAAGTATAAGGCAGTTATTGTAATCCCGATTTGCGAAGTGGATTTTGTATCTTGTATAATTCAAAACTGAATGATCTTAGAATGTTGTAAATTTATATCTGACTATCATGACGTGTAGTTGTGAATCTTCAGTTTTGGTCTTGACACAACCTTCCTTTTTACTTTCTTCTATATGTAATATAGAGAAAGTATTGGATTCGCGAAAATTTTCGACCTCCGTTTTTTGATGGATCTACACGTTTTGGGGTGTCCTGAACACGAATTGATAGTTTTTGAAAAATGTCTGTCTGTCTGTCTATCTGTGTGTGTGTCCGTGGTTTAGTGTTTTCACCGTATCTCACGAACAAATGAATGAAATTCAACCAAACTTGGTATATAGTTGTACCCTGGCAGGGCATTGTGCTGATTAGATTTGGGGATCAATAGCCCAGCAGGTGGCGCTGTGATCGCATTTTATGTAAATTTTTAACATGGCGGGATAGGACAAATTTTCGTATTTTTCACCGTATCTCACGAACCAATGAATGAAATTCAACCATACTTGGTATATAGTTGGAACCTGACGGGGCATGGTGCTGATTAGATTTGGGGATCAATCATTTAGCAGGTGGCGCTGTGTTCGCAAAATTTCGTATTTTTCACCGTATCTCACGAAGAGATGAATGAAATTGAACCAAACTTGGTGTATAGTTGGAACCTGACATGGAAAGGGTCTGATTAGATTTTGGGATCAATAGCTCAACAGGTGGCGCTGTGATCGCATTTTATGCAAATTTTTAACATGGCAGCATAGGACAAAAATTCCGTATAAATGGGCATAATGAGAGTTATTTTAAACTTGTGATTGTAAAATTAATATGAATTATTGATAATAGTAGTAGTTAACTAGGAAAAAAATTTTGTGCATGTTGGGGCGGGGGAAGTACCCCCCCCCCCGGGAAGTAAATTTTCAAGATGGGTATCTTTCGAAAGGTCTCGTTGATAATAGTAATAGTTAACTGGGAAAAAAATTTTGTGCATGTGGGGGCATCGGTTCCCCCCCCCCCCCACACACTGGTGGGGCAAAGTTTGAAGATGGGTATTTTTCGAAAGGTCTCGTCAATACCTTTAAAACGAATGGTTGAACCATAAATCTGTGATAATTTAAAACAAAGTTATCGATTTTTTTTACTTTTAACGAAAAAAGACTTAGAAAAAAAATCGTATTATTGTTATTTTTTTTAAACGAAATTTTACCAAACTTGGTATTTAGTTGGTCCCTGACATAAACTGGTGCTGATTATGTTTGGGGATCAATAGCTCAACAGGTGGCGCTGTGATAGCATTTTATCTAAATTTTTAACATGGCAGTATATAGGACAAAAATTCGTATAAATGTGCATAATAAGAGTTATTTTAAACTTGTGACTGTAAAATTAATATGAATTATTGATAATAGTAGTATGTAACTGGAAAAAAATTTTGTGCATGGAGGGGGGCATCGCTTCCCCCCATAGGGGGGAAATACACCCCCAGGGGGGGTAAATTTTCACAATGGGCATCTTTCGAAAGATCTCGTTGATAATAGTAGTAGTTAACTAGGAAAAAATTTTTGTGCATGTGGGGGCATCGGTCCCCCCCTCACCGGGGGGGGGGCAAAGTTTCAAGATGCGTATCTTTCGAAAGGTCTCGTCAATAACTTAAAAACGAATGGTTGAACCATAAATCTGTGATAATTTAAAACAAAGTTATCAATTTTGTTTACTTTTAACGAAAAAAAACTTAGAAAAAAAATCGTATTTTTTTTTTAAACGAAATTTTACCAAACGTAAATTTTGAAGATGGGTATCATTCGAAAGATCTCGTCAATACCTTTAAAACGAATGGTTGAACTATAAATCTGTGATAATTTAAAACAAAGTTATCGATTTTTTTTACTTTTAACAACAACAACAAAAAAAAAAAAAAAAAAGAAATAGAAAAAAATTCGTAATTTTTTTTTTTTTTTTAATATTGTTACTGATTGAATATGTACGTATAGGAAAATATAGAAGAAAGTCTTGTGGTGGCTACAACATACTAGTTTAGAGATATCTACGGATTTAAACTACTTTTCGTGGCGTCTCGTACGTATGTGAGTATGTATGTCTGTGTGTATCTACCATAACTCGAAAACTGTTCTATGTAGACCATTTTCGAGTTATGCGAGATACACACACACACATATACATTGTATATAAGTTTATTATAACATCTAGTTATGCATTTCCTTTTTTGGTCTTTCTGTGACTTTCCGTTTTGGAGATATTTACAAAAATTAAATGATCAAAAATATAAAGGTTTTGGCCACATATGTGACCTACCGTCATAGATTTTAAAAGGAGCAAATGATACAGTCTGTAATGATAGTGTTATGAAAGTTGTCGATATTTTTGTACATAGAAAGTAATTTGAAAGATATAAGCAGGTTCTAGTCGACGAATGCATTTTATTTAATGAATATTCAGGGAACAGTTGAATAAAATTATTATTTTAATAAAAAATAATCAACAAGTATTTTCAAAACCATCATTCGTAGTACAGAAAACAAATAGAGTTACAGTCGGCAGCAAAATTGTTCGGGCGCTAGCAATAATTTCTGTATATAAAAAAAAAGGACACTTAATACTGCTTTATTAACTAAATCCTTGTCGAATCATGTTCTTAGACATGATTCGATAAGGATTTATTTAACAAAACAGTATTAAGAGTACTTTTTTTAAATAGGAATTATTGCTAGCGATCGAATAATTTTGCTGCCGTCTGTACACCACAAAGCAGGAATTTTCCTAATTTAGGAACATTATCTGCACAGTTCGAAGTCCAAATAGAATTTTAATTCATTAAGTCATGTCAGTGAGTGATTTATAGAATTTTCGAGGTAGTTCTACGCTAGAAACCAATGAATTATTCCGGAAATTTTCAGAAGTCGACTTCCATTAAACTTAGCGATTCCAAACTTTGAAAATCCTAAACTGCCACATTTCGCCGCATTCGGATACCAAATTATTTAATTCGAAACTAAGTCAAACACATGTTTAACACGAAGTATATAGCCACTTTACATAAAAATTGAAGTTACCATATACGCTTGGTTGCAATTGTGACGTCATTCTTTATACGTTAAATCAGCCGTCCTTCATTATTTTGTTCATTTTTCCAAACCAAGGATAAAAATTCATTTATTTATTTATTTATTTATTTTTATTTCAACATACTTTTGTAACTATGACATTAGATTTAACGGTATCCATGTGCAACTTGGGCTTTTAAAGTTAAGAAGATATTATGTTTAGATAGAAATTCAGTTAAAGAGTTCCGATGTAATATTTTTATATGCAAAAGTAATCAGTACTGAAATAAAGTGATGAAAGCTATTTAGTGTGTGCCACAAAACACAAAGTACAGAGCTGCATTACATAAAAAATAAGTAAGTTACCATAGGTTTGTGAATTGATCTTGTTTCTACTTTACTTACGGCTTCTTTTTCCACTAATTTCATATCTGTTCACTTCTGGTGCAAGCAGTAAATGACATTCAAAGTCATGCATTTTTTTTTTTTTTTTTTTTTTTCGCAATTTCAAAGTCAAATGTTTTTTTGCGCCAGATGTCAACCACACAAATTTTACTATTTTGGGGTAGTCATTATCAGTATGTATTTACTGAAATATATACTTTTGTAGTTCACTTCTGCCGCTAGAAGATTTGGAGGGTCAAAGTTTAAAAAAAAAAATGCATTTTTTCAGAATTTTGAGTGACCTTTGACCTTTGCGCCAAGAGTCATCCATAACTATTTATGTCTCAATAGTTGGTCTGGAAACAGGAGAATACAAAATAATTATCAATACCATGATTCACTTCTGGCACAAAAAGTTTTGGCTTTCGTAAGTAGGTATGTTTTTCGTAAAAAAACAGAGGCCTTCATCTTTGACCCCCCCCCCTCCAAAAAAAAAAACCTCCAAGAAAAAAAAAATTTTTTCGCAAAAATACGTGTCTGATAATTTTACATAAAGAACATATCCTATACTCAAGCTGCTCTAAGGCTGTGTTCAAATACTAGTAACGATGCAGGGCGTCAAAAGTCATAAATTATACATTGTCCGAGAGTGACCCTTGAAATTTTGCGCATGTTTACAATGAAAGATGTTATTTTTTATTGCTCTTTCACAAAAGAGATCCAAGTTCCCCATGTAATTATCGCAGTAGGAGGTTTGTCAGAGGAGGAAACTGTCTTCCAGCTTCGTGACGATTCAATTCTCACATCAAAGGTATTTGAAAAGTGCCCGCCCTTGTCGCTCTGCAGTTGCCAGTATTTGAACACTCCTTAAAACTGCCTTCAAACTCTGTCAACGATGCAGAGCTTCAAAGTCATAAATCATCCATTGTCCAAAAGTGACCCTTGAAATTTTGCACATATTTACAAAGAAGGACATTACTTTTTATTACTCTTTTACAAAAGAGACCCATGTTCAGTATGCAATTATCGTAGTAGGAGGCTTGTCAGCCGAGGAAACCTCTCTCCTGCTTCGCGTCAACTCGATTCCCACATCAAAGGATTTCAAATGAGACCGCCGATGACGCTCTGTAGTTGCCAGAGTTTGAAGGTAGCTTAACTTCGTAACCGTTTTCCCCAGCGCTTTACTACCCCTGTGATACATCGCTCCCTAGATAATGATAGTTTCTTCTCTTTCTTCGAAATCCTCACACTGCATCTGAAATTTCTGATGCTCTGCTTTGACGCTCTCTTCAATACAAAGCTTATTTTCTCCATTGACTTCCGTTCCCCCCTCAGCGAAAAACGAAACACTTCCTTCTCTGTATTCAGATTCAGGGTACGATCCCTCTTCTGCAAACTGGTCACTATCTCGACTGTCTCTCTTCTTTCCACCACGTTCTTTACACTGACCTCCTAACAAACTACTAGCGTCTGTGGATGCAATGTGGTAGTATGGAGCTGAATGGAGTCGAACCAATCAAAATCCTTTTTACATTTCCACTGTATATTCTTTTATAACAGCATGTTTGATTGGTTTAGACAAATGATTGCCACTCTCTAACTATGTTGGCAAAAATGCGCTTCTTGGCGATAGGGAAGAAGTCTTAGGAGAAAAATGGGGGATCCAGGAAAAAAACGAAAAAGAAGGGGTGTATGTGGTGGTGGGGGAGAGAAAAAGATAAAGGAAACTGTACAAAAAAGTAAGGGACAGATTAATATTTATTAGCATATAATTATTTTAAGGCTTCATTAAAGAAAAATTCTTTTTTTAGTGAAAAAAAAAAAAAATCGGTGATGAATCTAAGTATAATTGATAGCACACATATATTATCTTTTTTTTTTTTTTTTTTTTTAATTATTATTTATGGACTGAAAAAGAAGTTCCTTTAATGAAACCTTGAAATAGCTGTATGCTATATTTATTTATTCAATGTACTCACCTCCCCCTCGTTTTTTATTATTAACCAAATCTAATCTTCGTTTTGCTTCTAACAAAGCACTTTTTAAAACATATTTTTACATTTTTTTACCAATTTATATTTCTGTATTTCTGTTACATTAATCAAGAGTTAAAACTATGTTTTTGTTTTGATAAGGACTTGATGACTAAGAAACTAGCATTCAAAACAGACTGCACCACATTGGATACCCAAATGAAATGTGAAACTTTTTTTTAGGGGGGGGGGAGACTGGGTGTGTTGAAAGTATAAGAGAAGTGTAAAGGCCTTGGTTAGCCAAGTTCGTCTCTGATGTATTGAACTAAAAAAATTCTGTTCTGATTTACAAAATCATGAAAATAAGTTTAGGGTTTAATTAACAAATTTCAGACAACAATTAAAAAAAAAAAAAAAAAAAACTTGGTTTATTTTTCAATACTGAAGAATGTTTTATATTAGTGAGGAGATAAGCCTCGGACACAAAAAGTGAACTGAAGTAGCAAAATATTTTTAGACTGGAGAGCTATGTAACATATATACAATGTATGTCAGAAATCCCACCATATTCCTTAAACACGTCAGAATTTCTGATAACTTAACCATCTGAACGTTTTTAGATAGGTCAAAATTGTAATGTATACATATATGTATAGCTGAGTGTTACAATGGTACTAAATAATTCAAATAATATATATAATATTTATTTATTTTTCAATGTGCTAAATTATTACTTATTTCAATTTGGTATTTAAAAAGTAACTATGCACATTATTACAATCCTAACAGCAAATATTTCATTATCATAATCATCAGTTTCAGCTTTTATCAATCCACTGCAGGATGAATACCTCACCTAAGTGATTCCAACCTGTTCAATTTTCTGCAATTCTGCTTTTCCAAACTTTAAAATTTTATCTCTCTACTGACATAATAATCTCTTCCTCAGTCTTTTCTTATCTCTTGGTATCCAAAATAGGATTTCAATGGTCCATCTATCATCATTTCTTCTCACAAGGTGCCCAGCTCAGCTGTGATTAAACACTTATTTTAACAATTTGAGAGAAAACACATGATTTAATTAAGAAAATTAAAACTGGGGCGATACGTGGCACATAGGGCTGTAGCAAACAAATTTTGGAGGGGGGGGGATCACAAAAGTCGACCCAACAGTGCTTTAAACCCAACTAATGTTAGCACTTAATATATATATATATATATATATATATATATATGATTAAAAAGAAAAAAAAAATGAGAACGAAGAAGAGACAATCCTATAAATTACCACAGAAACATACAGATGCCAACAAAATAACAAATATTCAATGAGATTTCATTTTTGCTTTCATTATCCGACTACGATAAATAATAGAAATATTGTTTTGGGTTAAATATTTCGAGTTTTAATCTTATTAGGACTGAGGACTATTAGTCTTAATCTGCGTTTCTTTTTTTGTGTGCCATTTTTCCATAGTTGAACTATTATCGAAATCTAAAATCTATCGAAAATATAATTGAATAATTTGAAAGAGATGCTATAATTAAAAAAAAAGAAAAAAAACAACTAATAGTTCTCAGTCCTAAGATAAATTCTGCTTTTGCCAGAATTTCATCTTTTTTTTTTTTTTTTTTTTCCGTGTATGTGTGTGTGTCTGGGGGTGGGGGGGGATGGTAAAGAAAGCAAAATGAAAAATCGCAAAATTAAATTTGTGAATCAGAAACTGATAATAAGAAAAAATAAGGAACTATTTCAGTATATTGATAAAGTTATGTTTCATTTTATTTATTTATTTATTTATTTTAATTTTTAGAAAACAATCACAAATTTAATAGTTGTAAATTTTCGGAATGGGAAAATGGGATTTAAAAATATCAATTATCTAATATGTAATTCAATAGACAATTTTCCCCACTAAATAAAATGAGCTTTGACTGACTGACCTTGGTGATCTGTGAGATATCTCTTTAAATAAATAAATACAGATTATCTTTGTTATTTTTTTTTATATATTTTAAGGTCATTTCGCCCCCCCCCCCCATTTTTTTTTTTATCGATCAGTGCTTGTGTTAATGAGTGTGTGGTGGTGTGTGTGGGGGGGGGGGGGAGTTATGACAAACATATTCAAAATGAAAAAAAGATAAAACAACGAAAATTTGAAATTAAGACAGGTCCAATATACAGATGAATTTGTCCACTTTTAGTGAAAATTGAAAAACTGAAAAAAGAATCCAATTTTAATTAAAGCCAGTATTTCAGAAACGACTTAAACGATTTTCTTCAAATTTGCTATGTAAATCTATTTTTAGATGTTCTTTTGCATGTATTAGTTGATTATAGTAGAAAAAGTTTAACAGTGTTCCGATTTGGTAGATCAATCTTAGGTCTGGGGAATTGGTGTTTTAAAAACAGCTCTAACTATTTTCTTCAACTTTGTCACAGCAACTCTTTTTTAAATAGCCTTTCGCATGTATTACAGAAAAAAGAAGAAAAAAAATGGATTATAAATCTATAAGTCAATTAGTGTATTTTTATTGAGTTTTGTAGCCAATAAAAGGGTAAAAAGAAAATTTCTTGGCAGCTGAATTTTTTTCCCCATCAGCTTACAGGTGCCAGGTTCGAGTCCCGGTAGAGGCATGGATCTTCTTTACAGTGATTAGGAATTGACTTTTAATCATAGGTTACTGTTTAATGAGCCTTAAAAGAAAATTAGAGTGAGCGATACTCCAAACAAAAATCAAAGCAGCTGCTTATTTATAGCCCCTGTCCTGACCCCCCTAATAATTTTACACATTCGAAAATATCCTCATTAGAGTTGTAGGCCCCCAAAACATATCTATACCAATTTTGAACAGTCTAACTCAATTTCTAATTTTTTGTCCCCCTGCCCCCCTTATTGCCCCCTAATAATTTTACACTTTCAAAAATATCCTCATTCGACTCGTAGGTCCCCAAAACCTATTTATACCAATTTTGAACAGCATAACTGAATTTCTAATTTTTTTGCCCCCTAATAATTTTACACTTTCGAAAATATCCTCATTTGACTCGTACACCCTCACAACCTATATATACCAGTTTTGAGCGGTCTAACTCAATTTCTATTTTTTGCCCCCCCTATACATTTTACACTTTCGAAAATATCCGCATTCAACTCGTACGCCTCCAAAACCATTATATACAAATTTTGAACAATCTAACTCAATTTCTAATTTTTTGTCCCCCTTACCCCCATCCTGTCCCCCCTAATAATTTTACACTTTCGAAAATATCCTCATTCGACTCGTAGGTCCCCAAAACCTATTTATACCAATTTTGAACAGCATAACTCAATTTCTAATTTTTTGCCCCCCCCCCCTTATTGCCCCCTAATAATTTTACACTTTCGAAAATATCCTCATTTGACTCGTACACCCTCACAACCTATATATACCAGTTTTGAACGGTCTAACTCAATTTCTATTTTTTGCCCCCCCCTATACATTTTACACTTTCGAAAATATCCGCATTCAACTCGTACGCCTCCAAAACCATTATATACAAATTTTGAACAATCTAATTCAATTTCTAATTTTTGTCCCCCTTGCCCCCGTCCTGTCCCCCCTAATAATTTTACACTTTCGAAAATATCCTCATTCGACTCGTAGGTCCCCAAAATCTATTTATACTAATTTTGAACAGCATAACTCAATTTCTAAGTTTTTTGCCCCCCCTTATTGCCCCCTAATAATTTTACACTTTCGAAAATATCCTCATTTGATTCGTACACCGTCACAACCTATATATACCAGTTTTGAGCGGTCTAACTCAATTTCTATTTTTGCCCCCCCATGCCCTTTTTTTGCCCCCCGCATACATTTTACACTTTCAAAAATATCCGCATTCAACTCGTACGCCCCCAAAACCATTATATACAAATTTTGAACAGTATAACTCAATTTCTAATTTTTTTGCCCCCTAACAATTTTACACTTTCGAAAATATCCTCATTTGACTCATACGCCCTCACAATCTATATATACCAGTTTTGAGCGGTCTAACTCAATTTCTATTTTTTGCCCCCCCCATACATTTTACACTTTCAAAAATATCCGCATTCAACTCGTACTCCCCCAAAACCATTATATACAAATTTTGAAGAGTGTAACTCAATTTTTAATTTTTTGCCCCCTTGCCTCCCCCCCCCCCCTAATCATTTAACACTTTCGAAAACATCGTCATTCGACTCATAGGTCCCCAAAACATATTTTTACCAATTTTGAATGGTCTAATTCAATTTCTAATTTTTTGCCCCCCCCCCCTGCCCCTCTTCTTGCCCCACCTATTAATTTTACACTTTCAAAGATATCCTCATTCGACTCATAGACCCCGAAAACCTATATATACCAATTTTGAACGGTCTAACCGAATTCCTAAATTTTTGCTCCCCTTTGCCCCCCCCCCCTAATCGTTTGCCTAGCTGTTTGGAGTATTCCGTGGTTTTCTCTGAAACTTGTGTAAATACGGGCTAGGACACCTTAGAAAGACCTCAACGGAAGGGCCTAGGACCCAAGAGTAGTCAATCGGCCTTATTCCGCAACACTAACACTGTAACTTTTCGAGATAAGGCAACGTGGGGGGTAAGATCCTTCCCCTTCCACCGGTGTAATCTTTGTTATACTAACACTAAAACAACCCAAAATTTAAAATTTCGTAAAGCTTGGAAGATAATTTTTAAGGCACTATGGGGGGTGAGAGATGTGGTGCGCTAGTGCGCCCCATCACCAACTGTCCCAGATACAGTGAGTATCCATACAGTCCCGTCAGTGATGTCCCAACATTGTGCAAGTCCTAACCTCCACGACAGCAATTTACCTGCCACATGACAGCGGGCAGTGGCCCAGGCATGGCCGGCAGTCAGGATTACAAGGCCCTTATTGTCACCTTCAAACAAACCTGAGTAAGCCAATATTGGGACTCGGGCCCTCGATCTTGGCCGAACCACGGTTTGGCGGCCAGAAGGACCCTTAAACCTTCTGAGGACGACACAAGGCCATCCAAAATGCCACGCTCCCAACGGCATTCACCACACTAGCCGATTTGCACTGACATGCCAACTAAGACACTATTCCCTTCCAATGTTGCACTCTTTGTTATAATAACACAAAACCAACTCCAAGTTAAAAATTTCGTAAAGTTAGGACCATAACTTTCCAACATAAGGGACTGAGTGGGATAAGATCCTATCCCTTTCCAATGGTGCAATTTTTGTTATACTAACACCTAACCAACACCAAATTTAAAATTTCAAAAAGCTAGAGCTGTAAGTTTCCGAGATAAGACACCGTGGGGGGTAAGAACCGCCCCTTCCAACGGTGCAGTCTTTCTTATACTAACTCTCAAACAACTCCAAATTTAAAATTTAGTAAAGTTCGGACCATTACTTTTTGAAAAAAGGCCCCTTGTGTGTGTGTGTGGCGAGGGTTTAAGACCCTCCTCCTTCCAACAGTGCAGCTTTTACCATACTAACGCCGAACATCCCGAAATTTAAAATTTCGTAAAATTTGTATGCTAATTTTGGTGAGGGGGATGGGGAATAAATTTTGAGTACATACCTACATATTTTATAAATAACAAACTCAATATACTATTTGCATAATTTATTGAGAGAATTTTTTTTTTTAATCAATACATGGTTTTAGAATGATATATTTGCTGCTTAGGTTGCTAATGACTTTCTAGGTAACTAAACGTAACATTTCGTCTGCTTTACTAAGCATATACACACACACTTTTTAATTTTTTTCTCAAACTAATTTTGCTTTTGTTATAGAAATGGAATGATTACAGAAATTATTATTGCAGTATAATGGGAAAAAAAGTAAATAAACCTCCTATTGTGCGTTATTTCAAATCTTAAGTATTTATCATCATTAACACAAGTAAGAAAAGAAGCAAAAGATATGTGAAGTATTAATAGCAAAAGTACAGTATCAATTAGTATTCCATTCTGCATAAAAGCTACAACCAAAATAATAAACAATTAAGCCTAATATGCATGATTTTATTAATAACTGTTCCATCTCAAATTACTTATATATAACAGCAGTAGTTTATTTAAGGAGGAAATTGCTCTGTGCTTCAAATCCTTCAATTTATAAATATATTAAAATTAAAAAGAAAATGGACTTCAGTTACTGCATAATATATCACGAGTGAAACAAAATCATCTATAATACTGAAAAAGTTAAAACTATTACTATGAAAAGTACATAATTTTTTTATTTACTTTTTTTTGTATCCTTCTAAAATGTCTCCTATTATTTTTAAGGTGAATAATTAAACCGGTCAAATTGTCAATTGCAAAACAGAAACTTACTGAACACTGTTTTAACAATAACAATCCAACAAGTATCTGAGCGAAACACTAGAATGTGTTTTCAATATTCTTTAATGGAAGTATGACATCCGTAATACTGAAAACAAAACGTAAAACAGTCATTACCAAATGTATATAATTTCATCAATATATTCCTTTGTATTTAAAATGAACAGTTAAAACAATCAAATTCTCTTTTCGAAACAGGAATTCACTTTACACTGTTTTATTTAACATTAAAAATGTCACATACGCCATACGGTGCAAACGAAAAGCAAAACCAAGCCATTCTTTCATCGCCAATTCGCTAACAGGTTGCTAAAATAACTGACAACCAATCAACGACGGTGTTATAAATTTTCAGTCTAACTTGAATTTTGATTGGTTCGGCTCCATACTACCACATTGCATCCACAGACGCTAGTTAACAAATTCCATATTCTAGGAGGAAGTAAGCACGGGGCACAAAATTTCTCAGTCACCGCAGCGAGAATTTCTTGAGATTCGTTAACGAATGTCTTGCTCGTTGCATGAGAAATGGGAAGTTTACATAATTTCAATCTGTTCGCCAAAAGCTGATGTCATAATTACCTTTTCCTGCTCTTTAAATTCTAAATCTGGTAGAGCCGAAGGGTTGAAAATTGCAAAATTTGTACCCGAATCTTTTATTGCTTTAACATCCCGTCCCTTGATCGTTATTTCAAGACGCTCTAAAGGCTCAGTTGCAAGTTTGAGATTTAAAAATTCAGTTCTCCCCATCGCAGTAAATATTTCACTATTTGTTGACTGTCATTAAATCAATGCTCTGATTTATTTTTTTCACTATTAAAAATTTGCTTTCTCTTATCACAATCACGCTGTAAGTTGGAATAAGATCCACAGGAAAAACGATATTTAATTTTAGGTTTAGAACTCAACTGATTTTTGGGTGTACGCAAATGAGGAGGTATGTATTTTTACTCTCTTTCCGTATCTAACAATTCTACCGGACCTCTGAAAAATGTTGCTTATGTAGCGACTTGCCTCTAGACATATAAAAGTTATCGCCAGTGTTGCCAGACTTGGGGACTTTTTTATTCAACTACCACCTATAATCTTGAGAAGTAAAATTTGACATACATAATAGACGATTAATCTTCGATGTGATTAGGCAACTGTTGCTATAAAAATTTAATGGTGGATGTTGAATAAAAAAGTCCCCAAATCTGGCAACACTGGTTATCGAAATCCTTGCCCATTTCTGTACGCCTAAACCAATTGTCTTCTTGTGGTATGCCTACATGCGTTTGCGTTTCCGGGTCGAAAGTAGAAATAATTTGCTCGCTACTATCAAATCGCGCAAGGTAACAAAATTATCGCATTTTCTTAACCGGAGGTAATAATCAAATGTTGTCTTAAGACGAGACACAAGCTGCATGTGTGTCTCACCAATCTGCCTTTTAGCTCTATTAAAATGTTTGAGACAGTTCTGCGCAGTCGGTTCAAATTCTCAGAATTTTTTTTTTTCTTTTATTTCTTCGTCATCAATGTAAACTAAAATATTAGCAGCTTTTTCGCCTAATAAATTTAACAAAATTTCAGCTTGGACACTCTTATCTACATTTTTCGTTTTAAATGCGCGTTCCAGAGTTGTGAAAAATAAATACCATAACTCTGGCTTTGAAGGACAATGAATAGTTAAGGTTCTTATTGTTTTAATAATTTGATCTAACTTATCAATGTCGCTACGCTGAACAGGTTCCGGCCTAGGGCTTGAACTTTGAGCTCTGACAAGCTCCAATTCTCGATTTTTTTTTTTCTGTCTTCTATACGGTATTAATGATAAATTCTGCTAAGAAATTTGGTGACGTTTTAAATTCTTCCGATTGCAAGATCCCGAACTTTTGGGTCTGAAGTGGTACTCACACCTATTTCTTCTGCGACAATAATTAGGTCTCTTTTTTTAAGACCTTTTACATTAAATATCTCCGCCATATGGGAAAAATTCTTTTATCTTAGCTTTTGCAGCAGATTTTTAAACGCTTATTTTCATACCGCTTTTCCCCTAAAACAAAAACAAGGTAAATATCTTCATACCTCGAATACTATCGAGTGCGACACTATAAGGTTTGCTGAGTGGTTCAATGAGGTGAGTGGGGGAAAATGAAACAATCCTTTATTTCGCACGAAGCTTTTAATATTAATAAAATTATTTACATGTGTTTATACACAAAAAATTTCTATTTACAGATTTGGACACGTTAACAGTGCATAAAAATATAGCAGTTTTTATGCACTCGTTAACAGTGCATAAAAATATTGCAAATATGCCTGAGCTACGAGACCGGGGCAGGACACTCCTCCGCTGTCTCCAACAAAGCTCACTCTCCAACTTACAAGGATGCTCTCCTCTTTGCATCCCTTTCATGACCTCTTTAAGGGTTACAATAGCATATATTCCCCTCCATAGGGGCTACCATAAAAGTGTGGGACTCGCCGGCATTGCACTTTCATTTAAGATAATCTGATGGCATTTATTAATATTATGGAATAAACATCATATGTTAATTTTGGAGACTTTAACATAGCTGCCAACGTGTACGTTTTTTTTTTTTTTTTCTACCGGAAATTTTTAATCAACATTTTTAATAAGTTTAACAGTTTTCTGTGAGTAAACTTAAATTTTTTTGAAAAGTAGTACTAGTGTTAAAAACCCGTAGAAGCTGGCACCTATGCTTTAAAGTTCGTCTATTTTTCAGTATGTAGATAACGCCTCAAACATTTTTTAATATGCTTAAAAAAGGCAATTCTAAGCACATTTTGTGCCTTTCCAAGAAAATTTAGTATTTTTAGTTCCTTAATATAAAAAATGAAAGATTAAGATTTAAACAGTCATAACTATTTAGAATTTTTTTTTTTTTTTTTTTTAATTCATCAAACAGTGAAAATTCAGTTTAGATAAAGTGGAGTTGAAGATTCAATTTTATACCAACTTGATTTTTATATCACGGTGACTTTGTCAACGGATAGTAGGTGAGAAATACCGAGCTGGTTATCAGCCAGGGTAGCTCAGTGGTAGAGCAATCGCACGTTGGCTCTGGTATTTTTCACATAGTTGGTATAAAAAATCAACCTTCCATTCCACTTTATCTAACTTAAGTCATAACTATTGTTCTAACAAATCCCAAAGTACAGCAATATGTCCTCGTTTAAGCTTATGTACGCTCCTCCCAATGCACAAATTAAACGTGAGATAAAAGCGAAATGAAAGGAAATTTTCTGACTATAGCCTTCTACGTCAGATCATACTTACGTAATTTTAATTGTTGTGTATAGTTACATAACTGAACGCGCCTTAAATGTATTTCTAAATCATACATTCAGTTCTGATTATTTTTTTCTTCATTTAGTTGTGATTCTGTGGATGCAGTCATGATCTTCATTACAATTAAGGGCCGTAGAGAAAGATTAGATAATTTCTGTGGCAACATACTGCCCAAAAAACTAATGTCCAATGACGCTTCTATGATTGTCGAGTTTCGTAGTCTCCATTCTTCTCCAGAAGTAAAAGGCTTCAGAGCAATTTATAAGTTTGTAACAGGTAACCAATCAATATTATTATTATTTATATTAATTAAAAGCAATAAACTTAGTTGTAATAAATAGAGACAAGCTGATGTGTTGGTTTTAAGATTTAAGACCACTTGACTGCACTAGCGAAAGAATGAAGCAGAAAAAAATCATTTCAAAAGCAAACAATTCGCTGAAACTTTTCTTATATAAATAGAAAATAAAATGTCTTATGTAAAAGACTAATGCGACATTTATCTGTTCTTCCTTTTATTCGTTAACAAAAATAGCTCTACTTAATAATACTTTTGCTATGGGATACGTATCAATTCTTGACACTTCCTTCAAGAAATTTTCATGGAAAATTATATTTGAAAAGTCTACACTTAAGAGGACTTTCTACTTATCGTCCCCGGAAGCCAATGTTACTCTATGAGGAATTTTGCCCCATTATAACTCATTAAGCAATACATATTTGTAAATACCGTTTTCCCATTCAGAAAATTCACAACTAGTGAACAGGTTATCGCTTTCTAAAAATGGATTTTTAATATTTTATTTTGAAGTTGTAAAAGAAGAATTTTCACAATGGAAAATTTTGCATTTTTTTAGTTTAAAAATTAAGAAAATCAATTTTTAGAAAGCGATAACCTGTTCAACAGTTGGGAATTCTTTGAATGGGAAAACGGATTTTAAAAATATGTATTATTTAATGAATTATAACATAGCAGAATTCCTCATAGAATAACATTGGCTTCGGCTTTCGGAGACGATAAGTAAAGAATCTCCTTAACACATTAACGCCCAGCGTCCTCATTTGAGGATAGCTAATAAAATAGCACGTATACTTTCTGTGGTTTCTTGGAATGATTTCTGATTTTTAGTGACATCACTCTAAATGATCCCTCAAAGTTTTATGTGCCTGCTATTAATTATAAATACATAATTTAGATAGTTATTTTAGGATTTTTCATTGCTTTTTGCGCAGATATACCAACTTAAGTCAAGTTGAATAATAATATACATTATAATACTTTACTTTCGAGGTCTTTGTCAGCGTATAGTAAGAAATTAATTTGTTATCTCGAAGTTTTATCCCTAGACGTCCTCAAATGAGGATAGGCTTTAAACAGGCCTCGCAGCGTTCCTAAAATTTTACCCTCATTTTATTATATTGCAACATTATATCAATACTTTTTTACATAATGCTTTCAGATGTCTTAGCATTAAAACATTCAAGAAAAATTTCTTATTGTCGGCAGTACAATAAAATAGAGGTAACATTTCAGGAACGCTGCGAGGTCTGTTTCAATTTAAAACTATCAGAAGAATTGTTTAATTTATTATATTTTACTGTCAGTTGTCTATATTAATTTAGAATTGAAATATTCATCAAAATATATTTTGCAAAATTAATTCGGGCGTTAACGGGTAAAGTTAAAGACACCAGTGTTCGCCTAGAGCCGTCTTTAGGGGTGTGCGCATTTTAATAAGGCCTTGCGACCTGTTCTATTAAGAAAAAAGTGAGAGAGTGTGTTTTATTATAAAATTTAAAATTATTTATCAATAACATGTTTATAGTGGTAATAAAATGTTGTAATTTGACTCTTGGGCTATACTGGAACTTCAGTGATCATTGCTTAAGCGCCTATTGAAAAATATCGGTACTCCTTTTGCATCTTTCTCCTTTCTAACACATGTTACAGATCTGCATTTGCCTAAAATTTCGGGCCTAAACCGGACTGCCCCACATGATAGTAACCTTGGCTCAGACCTGACCGACCTCATGGTAACGATGTAGGCCTGACACGGCCCGATCGAACAGGGAAATAAAATTAAAGCAATTTGGAGTCAAAATCGAAATCTTTCTCTTACAGGCTTACCAGTTTCACACACAAAGTGTATGTCTGTCCCAACAAATATGAGAATTATTTGATAACTCATGTGTGATGCAAGATTTTATTGGGGACATGCATGACGATGCGCTGCCATATGTGTCCACGTTTAAATTCATCTATATCCTGTACTACGGAAAGGTGTTTTATCCTACATTATTTCAAGTTGCGAGTGAGTAACGCTTTTGCCGCAGACTGAAAGCAATTAGGGGAAGCTGGGGTAATAAGAGACCCACCAAAAAATATACTTAGACAGCATTAAAAATATGTAATATTAAGTATCATGTGTATTCTTTACTACAATACACTTATTGAAAAGTTTATAACATATTTTGAATTATTTTTATGCGACGAAAAAAACCTTCACTTTGAACTTACCCTGAAAGTTCGTGACTTTTTCTAAATTTTTCTTTCTTTATTATTATTATTATTATTATTATTATTATTTTATTTTTTTGTAAGTAAGATGTTTGGGATTTATTAATGTGTAACCTTTTGACCAAGACTATAACTTTTGAAGTACAATTTTTTAAAACCTAGAAAGCATTCTTTATTTACATGTTCTAGGCATGTTTCTTATTACCCCATTTTTATTTTTTGTGGGGGTAATAAGAGACATGAGTCTCTTATTACCCCCACTGTTAATTCCTGTGTCCCCTCCCAATTGTAGTTCCTGTTAATTCTGCCTGACTAGTTTACCTAGTGTTAGGCCCAGTCTAAGTTTACCAAGAGAATTTTTTTTTTTTTTTTTTTTCACTTTAAATCAAAAAGCAGTTTTACTCATTAGGCTAGACCATATTTAGTTGATATGATTATGTAAATTTATGTTTAGAATGTGTATAAGTTAGTATTTAGTCATTAATACTTCATTACATAATAAATAAGTTCATTTATAATTACTAGAAAAATATTTTATAACATTTTGTTCGCTTGTATACACTTCAAAGATACGTCTTTTTTGCCTATTTTCGACTACACTTTAGAAAATGGGTAAAATATTTTCTGCCCATTTTAGAAATTATATTGATGTTTTTGGTTAATCCCTAGGTTATGTCGATTATGTAGAACTATCATTAAATACAATATTATGTTATTTAGGACTTAATATTAAAAGAAATGAATTTCACAAACACATTTATGACAGTTAATTTTCGAGCAAACATATTTTTTGAATGGATGTAAATAATAAAAATTTAAAACTATTGGCTGATTCAGAATTGTTTCCAGATATCTTTAATTAACTCACATGATTTTACATTGCTATATATGGACAGTTACAAGCCTTGTCTCTTATTACCCAGCGTGGGGTTATTAGAGACAAGGATTTAATGAAAATTTAAAAAAAGAATTTAACAAAAAAATTAAGTTCAAAAATCACCTAAAAAATCAAGGAGTCCATTTAATGAAATTAATACGAGACATTTATTTCAAGTTATTTAGATTAATAGTATAGATTTTATTAATATTTTTTGTCTCTTATTACCCCGGCTTCCCCGAACTTTGTGGTTTAAATACAGAGTCGGGTTGACCATCTGAAATAACAGCCAAAAATTAGTCAAGGATCCTACTTACTCAGATTTCAGTGATTCCAAGATTGGCCTTACCCGCTCTGCTCACTCGTTTGCACGTCAGATATTACCATAAAATCCTTCTCCAACAAAATTATATCTCTATAAAGTAATACTAATTGCAAAAAACGTTACTTTCATTTTCTAACATAGGATGTTTTTTCATTATATATAAAATTAGAAACTTTTACTTTTGAAAAAGAAATGTTTGCTTTTAGAATTCGAAATTAAAAAAACGTTTTGTGCTTTACAAATTGTTGTAAGTAACATTTAGAGCCTTTTTACATGACATCACAAAAGACATCAGACACATTACTCACTCTACGTGATAATAGTTGGATGACTTTTTTCATTCTTGCTATAAACGTTCTAGCATTCGATTTTACACACTCATTTGATGTTTTATCTACACATTTAAAAAAAAGTGTGTACTTAAGACCGCATTACCCTAGTGAAGATTTCTTTTGGATTATAATTTAAAAAGTATATATCTACCAATTATATGAAATGGACTGCATCTAGATAACTCTGGAAATTTCCTATACACTGCACAAGGATTTGATAAATAAAAAAACACAACTTAAAACACATTTTTAAGCATTTCCACTGATAACCTGTAATGTATTTCAATTCTTTTGTGATTCTGCGATATTTTATGTATTTATTTATTTATCTATTTTTATTATATTTATTTATTTATTTATTTTTGAGACATTCTTTTGAACTTTAGTTACAGAATTGTTTGCTGAGGGGAAAAATTTGATTTATTATTACTATTCTTTTTTTTTTTTTTTTTTTTTTTTTTATATATATATATATATATATAAATTAACATAATGCTAAATTGCATAAAAGTATTTAAGCAAAAGATCAGATGAATTCAGTCTGAAGGAAAAAAATGTGGGCAGTTGAATTAAAAAAGATTTTACTTAAAAAATTGTTACAACACTTTTAGACATATTGTTCAAGTGATGAAATCACTACAGTTGTCACTATTTGTCAACTAATAATTCAATAAAAAGGCTTATAAAACTATATAATACTAGCAGACCCGACCACGCGTTGCTGTGGCTAAGTTATACGTTGAATTATATTGTAGTAAACTATCCAATACAGTCAAATTATTATTTACGAATAAAGATGAAAACGTTGTAGCCGAAGTAAAAACCCACCGGATTGAGATCTGAACCTTATGTCATGATTTGGAAGCAATCAATCAAAATTTTCGTAGAGTTGATATTAAGCACAAATCAACATAAAATTTTGAATTTTATGTTTTATGTTTTATTCATCTCATATATTCAAGTGTAGTTTGTAATAAATGTGTAATTTACAAAGTTCTTAGTTAATAGCATATAACAATTAATTTTATAAATGAGGTAGGTAGTGTAGATTATTCATTAATTTTAATAATTATATTCATCATTTTGAATTTAAAAATTTTTAATTTTAATTTCATTCAGCGCTGATCGGTGCACAATATTCTTGATTAACCTAGTCTCTTGCTAACACAAATATGGATTCGATGGTTTTCCCACACGTGAACATGCAACATATAATTGCCCATGAGAAAAACATGGGTTTTCCAAGTCTAAGCCGCAAATGGACATTGCTTGGCCTTGAGACTTATTTATGGTCATAAGCTATTTTGGATTAAAATGCTAAAATGACTAATATGTAATTTAATTTTTATTAAAATGAAAGTATAAAAGAAGCATACGATTTTATAATCAATTTTTATGGAGGAGTGAAATATAATATGTCTAATGCTATTATGGATAATTTTATTATAAAATGATCTCGTCAATTTAGATATTTATTCATCAACCATGAAAGTTCATTTCAGATAATAATTTGGAGTGGATGGCTGATTTTTTATACCAACTATATGAAAAATACCAGAGCCGGGAATCGAACCCGGGCCTTCCGCTTTACGTGCGGATGCTCAAACCATTGAGCTACTCTGGCTGATTACCAGCTAGACATTTATCACATAACATTCTAGCTGGTAATCAGCCAGAGTAGCTCAATGGTTTGAGCATCCGCACGTAAAGCGGAAGGCCCGGGTTCGATTCCCGGCTCTGGTATTTTTCACATAGTTGGTATAAAAAATCAGCCTTCCACTCCAAATTATTATCTGAAATGATCTCAACATTTTAAAGATGGCAACAGCTGTAGTTAAAAAAAAAAAAAAAAAAAAAAAAAAAAAAAAGAAAAAAACAATATGGTTAAGCCAGAAAAATAAGTAAATTTGATAAATATTTTAAAACTTTAAAATAGGATATCTTATGAAATATTGGTCATTTAAAGTAAATGAAGGTATCATTTTAAATAGAAAAAGATTTTGGAAAAGATTAATACATTTTAACGAAGTAATGAGAAGATTTTGAGTAAGGTAAAATTTCAATTGTAAATTCAAGTTGTAGCGGACGCCATTTCTCCGGATAGATTATCAGATCTTACCGATGGAGAAAAGATTAACCTTTTGTCCAGAGTTATGTCGTTTCATTTCTGATCCAAAGGACCCAGGATCAATTCCAACCGGTCACCAAATTGGTGATCCGGACGTGATGATAACACGCAACCAACAAAATAACTTCAACCTGGCTCAATAGATGGCAGCACCATTCAACTAAAAAAAGTCCAGCAACGAAGAGTACTGAGAAAAAACGCTTTACACTTACTCGCTGGAGGGGGAGTGGTGTAGCAGTCACCATTTCTCAGGATAGATTATCAGATCTTATCAATGGACATCGGGTTAACCTTTTGTCCAGAGGTATGTCGTTTGATTTCTAATTCAAAAGACCCAGGATCAAATCCAACCGGTCGCCAAAAAGTTAATCAAGAGAAGAAACATCGAGGATTAAGATAAGAAAATAGCAAGGTTTTAAGATCATTTTTTATCAAGAAATATGAGTCAAAATTTAAATAAATGTATAAATCACAATTTTAATAAGGAACAGTAAATGGATAAGTTATTAAAGAAAAGTAAAAGAAGATTAAGAGAAATAATTATTTGAAGTTTCGAACATCGATCATTCTGTATCAAAAAAGGTCCGAACAATACAAACAACTTGCGGTCGTGCATTATCTCGCTTCATTTTTGCGCTACGGAGGCCTCGAATACAGGGCAGAGGGGCGGGCCATAACCCATCAGAAATTTAATTGCCGCTGCTCAGAGTGCCAGGAATACGAACAAGAAGTAATCGAGACGTGTATCCAATGGGAACCCATAACATCATTGGGAATGATGGACAGTATAATGATGTCGAATCCCAGCTGGCAATGTGCATTATTCATAATGCCGTTAAATACGGATAAGGAAATCTTGATGCTGTAAACAGGATTGTGATTTGTCTGAAAGGTGGCTTCACGCCATTCCAGCGTCCAGGTTCATCGTTGATCACTCATTAATGGCGCCCATACCAATGATGCAGTTTTGAGGGTAATCAGAATTTTGGTAGCCGCATACTGGGTCACCACCTGGATTGATGGTATGTGGTACCATTGGATACACGTCCCGATCACCTCTTGTTTTCATTCTGGCCACTCTAAATAGCAGCCATTACATTTCTGACGAGTTAAGTCCCATCGCTCTGCCCTATATTCAAGGTCTCCGAAGCGCAATATTTAAGCAAGATAATGCACGACCGCAAGTTGTTTGTATTGTTCGGACCTTCTTTGGTACAGAATGTTATCAACTGTTGCTCTGACAAGCGCGTTCTCCTGATCTCGCACCAATGAAAATGACTGTTTAATCGTTGAAAAGCGACTGGCCCCCCACCACTCACCAGTAACTTCGATGGATGAATTGTGACATCGTGTTAAAACATCATTAAGTGCTCTATCCGTACATGTCATCCAATCGCTGTTCGAATCAGTGCCTAGGCAAATAAATGCTATTATTGCTCACAGAGGTCGCTGCCTTATGTACTGTTTTCTCAGTACATATAACTCGAAATTTCCTGAAATTTTAATCAGTTGTTCTTCCTGCTATAATATATGTGTCCAACAAATTTCATTCCGTAATTATCATTCCTTCTTGGTGTAGCAATTTTAATGGCCAGTAGTGTAGATTAGCTTTAAAAAACAAATACATATACTTAAAATCTTCCCATTTTAAATAAGATTTAAAACATTGAAACGGTTACTTTTTGTTTAGAAAATTATATGTATAGATCACAATTTTTTTTAAAAAAAGAAAATAATGGCAAATATTAGACAATATAAGAGAAAAGATACAAAATAAATAAAGTTTCGAACATCATTCATTTTAATAGTAGTTCAGTGATGATTAATGGACTGACAATGTTAAATTTAACTTTTAATTAATAAGAAAAAATCTATCAAAAGGATAATTAATTTAAAATTTACTAACGAAATGATACAGATAAAAACTGAAATTAAATAAAATAATTATAAGATAAAAAGAACCTTTTATATATCATGTTTTTACATTTTTTGTTGAATCATGTATGTTATGTTATCAATGCGTATAAATTTTTTAAAGTTATAATGACGTCAATTTGTGTAAGATGCATAATTTAATTTTTTACAATTTTTTTTTATTGTTCACGTTAAAGTAAGTGTATTTATTTTCCTGTAGAAAAAAAAATTAACTCTTAAATTTTTTGGCAACAATTAAATTATAAATAAAATAAAAAATAATATTTAAGCAATATTTAAGCACGCGGACTCAGTTCAGTGAACTAATAATAATGAAAAAAAAAAACTTTGGTTTTAAAAATAAAATATTAATCCTTTAAGAACAATATATATTAGCATACATTAGCACTTTATCAATGTGTAGAAAATGAAAGTTATAATGACGTCAATTTTTGTGAGATGCTTAATTTAACTTTTTATATTTTTTTAATGTTCACGTTTAGTTAAATGTGTTTATTTTTATGTCGAAAGTAAATGAACTCGTAAAATTTTTTGGCAACAGTTAAATTATAGCTAATATTTAAATGGCTTATTTAAAGCTATCTTTGTCATACAATAAACAAATAATTTGCAATAAAAAAATATTGTGACTATAAATTATGATAAAAACTATTCTATCTCTCAAGTTGGACCAAACTGCACGCAGTGTGCAAAATTTCATTAAAATCGGTTCATTAGTTTAGGAGTTTATCGCGGACAAACATCGTGACACGAAATTTTGATATATATATATATATAAAGATGTATATGAATATATACAAACTACTAAACTACTTACGAAAATATATATATTTTTTTAATGACATCAGTTTTACTAGACGTTTTTCCCAGGTGCAAGTTTAAGTTTTCATAAATCAAATTTCATAAATTTTATTTTTATTATTCACAAAGAAAAAGAAAGAACATCTTCACGGGTTTTGTTGCATACATAAACCGGACACTAAGCGTAAATTATTTTAGTAAAGGACTAGGCGAATTAAAACTGGGGGAAGATACAGATCGCAATCCGGCAAGGAAAGTGACACAAGTCAAAAAATAGCAATTTTGAGTTTATGTTAATGAAAATGCTGTACGAAGTGCTTCAATATATACGAAAAGCATCGCATCTCAAAAGTTTTCCACCTGAAACGTACTGCGTCAGTTTTATAACAACGCTTTACCGTTGATTTTTATCAAATAACTGAATTTTTTATTTGTATCCCTTTTCTTGCCAAGGTACGATATGCAGTACGCCTAAAAGAAGTTTTCATTTGATTTTGTCGTATAAGTAAAAGTGAAACTAAACGTAAAATTATTTTTGCAAAGAAACAAATTTACTCTATAGAAAAAAATGTACATAATGTGCCTATAGAAATTTTCTCTAAAAATATCATTTTGTAGTTTAACTAAATTTACAGGATTTTTTTTTTTTTTTTTTCCCAGTTTCCTCCACTTTAGCCAGGTCGCTGTCTATTACGCAAATACACTACCATTCCATAAATGGCCAGACACTTTCGATTTCAGACGTTTCTTGAAATATCTCAAAAAATACACTACACAAACACTCTTGAAACTTCAAGAGTATGAAGAACATGTTATACCTCAGAAACCTTTGGACTGCCTGGGCTCGGCCAAGCTTAACGAATTGGATGCTGCCATACCTCATATATTTCAGTGAAAGTTTCGCCCCGAAAGTGAAATGGGAACCAGTAAAAAATTAAAATAAAATAAAAGTGCTTGGCGTCACCCCGTAAAACGTAGTTCTTGAAATACGATCTGGTTGTAGCATGTGATTATGGGGCTCTTTCGTATTATATTATCTGTATAGTTTTTCATGCCTCTATCACATTTAATCAGAAAGATATAAAGGTTTCTTTAAAAAATAGCAAAAAAAAAAAAAAAAAATTGTCACTTTTTCAGCTATGACACGCAAGTTGCAAATCCATTTTCAGGAAACTTCATGTACATTATTAGACACAGCATACTGTAATCAGTATAAAAAATATGTTATATACCTAATGAAATATCAGCATTTTTGTCAAATAATTTTTAACTGATCATACGTAAGATTTAGCGAAATTTCATTTGCTTAAGTTATAGCCAAATGTATTCAGCTACTTCAGACATTCCATATCAAATCTGATCCCCACAGATTTTTATGAAATCGGGCTCATTTATTTGTTCTACTGAGAAATGAATGTATACCAATTAATAAGTCCCTATATCTCTTTTAGTTTTTGATATACAGGGCTGCAAAAGTGGATAAAAAATGCAAATTTCCGAAATTCTTCTACTACAAATGTACCCATATTTTCTTCCCTAATTAACTGAGATATAAAAAATTAGTATCATTAGAAAGATTATAATACAGGCTTTCAAATGATATATCTATATGTATATATTTTTAAATTTCTTCATGTTAAAGGTCAAACATTTTGACTTTTGACCTTCAATATCTCAAAAAGTACATATTTAATTTTCTTTTAAAAATTATATGTTACTTTTACTTTAATTATCTATAATTATTGTAAATTTCAACATGGGACGGCCATGGGATGCTGAGTTATAAATTAAAATGCAACCTTCCATCAGTATGACGTAAGGTTTACGTATATTTTGTTCCCTAATTAGAGACATAAAATTGGTATCATTAGAAAGCTTATAATACAGGCTTTTAAATGATATATCGCATGTATATTTTTCATTTTAAGGTCAAATATTTTGATCTTTAAACTTCAATATTTCAAAAAGTATACATTTAATTTTCATTTAAAAATTATATGTTATTATTACGTTTATTATCTATAATTACTGTAAGTTTCAACATGGGACAGCCCTTTTTTTGTAAAACGTACGTTATGTTAATATGGAAATACTGGTAGAATTGCATTTTAATTTATTACTCAGTATCCCATGGCTGTACCATGTTGAAATTTACAGTAATTATAGATTATAAAAGTAAAAATAATATATAATATTTAAAAGAAAATTAAATATGTACTTTTTGAGATATTGAGGTCAAAGTTCAAAATGTTGGACCTTTAACATGAACATTTTTAAAAATATATACATGTGATATAGGGGAGAGTGGGGGCTAATGGGACAAGGGTCTAATGGGACAGTGGCCAAATTTTATTGAAAATCCTACTTTTAAGAAAACATTATGTTACACCTGAATGGCAACACCAAAGTTGCTATCTTCAACAACAAGAAGTCAGCCATTGTCAATTGTATGAAAGAGTACATGAAGAAAGTTTGTTTTCAACTATAAAAAGTAAATTTTTTTTTTTAAATTGAATGACATTTAAAATTCATTATTGCCTGAAATTGCTCATGAGGCTACTAATTTATATAACACAAATATTCCATTTTACTTTAAACTTAGTTAAATTGTCTTTGGATAAACATTTGCTATGTAGATTATCAAAATATTGAATATCAGTTTATGGGGACTAATGGGACAAACAAAATGGGGTCTAATGGGACAGCTGGTTTGATGATGCATAGGTATTTATTAATAGTTATATGCATGATTTATGACAAAAATTTGTCTATCCTGAGAAAGAAGAAAAATACTGGACTGAAATTAAAGACATTGTACACAAATTGCCTCAGCCTACAATCGATCAGAAAACTGTTCGTTCATCAACTTTAATTTCTTTTGATTTCAATTTTTCAAATTTTAATATGAAATAATTAATATAATATTGTTTATGTACATTGCATTTTGAATTAAAATGTGTTGCCTTTAAATATGCATACTGAAACTCTGCTTTTTGCGTTGATTTTGATATGTCCCATTTGACCCACAGGGTGTCCCAATAGACCCCAACCTAGGGGACTAATGGGACAAATACAATAGTGTATAAAGGTCATTATATCTATTTTTTAAAAAAAGGCTATATCTTCTAAATATTTTTTTTATAAAGCCAATATTTCTCTTATTATACATAAAAAATTTTTTAACAAAAACTTGCTAATTTAATTTTATAATAAATAAAATTTCAAAATTGTCCCATTAGCCCCCACTCTCCCCTATTACTTAAAAGCCTGTATTATAAGCTTTCTAATGATACCAATCTTTTATCTCTAAATTAATTATGAAAGAAAATATGGGTACATTTGTAGTAGGAGAATTTCGGAAATTTGCATTTTTTACCCATTTTTACAGCCTTGTATATCAAAAACTAAAAGAGATAGGGACTAATTAATTGGTATACATTCATTTTTCAACAGGACAAATAAATGAGCTAAATTTCATAAAAATCTGAGGGGTCAGGTTCAGAATGCTGTTTTTTTTTTTGTGTGTGTGTGTGTGTGTGTGTGTGTGTTGATTAAACATGGAATGACTCACTTATATAAAAATCCCAGACAAGTATCGTGTAAAATCAAAGCGTTGTACGTGATAGAATGAAATGAATTTCAGCTGTTCCCAAAAATAAGAAAATGATGAGGGGTTTTCTCAATATTTATTTCCAATCATCGAAAACTGTATTACCATTCATTTTATCAAAATAAAAATGTGAGTAAAACTCTTTATAGTTTAGCTTTTCTTCGAGAAAAACTGAATGGCAGTTCACTCTTTCACTTACATTGTTTTTGACTTTACGCAATACTTGTTTGTGGTTTTTATATAAGTAGCTCAATACATTTGGCTATTAAATTATGCAAATGAATTTTCGTTAAATCTTACGCATTCGCAGTTAAAAATATTTTAGTAAAAATGATCATATTTCATCAGATATTTAATATTTTTTCTTTCTCATTGCAGTATGCTGTGTATAATATTGTATATCAAGTTTTCTGAAAAATGCTTTGCATTGCGTTTAATACCTTGCGTGTTATAGATAAAAAAGTTTTCAATTTTTTAAAGAAACCTTTATATCTCCCTGATTAAATGTGGTATAGATAGAAAAATTTATACTAATAAGAAAAAGCCCCATATTCACACGCTACAGCCAGATTCATTTCAAGCATTACTTTTTACAACGGCGGTGCCAAACACTTTCATTTTACTTTAGATTTTTACTGGTCCCCCTTTCAATTTCGGGCAAAACTTTAACTGAAATATATGAGGTATAACAGGTTCTTCTCATTTCGGAAGTTTCAAGATGACTTTTTAAGGTATTCCGAAAAACATCTAAAATCGAAAGTGTCTGCTTATTTGTGGAAAGGTAGTTTATTTAAATACTTAAAACTTCATACATAACCCAAGTAGCACGAGAACGTTCTGTGAACGTCTAATAACGGTTACAGTCGTTCAAACACCGTGTTTCGTGTCAAGAGAACGTTTGATTAGACGTTCAAAAATAGTATTACTTAGAACGTTCTGAAAAGGCTTGCTTTGTACCATCTATAAAACGTACAATTCTAGTTCTATGAAAAACGTTCAAGTGTATCACCGTCGTCACACGTTCTGTAACAGTGTGATTATAACAAATGTGACAAAATGCTTTTTTTTTTTTCAGTTTTGTTTCCTTATTTTCAGTTTCAGATTTTGGTGGCATGCCTGTATAGAATAATTATTGAAATGTAATAGAGATGATTTTTAGGGAAAAAATTACAAAATTTTAAACTTTAATTACATGTTATAACCATCATAATTATTTATAATTTTATTTAAGTTTTATATTGTTGAATTCTGTCAAACACATTAATCCAGATTACTTTTGCAGATATTCATTATTATTTGCTTCTTAAAATGTTAATAAATTAAGTTATGAAAAAGTAATTTATTTTATTTATTTATTTTGTATATACCAAGAAAAATGTGTTGGATAATTGGGAATTTTTTATCTCCGGTTTTTCATAGGTTTATACACTCTTGAGATGTCCAGAACACAATTCAACCATTCTTTGAAAATGCCAGTCTGTCTATCTTTTTGTGTGTGTGTTATCAAAGTTTTGTGGACTCTGATTCTCACAAACCAATGGACGGAATTTAACCAAACTTTATGTTAGACGTTAAACTAATTTGCTAAATATCAGGAATATTTAATTAGGTATTGACCTAAATATCAGCTTTGGTGCTCATTAGCCTTTGGAGTGTATCACCAGATAGGGGTCGCTTCTATGCTGTAAATTCCCCCCTTTTATGGGGAGATTATATCTCAGCTTCTACAGTGCACAAATGCACCAAACTTAATATGTGAAACAGATATTATATAAAACTACGCTGATTTAATACATGTGCGTATACTGATCAACTGGGGGCGCTGCTCTCCTGCAATTTAATCCCGTTAACGTAATGGTAATAATTCAGTTTTTGTAATATAAATAATTATAAATACACTAAACTTGGTATGTGAAATTAATATCATATAAAACTTTGCTGAATCAGTTTGCGTGCTTATCTGACAAGTGGAGGCATTGGTATGCTGCAATTTAATTCCATTCAAGGGAACGCAATAGCTCATGTTCTATGATTTATAAATGCTCTAAAATTGGTACGTGAAATAGATATTACGTAAATTTTACTGATTGACTTGAGTGCATATCAAATGACAGGTGACACTGCTACGTTTCGTTTCAGCTTAAGGGAAGGCTATACCTCATCTTCTATAATACGAATATTTATCGAAACTTGTATATGAGATATATATATAATGTCAAAATGTGCTGCTTCAATTTCGGTATATATCCACCGACGGATGGTGCTGCTATTACTTTCTGCGATTTTCCAGATATCTGTATTTCAGCATCTTTTGGTGAAGAATGTAAATTTCATATATAAAAATATTAATTATAAGAACCTGCGTTGATTAATTTTATATGATTAAATTAATAAATTTTAAAATTTTATGGATGCTGTATCTCACGAACTATTAAACGTAATTTATTCAAACTTGGCTTACTTGGACTGTGACCTAAACTGGTGGCGATTATATTTGTTAATAAATCGTTCAATAGGTGGCGCTGTCATATCATTATTTTCAGAATTTTTAATATGGCAGAATAGGGCAAAATTTCGTATAAATGTACATAAGTGAGCATTGTTTTTAACTTTTCCATGGAAAATTAAATATGTATATATATATATATATATATATATATATATATATATATATATAAATTTATATTAGTAATATTTAATTTTATAAAAGTATGGGCGATTTGTACAGCACAGTGCTTTCGCTATTGTTTTAAAATTTTCAATATTCTTGTGGGAAAGGTCGTCTATGCTTTTAAAACGAAAGGGTGAACCCTAAATCTGTGATAATTGAAAACAAAGTTATGGATTTTTTACATTTTCCATTATGTAAAATACATTTCTTAAGATATATATTTTGAATACTATAAAATTTATTTTTTGGATATTTAGCGTTATACTTATTTGAGATGAAAATCTTATACCTTTGCCATGGAAAATAATTTTGATAGATTATTTTAGCAAATAATATTTATGGCATCCACCTGTGCAGGAAAATATAGAAGAAAGTTTTATGAATGCTTCAATATACCAATTTTTAAAAAGTTTAAGTTTTGAATAGTATGAAAATTCTGTATTAAAAACGGGTGTTATTGAATAAATCGTGTTTTGCTTAATGAACAGAAATTTTTCCCACCAGTAAACGGCCATCTGCCGTTCCGTTACACCGGAAGTTCGTATTCGTATGCAATCCAAAGTCCACAGCTTCTGCCTGCTTACTCAGTGTATTTTGATTTTGTATTCATTTCTTAAGTTATTCGCATTTGGATACGAGCTCTTACAGATAAGTTTTTCTCTTTTGTAAAATTTTGCATATGCATTGAAGTCTTAAAAATTTAGTTTATTAAAATGAAACTCATATATGTTATATCGAATTCCCCATCTGATTAAAATTTTAATTTACAAGAAACCAAATTATTATTAGTACCAAATTAATAAGTGCAATAGTGAGACTAAGATCATTCAAAGAAAGGTTTCAAAATAAAATTCATTGTTGAAGAGCCAGTTTCAAATTTTCGCAGGGAGTACAGTTATAGTATAGGATTTTCATGATTCCTTTTAAATTTTTGTCGCGATGTTGGTAATGACTTTTTATTTATTTTGGTATAATATTTTGTTAAAAATAATAATAATAATAATTATTATTATTTTGATTATATTTTTATGTTTATGATTTTTAGTCAATTTATGACAATTATTCATATTCTGTATAATCTTTAAAGTATTTCTATGCTTAAAATGATGCTTATAAAGATTGAAGAAGCAATTTTTAAAAATACAGTTTTCCATAAAATAATGTAAGCAGTCAAATTTCGTAATTTTTTCTTACTAGTTCATTGAGTTGAGTCCGCATGCTGAAATATTGTTCATTTTTAAATATTATTTTTTATGCTTGCGTATTTCAATAATTGCACTACTATATCGTTTCTGCAAAAATTAATTGCAACTGATCCACGTTAAAGAAATATATAAAGGATTTGATCATGCATGATTTGACATTACATTTTACATTACACTGTAGAAATGTAAAAGCAGGGAGAAGTATTAAAAAAGAAATAGTTACTAAGGTGAATCTTAATATTGCTGAATATTTTAAATTTTGAAGTTTATTTATTTTATTTTTATTTATTTATTTGTTTACAGAATAAACTTTTAGTTAATTATTTATTTTTCAAAATGTTTCACCACATTTTATACTGTTATATTTCACTGCATGTGTATGTAAAATTTATAAACTCAAAATCAATAATTTAAATAAATTTCGCATACGCATGATTTGAAATATGACAATATTAAGTAAATTTCACGTAATCTATTTAAATAAAAAAACAAAATAATAATAATAATTTTTATTTTTTATATTTTTAAACGTATTTAAAATACACCGCTGTTCAAAATTAAAGAAACAAACCTGCTTTCCCATTTTCTTCTTTTATGCATAACTTTTAAACAAATAAACACATGGACATAAAATTTGGATATCATGTTCGTTATCATATCATTAATCGAATTTTACATAACTTTAGAATAAGTAATAATTTTAAACTAATAATTATTCATTTTTCTCTAAAGTAAGCTTTGGAAAAAATTAAAAATTTCAACAATTTTAGCAAAGAAAACTTAATGAAAAATTGTGTTAATGATGCATTATAGACAAGTGAAGACGCACATTCCTCAAATGCTAAACAAAATCCTCGTTTTACTTTCTATGTTCACTTTTCTTTTACTTTAATAACGGAATTTTTGAAAATAATAATAATAATAATAATAATTGCTAATTTGTATAAACTGTGATCATCACCAGAATAATAAAAACGTCGATAAATAATTTAATAATGAACGCCTTATACGATTTTCATATTTCTATGTAAAATTAAAAAAAAAAAAAAAAAATATTCACACGCGATAAAATGAAGAAAAAAGAAGAAAAAAAAAATTGACGACATGAAGAAATATACGGTTTTAATCTAACGCATTTCTAAAATTGCTGAAATTTTTCATTTTTTCAATGTTTACTTTTGAGAAAAATTTACTGATATTTAGTTTAACAATTATTACTTATGCTAAAGTTATATAAAATTCGATTTATGGTATTTTAAAAAACCTACTATACAAATTTTATACTTATTTGTTTAAGAATTATGTGGAAAAAAAATAGAAAACGAGAAAACAGTTTATTGTTTAAATTTTGTACACTTGTGTACTTGTTTTAACTAATTTTTATTTTTTGTTTTTCATTGATTGTGCATTATTATAGTTTAAAAATAGAATACGTAACATATCTGGGCATTAATTTGAGATTTCATTGATAATTTAAAAATTAATAAAATACTTTTGTGTTTGAATGCTAAAAGTTTGCAGTAAGTTCCAAAATTTAGACATAAATATTTTTAAATTTTTTGCTTAAGGGCCGTCTTCACTCACCGCCGCTGGAAGCCGAACTAATGTTATTCAATGGGAATTTTTTCTTTGCAAATAACTTATTAAGTAATACATATTTTTAAATTCTGTTTTCACATTATGAAAATTCCCAGCTGTTCAATGGACGGACCATTTTAAAAAAATTATTTTTTTAATTTTTTATATTTTACTTCGAAGCTGCAAAATACGAATTTTCAATATGTGAATTTTTTTCATTTTGCAATTTCAAAATAAAATATTAAAAATTAAAAAAAATATTTTTTCAAAAAAGGTCCGTCAATTTAACAGTTGGAAATTTTCTGAATGTGAAAACAGAATTTAAAATTATGTATTAGTTAATAAGTTATTTGTAAAGAAAATTTTCCCATAGAATAACATTGGCTCGGGCTACCGGCGACGGTAAGTGAAGAGGGCCGTTAACTTATTAAAATTAATTTCCAAATATGGTTATATTCCATTGTTAAATTATAATGATGCAAAATCTAGGAGGGAATAATAATTAATTTCCAGGGGGCATATTATCTTAAAAATTTTCAAAATATTCCAGAACTTGAATTTATTTTTTTATTTGTTTTTGAATTCAAATATTTATCTAGAATATTCAAAATACTTGATCTTTTGTTATACCATATTTCAATGCATCTATGTAAAATTTTATTATACTAAGACAATTATATATGAAAAAAAAAAGATAATAAAAAGATAAAAGAAAAACTACACAAAAAGAAAAAAAGAAAAGAAAAGATAAAAAAGAAAGGAAAAAAAAAAAGAAAAGAAAAAATAAGTAAATAACAGACACTATAAAATTCAAGAACTCGAAGCAATTGTTCCGGGTCGAGAAAAGACACAACCCTTCATCAACCGAACAAAGTAGGCACGAGTGCTGCAAAAAATCTGCAACGTAGCTCTTGTATTTGCAGCACTCGTGCCTAGTATGTTCGTCTGACGAAGGTTCGTGTCTTCTTTCGACCCGAAACAATTGTTGCGAGTTCTTCCATTTTATTATACATAAAATACATTTTTAGCACGTTCAAAGAACGTTCAAAAATTGTTTACATAACGTTGTGAGAACGTGTGTATAGAACGTTTTCAGAACGTTTCTACACTATTTTAGAACGTTTACAGTACGTTTTCTAGAACGTTCTGAAAATGTGTATAACGTTTTGAAAACGTTCTAAAAACGTTTAGAACGTTCTGAGACCGTATACATAGAACGTTCTCTGGACGCTTCTATAACACCGACGGTGATAGCTACACGTTCATTGAACGTTCCCTGAACCGTACTATTGTACGTCTTCAAGATGGACAAATAGACGTCTATAACACGTTCAAAGGGAACGTTCTTAGAACGTGTCTGCAGAACTATTTTTGAACGTTCAGAGAACGTTTCGGTGCTGCTTGGGAAGACACACGTGCATATATAAATAAACATTCCTTTTAAGTCTAATGATTGCGGGATAAATATGAGGTCAATAATTAGTTTCGGAGGAAAATATTTTCGTACTGAGACTAGGGACGGCTCTGTGTTCGCCACACCTAAAATCTGCACCAGTAGTCGCCACCCTCGCAAAAGAAGTGTTAAAATAAGCTTTTAATAACATCTATGAATTTGAATCCGCCCGCGCTTTATTCTCCAAAGCCTGCTGTTCCTTATGTAAATAATTCACTTTCAAATGTTTGAGGAAGAGTGAAGGAAGCAAAATAAATAACCTATACTAAACGACAATTGGACGGAATCAAGTTAAAGAAAATGATTAAGGACGCTGTTATGCATTTATTGATATACAGGGTGAATAGAATTAAAATTACGATTTCAAAACGCTATAATTTTAAAATTACCCATCAGAGCGATTTGATATTTTACCAGAGCATTCATGCGGCAATTAAATTTTGTTTGGAGGAGGAAAAAAGTAGTTCAACATGTTCCTACAGATGGCGCTGCCAGGGTAATGTTAGGGACTCATAAATGGACTCATTAAACACAGGAATGTTGTTAGCAACACAATGGAATAGCAAGAAACAATAGACTTCAAGGGATTACTACATTTTTTTTAGCAAAAAGACAAGAATACGTGTTTGCAGCGTAAACAGTCATAGTGAAAAGAGAAAAGGAGGAGCTTCATGAAACAAATACTTTACGGATAATTAACGGCACATTTTGGAACTATTTTCTTTTTTCTTTTGCCAAACAAAATTTTATTGCCATATGATTGCTCTGATAAAATATCAAACCGCTCCGATGGGTAGTTTTAAAAATATAGCGTTTTCAAATCGTAACTTTAATTAGAAACACACTGTATTTTATTGTTTGATGCGTTTGGCATTATTTCGAAAATATTGCATGTGATGTTCATGAAATGTAGAATGTGACACTTTTTAAAATTTATCATAATATAGGGATATTTAAGGTATGGTGGCTACTGGTTCCTATTTTGCCCATTTTATTAGTGTTTGCCATCCCTGGAGAATACTGGTGTTTTAACATTTTTTTTTTTTTTTTTTTACTGCGTAACTTTTTTGATTTAAAAAAAAAAAAAAAAAAAAAAAAACCTATATTTTCGTTTAGAACTGTAATGGCATGATGTTGACTTTGATTGGACTACCGGAACCTATAGTCAGCAGGGGTATTCATAAATGTAAACAGACATATTTTGATCCCATAAACGTGACTTGTATTGCACTTGTAACTTTTTTTTTATCCAATATAATTTCAGTCACTCAGGGTATTTTTAACCCACTGGAGCTAACATTGAACCACATATAATTTTTCATTATATTTTGCTGGGAAAATTAAACTATAGGAGTATAGTTTAATTTTAACTTACAGTTTTTGCTATTTATTTTTGAAAAAAAATATTTTAGTTAATCTGCACATCTAGTTACTGTATTTTAAATTTTTCTGACGTCCTGTTTGAGCCAAGATGCATTTAAATGATGTTTTGAAGTTGATTCATATTAATTAGTTTTAAATTGTAAACATAATTTAAGTACTTTATTACGCATTTTACATATAGAATGTTTATTTATTTATTGATTGATTGATTGATTGATTATTGCGACTAATTCATTTTTTAATCATTTATTATTTGGAAAGTAATGAAATACAAAAGCTTAACTTCATTTTCAGCATAACATTGAGCCGGTTTAAAGTAAATACCAAGGTTTTTTGTTACGTTAAATATAGGTGAATAAGAATTTATGCGGAAAATATTAAACATAAAAATATTTCTTATGCAAGCTTTCTTCTTATAAATTATATTATTTATATAAAATAAACAAAAGAAATATATAAATTAATCTATTATAAAAACGTTGAATATGTTGTGCATTTTTATTTATTTATTTATTTTTATTTTTTCGGGGGAGGGGGGAACCAGTGTATTAAGTAGCTGCAGCTTAATTGCTACTGTTTAGCGTTAAGAAAGAGTACCATTTGAAGTGAAAGGTTTTTTTTATAAAAACAAAGCAGCTTTGAATAGAGTTCTAGAGTTTGAATAATATTTCTAGAATACTCTAGAACTCGAAAGTTCTAGAAATTAAATTACATTAATCGAAATACTAACAAAGAGTCATTAATGAAAGATTGAGTGCGAAACATAATAGATTTAAACAAAAGCCAATTTTAAGTAACTTCCCTCAACAATCTTCGGTTTTGCAGCTCAATGCTTTACCTCGGAACCACGGCATTCGCAAACAAGCGAAAGAAGTTTCGCTACTATATAACACATAGTACAATGTAAAAATTAAAAGGAAAGCAAAAAACACAAACTAAATAAAACACTCCAAACTCAAATAAAACATTGAGCATCTTAGGGGAGCGATTTTACAAGAAGAAGTCACAACATGGAAAATTCAGATCGGGATGAAATTTTGCAGAATTGTTATTACTATGAAGATAAAAACATTAAAACAAAAGCGCGCACTAGCCACACAATCTTGAAAAAAAAGCCTTTATAGTTTCAGTAATTGTTTAAGTACAAGTTATTTTGGCAAAAAGTCAACGCTCCAGTAGCGTAGTTGGCAGCATAAGGGACTGCAGCGCGAAACTCGAGAGTTCGATGCTACCTAAGGAAAACTTTTTAGGTTGATTTCTTTAAAAATCGACCTATTGCAATCACTTCGTTTATCTATATCTATCTATCTATCTATATATATATATATAAAATAATGAAAATTTTGTCATCACGATAACTCCAAAAATAATACTCCAAATCGAACCAATTTTGGACAGCGAACTGATCTTATAAATATCTTGGATGAATTCGTTAACCAAGTTGCTCCGACTTATCCTTTTCAAGTGGCAGCCACTTGAAACTTTCAAACCCACAATGTAAAAAGCAGATTTAAAGCAAGATTTGCTTGAATTTTGGTGTAAATACAGGCCACATAAAGGTCTCAATGAAGTTTATTAATGAAGTTTATCCGCCATTTTCAATAAAGTGGCAGATATTTTAAGTTAAGCGGGGCCACTTGAAATCAGGCAACCACTTGAAAATTTGAAATCACTATAGAAACACACATTTTTTTTTTTTTTTTTACTGCGTAACTTTTTTGATTAAAAAAAAGAAAAAAACTATATTTTCGTTTAGAACTATAATGGCATGATGTTGACTTTGATTGGACTACCGGAACCTATAGTCAGCAGGGGTATTCATAAATATAAACAAACATATTTTGATCCCATAAACGTGACTTTTATTGCACTTGTAACTTTTTTTTATCCAATATAATTTCAGTCACTCAGGGTATTTTTAATCTACTGGAGCTAACATTGAACCACATATAATTTTTCTTCATATTTTGCTTCCGAAATAATACTCCAAATCGAACCAAATTTGGACAGTGTCTTAACTTATTTTATAAATATCTTAGATGAGTTTGTTAACTAAGTTGCTCCGCCATTTTGTTTTCAAGTGGAGACCACTTGAAAATTTAAATTGCAAAAAGCGTATTCCGAATTTGTTTGAAATTTGATGTAAACACAGACCACATGAGGATGGGCACCTTGTTCCACTGTATTGTTTCCAAGTGGCGGCCACTTGAAAATTTGTTATCACAGTAACTTTTGAAATACTTAATCAATTCAAATCAAAGTTGAAAAATGGATTTATCAATTCAAACAACAAAAATCTAGAAATTTCACGTAACTCGTGAACCAATCACGTTATTGCGTCTATCTTTGGTATATTGATAATAAGTATTTTCTCGCCAAAAGTCGCCAAAAAATTCGCCATGGGGTAAAAGTCTCCAAATTTGGCGCCAAATCCATTTCCTGCCTTATTGGATATTTTTAATGCATTTTTAAGGGAAAATTAGGCTATTTTAATGCTAAAACAAACTAGAAATGCAGAAAACTAACATTTTATCAACTTACTAAGCCTCTTTGAAAGAATTAAAAAAAAAAAAAAAAATTAATTTGCAAAGATATCTTAGATGAGCAACCCAGACAGCACATCGCCTCCCCAGGATACCTTCAAGATGTCTTCTGGATGAAAAGACATCCCAGAAACGTCCTTAAGATGTACTGTGGATAAATTAAGCCTAACTGTGCTGTTTGGGCAACTTTCTCACTGCCATTTTGATCCAAGTGGCAGCCACTTAATTTTTCAACACGATGACTTTTGAGATTTTGAATTTATACGAACTATATGTGTACAGTAGACTTATCTCACAAATGTATTTGATATATTTGTCAACTTAACCCACCATTTTGTTTCCATGCGCCGGCCACTTGAAAATTTTAAATTCACATAAAAAGGTAGTTATGAACCGATTTGCTTAAAACTCCATATGTGCATAGACTACATTAATATTTCTACCAAGTCCATTAATAATTTGTAGCCGCCATTTTGAAACAAAATGACGGCTACTTGATACGAAAAAAGAAATCAACCTACCCTTCCGAATAAGCCGGAAGGACTTTTTTTTTTTTTTTTTTTTTTTGACTATTTATTTAACCAAACATTTTATTTTTAATTTCTTTTATAATTAAAATTTAATAAATAATAATTACTAATTTTTAAAAAAAATTGCGTAGGTTTTATAGTTATATTTTTCTAATTGCAATATTTGTAATTTTCTAGAACTTAAAAAAATAAC